>JBCFYV010011172.1:60070789-60500439 GCA_039000515.1 Timema cristinae
GTTCCCATATGGGAACATAGCATAATAGACGACATAAGCAAGTAAACTAAAAATTGATTTTTTATCAATCTTACACCTCAGTGAAGTAAAATATGTATGAAAAACCAAAATATCCAATACTAAAAAATGTTGGGCTTTAATGGGTTAATAATCAGAACTAATATTCTTTAGCGTAGAATTGCATAAAGTGGATGTGATTACGAACGTGAATCTTTGGCATCCCGCTGCACCTGTGCATCTTGTCTGATCTCAGCAGGAAGGGTGGACTGATTCCCACCCAACAAGGCTAAATAGGAGAATCATTATAACTTACACCCATTTTTTTTAAGCTGACATAGTTTACAAACAATTACAAATTTATTTGGGATTAATCTGTCTTTTGGCGAAAAATGGCATTGCGTGTTTCTGTTTACAGGCAATACAAATTGAGTTGCCTACAAATTAATGCTTCACTTGTTGCCTTTCTTGCTATTATCTAATTCATTTTATAGTTACTTTATGTTAAATTATGGTTAGAGTCAAGGTTATAAAATGTTTCTCAAACTGTTATTTTACCAATAATGCTCTTTTTGTTCCACGTATAAGAGAAATCCACATTAAGGAAACAAATACAAATGAATAACTCACTGACGTAACAAAGTAAACAGATGCCAAATAATGCTAAATATATTTAGTGCTATAATAAGTAGAGGAACAGGCTATTAATTTTTTTTACTAAAAATAATTTTTGCCAAGGATTATATACTGAATTAGCTGAATTTTAAGCTACATATTTTTTGTGACTCTCCTGGAACTATTAAATTAATATATCCAGGTAAATGTAGAAAATTAAATTAACAGTCTAAAGAAAATAGGATGATTAAAGTTCTCTCAGCTTGTACACATATTTACATAAAGAATAAAAAAATTCGTGTAAGAAACCCGTTGATGTAAAATTATGAATTTAATGTATATTTCTCTCTAGCTAGTATATTACTTTTTAAAATGATTATTTATGCTCTAAAAATTCACCACCTGAATATCCATCAAACATTTTAAAATTTTACATTCTCTTCTAAAATGTTATTTAAAAAATACATGCTCTACAAAAAAAAAGAGGGACCCCGAAAAATAAGGGTCATTGCCTTCGATTCCATGAGCTGGCCCTGCGGAACAATGTATACTTCTGCGTTTATGTAGATATTCTGCCAATAAAAATATTGTGGTAAACTCATGTGTTCAATATATATTTATTCTTAAAATTGTATATTGGTTATCTTTCTAAATGTATATTGGTTGACTCTAGCATTTAATTGTACACAGTCCTGTTTGGAGGAGAAAACAAACACATCCATTTCTTACAAGTGTGTACAAAAAAATGGGTGTAATTGATTATATAAAAGCAATAATTACCTATTCCAAAAATTGAAAAACGACACCTGAATATTGGAATCAAACCCAGGACCCTTGGCATAGTACGACAATGCTCTAATTCTTTTGGAATTTATATCTAGATGCAAGTAAATCCACACTAAAACAAATATAATAGCGTTGGTTATTTGATTCTTAATAACTACCTATTTGAGTTTGTTTGTACTTCAGACGTTCCACGTATGCGTCAGGCTGACATCAGCTTCGCTTTGACGGTGGTGCTACATGCCATGAGTCCTCCAGCAACAAAGACGGCTCCAGTCACTGCTCAGAACATCAAAACGGCCTCAGAGATGAGGACTGGAAGTATCACATACAGTGGCAGAGACAACAAGAAGACTACCAAGATAGCCAGGTCTCTCTACCAGGTGGCCTTCCTTGGTGAGTCGATTTCCAGCCAAGTAGCTCCAATGGACGACCTGCAAAATGAATTATTTGTTTGAAAAATAGTTATACTCTACGACAAAATTTAGTAGCTCATGAACAAAACAATATTTGGTTTAGAAAATTCTTTTTTCTTTACTTGCTTATATTGAAAAATATTTTGGGACAGTATTGTTTTGGATTTAATGTATTGGCAGAGAGAAGATAATAATAAAGAATCTTGTTAGTGGTTTCTTTTTTATCTTTTATAAATGTATTGATTATAAATGTAATGTATATATCTTGAATCAGAACTGAAAGTTTCGAAGATACTATAAACGGTTTGGACCCTCGAAATTATTTTATAAGTTTTATTAACTTATCACAAGATAAATGTATCTCTTTTGTCTTCTAATCTGCTTTTCCTGTAACTGATTTTGTACTAAAGATTGTTACATAATATTTTTCATAAGTTTAAGGTAGATGCATTTTGTGCCGTAATAACAGAGGAGTTCCCTGTATTTAATATGAATTAACTCATAGTACGAATAATAATTAAGGAAAAATTCATATTTTTTCAATATTTTGTATCAAAATGGCCAATATTTGGAAAAAAAGAAACTGATTAGAAATTACAAAACCTCATTAAAACCCTCAATCCCATACTCAGCAATCCAATAATTTGAGTGAAAGACACCTGATTTTTATTTAGCCATTTGGTTGCAATAATTTTTTGGTTGTATTGTGTTTTTCATGTTATTCAAAAACCGCAGGCATTTTTGATATTTTTTAGCTACTATCCGTTCGGGTTATACGCCTAGGTACTAATTACACCAGTATGTTAGGGATTGGGAATGTTTAATTTAGAGGGAGTGCTACCATATTTGCGTGGAGGGAGATTGGAAAACCATTTAGGAAAACCACCCTCTAGTGCACCCTATTGGGACTGAACCATGATCTCCCCTTCTTCAGCAGGCTATTCTAACATGAGAACACATGGCCACTGGAACGGGTATTTTTATTTAATTGATCATATATTACTAAACAATTTACTTAACCTATAAAACAAGTTTGATGTAATTTGTTGTCTTCAATTTTCAGCTCTAAAGATAATGTTGATCTGTTTCGAGAGCGAGCTGGTGGTGGATTGGGCGAGAGTTGCTAAAACAATAAGAGACATTGGCAAACATAATGATGCTGGCTCCGAGTTTTGGACTTGCATCGAGTTTATCGTGACCCACCGTACCCCGCTCTTCGTTCTTCTTCACCCTTTCATTATAATCAAGGTAGGTGTAAAATTGCGCTAACTCACACGGAAAATATGTCAATCTTGTCGAGACTGGTTTGCTGGTTACGAACAATTCACATCCTCGCTGGGTGTATTGAGGTAATTTTAGTAGTAAGAGGGCAGGTATAAAACATGGCAATAAGCCAACAACTGACGTAATTAATTGTGTGTACGTGACATCATAAGATAATTAAGGTCGTATGATAGTATGACGTCACATTATATATTGGATTTGAATACTATTAAGTGACTGACAGATAATAATTTAATTGGTGCAGGAGTGTTTTATAGTGACGTCATAAGATAATTGTGGTTTAAGTACCGAGGTACATTATGTCAGTAGGACGTAATGACGTCATATTTAAAAAAGTTATATGCACTTATTACGAATATATAATTTAAATGAGAGGGAAATATTACTAGAAATAAAAAAATAAATACAAGTTTTTTCACATTTATTATAATAAAAAAATATACATATTTCACAATTTATTATTGTTAGCCATAGAAATACAAAGATCGTCATACAGTGACAGATAGTCAAAATATGGGATAGGGTCGGATGGGTCTACAAACGATTTGGAGGCGAGGGTATTGTCTATAAACATCGATACAATAGGGTGATTTAGATATTTTACATGGCGTGTGATATATTTTTCAAGGTTGTACAGAGTTTTTAATTCGTCCGTAGACAGGTAGATCTGAATGTTGTTTTTATCACTCAGACACAATTTCCACACACCGAAAAGTTTTTTCACCACAATGTTAAAGTCGTCCATGCTGGACTCGAAGTTTACACACGTCTGCACACAGTCGGACCAAAATAGCATTTCTTTGACGAGAAAGTTCCATTGTGCGACGGTGAGTATTAGACGCTTAGAATTTGATGAAAACATCACGAGAGCGTAAAAGCTGGGGTCAGGGAAGAGGCCCACCGCCACGTTTTTGTTCTGTTTGTCGTTTAGGTAGAAAGTGCGGGTCACCAGCGACGAATCCTCGGACGGGAGATGATCCTCCACCATATTGCAGCTGCACGTCACCTTCTTCATCGCTGTCTGCGTCTAGACTGATGACCTGTAATCAACAGTCGTCACAATTAAAGCTAGTATCGTGGTCGTCGTCGTCGTCGGTGATTGGACAAAATTTATTCAATTTCTCGGCGCTGTGAAATCTGACGAATCGTGCCAAAGCGTTTACATTTTTTAACGCGCATGGGGTGATGTCGTGACAAGGGGTGGTACACCCCCAACAATTAGAGTTGATCAAATCAACAAAGGGACAATTATAATCCTCGCGTAGTGGGATGAATGTCTGGCCTGTGAGACGGGACAAGAAATTTTCCTTTTTGTTTATTATATGCGAAAGGCATGACGGCTTTATCTAAATTTTGCTTTAGAATTGGAACCAATTTGGAGTAGCACAAGCCGGTGGTTTTATTGAATTGATAGCACGAGGATTGTTTCTCGTCGATGAAAACTATGGCTAGCTCGGTGACCACCCACTCCTTTTTAGAGTTGACGATAAATGAAAAATCAAAGATGGCCGTTATGATGTTCATCTGTCAGATAATTGAATACAAATGATTAAATAAAATTATAGTATATCTTTTATATCTAATGCTGGAACACACGTCTGGGCACCGCTGCTACTACACCTTGGACAGAGGCCAAAGCGACGTTTGAACAGCGTGATGGCCAGTCGGTCGTTCTTGCACAAGTCGGTGGTTAAGAACAGGTCTGTGAATCTCCTCAGGCTCCAGCCGGCTCCTTGGCAAAGGCAAACAGACAGCAATAGTGCCGCACACACCGGAGGCTATGGCTTGGAGACGTTTGCGGTTGTACGTCCATCGTGTTGAGTGTTTATTCAAGAATCTAGTCATCGCTAAGCTCGGTCTTCTGGCATATGTATCAAAATACTCCCCAAATTTTGAAAAATATAGAACCACCCAATGAGAACCGGGTTTAGTGAGAGGGTCTAGATTGACCACAAATAAGGCGGGACGAGTGAAATTTTGAGGTTATTTGTCCGAAGGAAATGTCCCTTTATAGATTGAAATTTTGCCCCGCAGCAGCAGTGTGTCTATTTGATGAGAATTCATGGTGTTAATAATTAGTTTTCACCTCCCTATTAAAATCTATCGACACCGTCCCCTCGTACTCAGAGTAAAACAAACAGATTATGGCGGTGTCAAGGTCTGTCTTGAACTGTAACTCAAATCTCACGTTTCCCTCCGTCTGAAGGCTGGTTTTGCGAGTCCTGTCCTGCACTGTCGGGAGTCAAGTCGAAGGCCAACATAAAGTAACATTTATTGAACATGTACGCGTGATTAAATGCCCGTTGTTTTGATGGTGTACGCCCAATCCCAAAAACAATGTGTCATAGGCGAGGGTGGACGTGCAGACGTTGTCAAAATTTATCAAATTGGGCAAATGATTTTTGGATTCCATTTACATACAGGACGAAACGATCGAGGTTTCTATGAATGAGTTGAAATGGATTGGTGTTCAAACTGCCCACAAACGCATCGTTTGACACCATTGTGAATAAAACAATTTTAGGGATGACCCCTTGAATAACATTATTTAAACTCACAGACTTGGATCCTTTGGGTACGGTCACAGACTTGACGTCCACCCGATTGAGGTGGTATTGGGCCGGCTTTCGGAACAGTGTCTTTTCTATAGCGAGTGAAATAGTCGGCGACACTTCCACGTGTTTCACAAAGAGGGTGGCGTCTAAAATTTTCAACCGCACGTCGGTATTTAAATTGTCCGCGTCTGTGACAGATAAAACTCTCTTTTGTTGCGAATTAATTTAACGCGCAACGATACATTTTTCAATAGCAAATGTGAAATATTAAAAATGTTGGCGTGTAAACGTCCCACCAAGTCTACCGAATGTTTTAACAAGTCTAATCTCGTGGCGAGCTTGTCCTATGGAGCAGCGAGTTCACCGTTAGCAGCAGGGGTATCCAAAAACCACATACCATTCACTAGGTGGGTGTCAGAGGCGTCTCTACCGTAATTAGTTAAAGTCTCTAAATAAGCCCTGTAGGCATAGTTGTCGGTCGGGTTGTAATAGGTGTTTCGTTGAGAGAGATATTGATTTGACTGAATAAAGAATTTAACAAGTTGTTGACGCATCCGATTTTATTGTCGGCTGAGACCGGTGTACCGTCCCCTTTCACCTGTTGAATACGAAGATATAATTTAATCGAAAAGAGGTCCCGAAAGTACTCCCCGTCTAGGGGCAAAAAAACTCTAACTGAGCGTCATTGTCCACGGAAGTGATGGGTTTGTATTCGACCACTTTATTATTTTTAATTACCGTTTGAATGCATTTTTCGTTGAAAAGATCGAGTTCTGTTTTTGAACACTCCATAATTAATCAAAAATATCTTTTTTAGCTCTCTTGTTCCATCTTGCTCTGGCGCCCACCTTCGAATGGAGTCGTTTACGCTTTTTAAACCTTTTAAGCCACGTCCCTCGACAGCCTGAGTGACGCGCTTTTTAACTATATCACCGACATTTTGACCTGGTTCGCGTGTCCGCTATGTCGGCCAAAATATGCGAACCTGTTTGTAACGCTTGTTTTCCCACCACTTTCGCCCCCCTCATAAACAATGGTTTGACAAATCGAAATAATCCGCCCAAAAATGATCCAAGGCAACGGGGCCCCTCTGCATTTTATAACTGGCGTGATAGACGGGACCGATGTTTTCTCTCTCTCCCTCCATTGTTAAGACTAAGTCAAATTAATACACCTCGTATCTATTTATCTAGTTTTTTTCTCTCTAAAATGTAAAACCGCTACTGTGGGCACGGGACCCGATTGAAAATGCACTCGTTCGCCAAACTTTGTGTATTAGCCTATACTTATAGAGTCAAAATTACATTTCTCGACAGGAAAATAGAATATAGGAAAGAACACGTGATGTGCGGTGGCGGAAGAGAACTGTATGATTCTAATCCATCTTGCATACGAGTCGCCTAGCAACTGTGGTCCTATAATGTCTGTGTACACAAAGACGGGCTCCGTTTCGATTGAAATAGAGCCGGGCAGTTTAACGATTAGGTCGCAAAAAGACCCCCTTAATATCTTCGCTCATTAAATCCCTCATATGTGTATTAACCGCATTAAGTGACTCTATGGTGGGTAGTCTGTTTCGAATGATTGTAATTAAGTCTCCGATGCCCACATAGAGACGAACAGGAAATTCTGTTTTAAATTTTCTTTTCGCCACCGTAAATGAAATTGTGTTTTTGAATCGTGTAGTTATGGGTGACTTGTCGGGCGTCCATGCACCCTTTTGTTTTTTAATCTCAGTTAACATTGTTTGATCGCGAAGAATGTACCATTGAAATTCAGATATTAAAACCTCTAGATCTCTTTATCACATTTCGAGCTGTTAATTTTATTATAAAGCTCCTTAAAGGAGGTGAAATCTTGTTGAGGAAACGAAACACGGCCCACTTGGGTCACCACGAACGTTTAACGTAAATTCTTTATCTTTGGATAAAATGTTATCTTCGAGAGTTTCAAAACCCACGGGATAGGATAATTCAGCTAGTCCCACCTCCCACCGGTCGTGTTCTAGCCGTATGGACTGTGCCAATTTTGTAGTATAGTAAGAGAGTGTATTATTCTAGTAATATTCGGCACTCGAATCTGACGGCAGTGCTACATAAAACTGACTCATATTTGTTTAATGTTAGACGCAGGCACCCAGCTGTTGAAAGAACAGTCGTATCCTTTCCACTTGACTAGATGATGTTGAATGCCTTTAATCCGCTTACTCTGTACTATTTTATCTAATTGAAAAATCGTTGGACGACACACGCGAACTAGTTCGTAGTTATAAAATTGTCCCTCAATGGGCCACCCGCGGAGATCCTGTAACGAATAGACCGGTTGGGGAAGTCTAGGAATTACTTTAACTATGCTAAATATTTCTCGTGTAAAATTAGCCTCGTATCCTTTGCAAAAATATTTTTTTCTTTACTTATGCGCACATGATCGCCTACCTTGAACAAAATTTTCCCTATTCTAATTTAAGCCCACCGCTTTCGCAGGCGCAATAGTATTTTAAGTACGTGAATAGGCATGACTGAAACCGGAGCCATTCCAATAGTCGAATGAACACTAGCGTTATAATTTTGAACTAGCTTGCCCAGCACATCGACGTAGTTGTGAGTGTTGAATGCGGTGAAATATTTCCACATTTTAGTTTTCAGTGTGCGATTGAAACGTTCCACGACGGCCCCCTTTATATCTGGATTATGCAAATGATAAAAATGAACGCCCGCTTGTTTCAAAAATGATCTAAATTTAGAATTTAAAATTCCCTACCCTTGTCCGACTGATTCGAAAGGGGGCGTCGTCCTTCCTTAAAAATCTGTTTTATACCCCGCGTGATGTCTGCGCCCGATTTTGTTTTAAGCGGTATGGACCACGCGTACTTTGAAAATACATCAATAATGTTTAGAATATAGTTGACGCCCCGGTTGTCCTTATTTAAAAGCTCTCATATCTACTATATCCATCTCCCACACATCGTCGATATTGGCGACTCTGTACGGGTTACGTGGAGCCTTTTTCTTAAACCACGGTGAAGAGTGTAAGCGTCCTGCCCGGTTAACCATTCGCCTACTTTTATTTTATCCAACCGACTATACTTTTTAAGATTGCTGGCGGTCAAGAAGGCCGAAGGTCGTGGGAGATTGTAATATAATTTTTTAACGTGGCGCTCATCTTAGTGTGTTTCAACGTGGTCTGGCGAAAAAAGTTTAGAAATGACTGTTTTATATTTCAAACCTCTGCTGGACGTTATTTTTGCGTTAGGATAAAAGTTTTGTCGATGAGCGCTCGTGGAAATTAGTATGTCTTTATATTTTTTTAAATCACTCTCTGTAATTATATCTTTATTTACGTTTCTTTTGGTCAACAACTCCCAAAGTCCTTGCGTGCCTTTATAGTGTGTGTTACCCAGGTATATATCGTTATCGTCTACGGTGAAACTCGAATTGCCTATTTTAAAAGTATCCCCCTCTTTTCTAATTCCAAATAAGGGTCAGTAGACACTCTCCGGTGGACGTAAGGTGATAAATATTTTCCTGCTATGAGCCGAACAGACGGAGGAACCTACTTCAATTTCATCAGATTCTGAACTAGGCAGTAAATACGACTCTCCCTCTGGCGAGTCTACAACACTAATAGGACTGCTTTAATATGTCGCCTCGTCTGATAGGAATCGAGGTGGAACCGGCGGCTGTCTCCTAGGTCGTTTTCTTTTTACTTTTCGTCGTGCAAGGTTGACCGGTCTTTGTTTAATACTGTGGGACCCACGATGGGTATTTTAATTGGTTGTTTCGCTCTCTCCCTGTCTGTTAAATAACGCTGTTGATGTTTTCTAAAACTAGTCAATCTTTGATAATCATCAATTTTTTTTCTAGATTTCAAAATATTTTTCATCTGTACAATGTCGGTGGTGGCGTTGTCATCGTGTTTATCGCGAAAAAGCTCGGGTGGTACGAGAAGCATCTGTTTAAGTTGTGACATATTATTATTTAACCAATGCCCCGACAAAGGCGGAAAGAAAAGCCGGTAGAATGATGCTCAGGAGACCGCCCGATTGAACGACTATATTTCTTTTTCTCTTAAGCGAAACACCACTGCTAGCCAATTTCCGCATAGAGTTTTTTTACTTTATTAATTTTCGCTTATCTCTTTTACTAATTTTAATATTATTGTTTAATGTGTTTAACGAACATTCGCCGAGGGTTGTTATAACATCCGGGTCGACGACTTTAATAATAGCTTTGTGCAATTTAGGACTGGCCGTTTTCAAAAACCCGCAGTACGTGTCTATTTTTCTTGACTAGTTTCATCTAGTGTCTAGAGGGGACAAACACTTTGCAAATAGTGTCAAATATGTCCGTTTTGAAACGCAGGCATTCGTCTGCGTTCTGACTCAGATCAAAGAGTAAATACCGTGAGGTGATTCGGTTGATTTGCTATAGATTCTTTGTATTTCGGATGGATTATCCGGATAAACTTGTCTAATAGATAGTTTATCTGTGTTTGATCACGCGGGTTTTTAAACACAACAATGTATTTAGCGTTTAGCGAGATGTCATGAGACTTATTTCCCTGATGGAAAAGATTTTGGGTGATCAGAATAACCGATAGGTTTCTATGATTGACTCCCCTTGATAAAAAGTTCACTCACTTTATTCGAATAGACCTCATTCATTAAATCGTCCAGCACGATGAGTTGAGGCCCGGCCTTAATTTTAAAATCGAAATTGTCCGGTATACCTTTGTGTAGTGTTACGTGGTATTGACTTGAGGGAATAGAATTTCTCTCGCTGAAACACCATAGAATTCTATCAAATTTATCAACACTGCACACCTGTTTTAAATTTAACAGAAAATTCTCTACAAAAGTAGTTTTCCTGCAATTAGACGGTCCCACTAATATCAGTGTGAAAGGGTGTACAAACACAGACATCGATGTGCACTCGTCTGGTGTTGCTTTAAAACTAAAAAAATAAAATTACTATTTCAAATTTATAGTAGTGTCGACAAAACAAGAAATTTTACGTTCGAAAGCGTAAAAATTGGATTTAATTTTTTATGGCCAAAATATTTATCATAATTATGATGGATCCGGACACCCCTATTCTATAATATCAATAACAAGTTGTTTTCTACAATTTCCATTTAAAAAAATTTCGTCCCCTTTACTAAATTATAGTAGAGGCGAGAGAGTGGCCATTTTTAAAATTATATCAAATTTATTGGCGACCACGTCGTTCCGATGCAGACCGTGGTGATTATATGTGAGCCAATCACAATGTTTTTTAATATGCCGCGGTAATTAGGAATATGGACGCTTTAAAACTAAAAAATTACTATTCCCAATTTATACTAGTTGTGGTGGTGGTGGTTATGGGGGGGTGCCAACGAACCATTCCCTAAGTAATTTAACATTAGACAGGGTGCAAATCGAATTTAATTTTTTATATTTATGGCAGAAACATTTATCATAATTATTATGGATCCTATCCTTCAGGGAGGGACACCCCAAGTCTATCATATCAATAACAAGTTGTTTTTTATCCACAATTTCCATTAAAAAAAATTCTTTTCCTACCCCTTTACATAAATTAAAGTCGAGTCGAGAGTGGCCATTTTAAAAATTATATTAAATTGATCGGCGTTCATATCACCGTCGTCCCAATGCAGGCCGTGATGATTATATGTGAGCCAATCACATTGTTTTTTAATATGCCGCGGTAATTTTGGAAAGGAATATGGCGACTTAAATGTATAGTGATGTACATCACATCCACACATAGATAAAATACTACATTCTTTTATTATAAACTTATTGCATTCATCTATAAACCACTGAAAATCTACAATTACATTGGTCTTGTTGTCGATGTTAAACCAAAACTGTAAAGGAAAAAAAACCAATTAACAGTCACGGTGTGCGGAGACCGCTGAAAAAAACATTAACATTCAGTGCCCAGAGACCAATGTAAAAAAAAAACAGTCACGTACATAAATATCACGGCTCGTCTACGATGATGTCAGACATTGTTGACATTTTTTCTTTATAGACGGTGGTCCATCAATTTGTGTTACGCCCATATTATAATGTTCCAAACAATATTTATAATCTTTCAATTCGTGCAGCGTAGAGGGAGAGAGTAAGTCCCAAGCGCGATTTATATCTCTACACGCGTATGATTTAATAAATTCTATAGGTAAATTATTCAACTCCGCGGCAGACATCAGACACAAATCCTGCTTCTTTGAGTACGCGAGGATGGACGCGTTGATTTGATCCATTATACTAAATTACAATTACCGATTACACGATATTTTATAGGGATGTCACTCGATCAAAACCTCCCCCCCCCCCCCCCCCCCCTCTGAGTGATTGATAGCGAATCAGTGTGTTCAACTCTAGGGTAATCAATTTTCACGCATAGTAGTTGAGCAAATTTATCACCCCTTTTAATTCTGAAAGCAGTGTCGTCGTGATTAATGAGTAATACGCAAATATTACCACGATAGTCTTCGTCTATAACCCGGCCAAAACATCTATCCCGTGGTGAAGAGCCAGACTAGATCACGGAGATATTCTACCGTACGTTCATGCCGGTAATATAATAGAAATATTTATCTTAACTAAACGCCTGCACGAGGGCTGTATACTGCAATTGTAGGGACTTTTCAAGTCTAGACCTGCAGAGTGTGTTGTGGCTCTAACCGGGGAAAAGGCATTTCTATTTATCTTTTTGTACTTTAATAAGGATGACACTAGAATCAGAGAAAGAAGAAAAATCTATACGTATAAGTTTAATTTTAAATTTGATATGTAGGCCTAGTTATTCAATGTCATCCATTAATCGTCTTGACATGTCAATATATATTTGATCAAACACCTGATAGTTTCTATACCACGTGTTAACCTGTACACAAATAGGGGCACCGTCTGTTGGCCAGAAGTCATTAAAGCACCTGCTTTCACACTTGTGTAATGATAGCCTTTTTACACCTGTTTCTGTGTGTGGTAGTATCACAGTAGAGGGGTCTATGTCTAGTTTTAGTAAGGTAAAAATTGTGTCATCATTAAATTCTTCGTATAATGTCATAGAATTGGTGTCGGTTTTACAATGTTTAAAAGGGGAACAAGTACAAACACGATTCGATTTTGTAATATTGTTAATGTCTGGACGTTTATTTCTGCGAATTTGCATTTAGCGTAAACGTCCACATTCCAAACGAATATTCTGAATACTACCATCAGTCACTAGAAACAGAAAGAGAGAAAAAATGTGATCAACTATAACCATAGGGTACGGAGGTGTTGTTATTTAATCTTCTACGCTTAGTGAATACAATATTATAATTTTTTCTCTCCAACTTGGAGACGACGATGGGGCCTCTTTTTCTTTTAATTTTTCGAGAGTTAGTCACGTGTACGGGGTCCATGTCTTTCAAAATCATATCTTTAATAGTCGTAAAGTTTACAATCTTTTTGTTTTTCATAGTTTAATGTTATACCCCTGACCTTGGTGGTGGACCTGTATTCGTTCGTCTCTGGGACAAACACATTGTAAGAATAATTTATCGGTCCACCGGAAACAAACTCTGTAATGTACGCGCTCTCAGGTTAGGAGGTCAGCTCATTTGTCATGTCACCCAACTTGTCGCCTGTCGGTATCGTGTACGTGTGTGTCGGTCTTATCACACTTATAATAGAGTCCGTGTCACAGACAAGAACCGCCCAAGTGCCTGAGATATGAATTCAATTTCATATGGGCACCGGTGGTCACGTATGCGGCTATAGGCACATTGACCGTGTCAAGAGGGAGGGCGGCCTCGTCACGTTATGTCCATGAGACGCAAGCAACCTCGTTATTGGGGAAAATAATGTTGCAAACCTCTCTGCCGGGGATGGTGAGTAGGGAGAAAAAGTATTTTAGGTTGTTCACAATGGTCGTCTGTGTCTTGCTCTCGTTCAATGCAAATCGTCCCCAGAAAGAGTTTAAACACAATTTGGCGATTGCGCGCTTTCCTGGATTTTTAACAATTTTGTTTTTATCCAGCACTATTCCCTCTGTTTTGTAATACTCGCGAACGTAATTGTCTCTGTCCTCGTCTGTTTTCACCCATACAGGGTATCCAGACGCCTCCTGTTTGATCTTGAGGAACTTGTTAATATACTCTACAAACAGTCCCCTTCTTTGGTCTGAGGATCGAACTGGGTAATTTTATATTCCCAAAATTCGTGTACTCTAACCATCTTGTAGCTCATTTCTAGCGCTAGTTGAACCTCGTCCACTATCCATGTGCCTGTAATAGTCCTGTCAGAGTGGGTGTGTAAACAATCCCCTTGGTTCATCTCGTTTGCACAAGAGGAGCATAAACAAAATATTAATTTTGATTGTGTCTTGTAGGGCAGTACGGGGTGATACAAATTTCTAGGATGTAGAACAGTGAATTTAATTAGACCCTCTCGGTCTGCAACGTCAGTGGGGCAGTCGTCAGCGACAAAAATATTTATAGGGTGGCCTACAGGAAAATTAAAATATTTGCATACCCAAGGATATAAACTGCAGACATCAAGATAGCCTATTTTTTCGTCGGGGATTGTCTTGTAGTGTAACGTCATAGATTCACACCGTCCACCGTACAGTGCGTCACGTGGATTGAGCGGAGCAGTTTGAATCATTATATTAATAACCAATTTCTATCTTATTCATATCCTTTAATGTGATATCTATTTTTATCTTATAGGATATATATTGTTCCTTACTACAACTAATTACGTATTTTATGAATAAATAGAAGTAAGCTGAATACTTAATAGAAATCAATCAATAAAATTACATATTGAATACATAATATTTCTAATAGGTATATATATAAGGAAAGTCTGGAATATTAACTATATTATATTGATCATCATGGCTTCAACATCATCATTGATAAGTGTTTCTGTCGATCGTGAATACGTGAGAGTTTATAAAATCGAATCACCGTGGTCTGACTTAGCTGGATGTAAGTGTTTCGACTTTCAGCACAAACAAACTGTGTTGGATGTTTATTAATTGTAAAAGAATACAAGGACGATAAAGAACTCTAAATTAGTCTTGAACAGCCAAGTTATTTTACAGGAAATATAGTACGTGTAGATTACAGAGAGCATCCAGGATATAATATAAAAATTACGTATCACATTTGTACGGAGAAATGTTTCAAGCAGTCCTCATATAACTATTGTCCTCAATTCAAACGTACATGCTGTGAATTTGTTTCTTGTGAGTCCCTTCATGCTGAATTGGCTCTGAAAAACAATATAAATTAGTAGATATTATAAATTAATTATAATGTAATATTGTATATTATTAATATTCAATTTACAATATTTGTTTTGATTTACATGTTATTTCCATAATTATAAGGAAAGTCTGGAATATTAACTATATTATATTGATCATCATGGCTTCAACATCATCAGTGATAAGTGTTCCTGTCGATCGTGAATACGGAAGAGTTTATAAAATCGAATCACCGTGGTCTGACTTAGCTGGATGTAATTGTTTCGACTTTCACCACTAGCAAAGCAGTGTTGTATGTCTATTAATTGTAAAACAATATAAGGGGATAAAGAACTCAAAATTAGTCTTGAACAGCCAAGTTATTTTACTGGAAATATAGTATGTGAAGATTACAGAGAGCATCCAGGATATAATATAAAAATTACGTATCACATTTGTTCGGAGAAATGATTCAAGTAATCATCATCATATAACTACTGTCCACAATTTAAACGTACATGTTGTGAATTTGTTTCTTGTGAGTACCTTCATGCTGAATTGGCTCTGAAAAACAATATCAATTAATAGATATTATAAATTAATTATAATGTAATATTGTATATTATTAATATATAATTTACAATATTTTCATAATTCCTAACTACATCCTGTCTTACAATTGATCCATCTCAAATAATATTGAACTTTTATATATATATTGTATTTTGGTTTATTGATTATAAAATAAAATATTCAATTTACAATATTTGTTTAATCCGGGAGAGTTTATAGAATTGAATCACCTTGGTCTGACTTAACAGGATGCATATGTTTCAACTTTCAGCACAAGCAAAGCAGTATAGGATGTCTATTAATTGTAAAAGAATATAAGGAAGATAAAGAACTTGAAATTAGTCTTGAACAGTCAAGTTATTTTACTGTAAAAATATAGTAGGTGAAGATTACAGAGAACATCCAAGATATAACATAAAAATTTCATATCACATTTGTTCAGAGAAATGTTTCAAGCCCTCATCACAGTGTCCACAATTCAAAAGTACATATTGTGAATTTATGTCATGGGAATATAAATTAATAGATATTATAAATTAATTATAATGTAATATTGTATATTATTAATATACAATTTGTATAATTTTCATAATTCCTAACTACATCCTGTCTTATAATTGTTGCATCGATAATAATATAGAACTTATATATATATATATATTGTATTTTGGTTTATTGATTATAAAATATACAATTTACAATATTTGATTGATTTACATAATTTATAACTATATCCTGTCTTATAATTGATCACTAGAAGATGATTAACTATATTATATTAAACATTGTTGGGTGACTTCTAATACAAGGACAATAAAGAGATTGAAATAGGTCGTCTTGACCACTAGAGCTCAATACAAGCCCATCAACCAGCTTCACCAACTAGCCGAGTGCGTTCTGAATATCTAATTAGAAAATACCCGTTGTGGTCCTTGTCTCTATAAACGTGACTTGATTGTTAGATGCTAGTGAGAATAAACTTGAATACTTTGAGCGACCTGAATATCTAATTAGAAAGTTGTATACTGGATGTTGTTCACCTTGAGAGGTAGAATTTACAGAAATACGATGGGTATTTAAGACATCAGAATTATTAAATATCTATCAGATACAGACTTGTGTTCAAACAGTCACCTTCAGTCATTTAAAACGTCGTCATATTGAGGATCTGAGTGAATCAGGTAATTTATATTTTTTTATTTATTTTTAATAGTTTCTGTCTTATTATTATTTCTATAGTATATATATATTTTGAATTTTTTTACAAGGTATGGACAAGTTTATAAACGATTTCAACTCAGCCAAGACCGATGACATTCAATATATTTCTCTAAGAAGTTTAAAGGAGAATACAATACTAGATATTATATCTTTTAACGAAAGAGACACCATGGATGGTAGAGGTGTTTATGTGAAAGCCTATTTAAAAGATAACATCGTAGGCTTTTTTTTACCAAAGAAGTTTTCAACAATTTGTTCAAATGATCATATTGACCATGTTAATAAATCAAAGTATGTATTAATTTATGAAGGAATTGATGCTGACAAATCTATCAAACTTAGAATTGTTCCGTCGAATTAATGTAACTCCTAAACCCTATAATTATACTGTGTAACTAATATGACAATTATATGATATTATATGTGAAAAAAAACTTGTATTTATTTTTTCATTTTTAGTGTATATGACGTAATTAATATTTCAAACGTCCTACTGTCTATGAAATTAGAAATTAAAATAAATTTTAATCATGTATGGTGTTCAATAAATTAATTTTTATGAGAATGTATTGGCTGGTCATTTAGAGTTCTCAAATCAAACATCTCCTCATTTAAAACTGGTTTTATTTTAGCCGGAGATATTTCATAGATCGTTTCACACTGAATATCAACTCACTTGAGAGTAATATTTTCCAAATGTTTAAATGTTATATTTTTGTCAAAAAACATAATGAGTAATTTTTGACCATCTATCACTGTATGATGATCTTTGTATTTTTATGGATAACAATAATAAATTGTGAAATATGTATATTTTTTTTATTATAATTAAATGTGAAAAAACTTCTATTTTTTTTTTTATTTCTAGTAATATTTCCCTCTCATTTAAATTATATATTTATGTAATATAACTTTTTTAAATGACGTCATTATGTCCTACTGACATAATGTACCTCGGTACTTAAACCACAATTATCTTATGACGTCACTATAAAACACTCCTGCACAATTAATTATCTGTCAGTCACTTAATATTATTCAAATCCAATATATAATGTGACGTCATACTATCATACGACCTTAATTATCATGTTTTATACCTGCCCTTTTACTACTAATTTTTATTCAATATTTTCCTACTTTCTTTTCACTAAAATATTGTTACATTTCCTCTAAAGTCTACCTATTTCATTCTGGCCTAGTTATAATAAATATGAAGGTCTAACCTAGGTGGGAAGAAGGACGTGCCTTATGAAAAATAATATTCATCACTTTTAAACAAGCGTAAGATATTATTTGTCCCTCAATATTTAACATAAAGCATTGAACTATACACATAAAAAGTTTCACAATAAAGGTGTACTACAAGCTAAATAAGAAAATCATATCCATTAATAGCCTGACATATTAGACATATTGCTAATCGCTTAGGATAAATAAAAAACAAGGCCTATAGATAATACAATCATCCCCCATGTCGACGTAATTTGACTAAACTTATTTGATTTTACATAAATGGTGATCCTCACGTAATCACTCTATAAACAAGGTGCAAAAACATTTTAAACTTAGTCTAATTTATTAGCTACACCATCAGAAGTGCACCTCCAGTGCTTATAAACCAGAGAATTTATACAATATATGGCCATATTAACTGAAAAATGCATACACTTTTGAAATTTGGCAGGAACATTGTCGAAGGCATTATAAATGAAATAAAAAAAATTCTTTCGCCTACTATTGTAGCTTTCTCCATTAAAATAGAAAAAATAACACCCCAAATACGATTAAAATCAATTATCTGCTGAACCTTTCAATTTTAGGCAAATGTGGTAGTTTAAGAAATATTTTAAACAAAATTTACAACTGGAATAATTCTATTCATGTTTTCCGTACAGTTAATATTACTTGTGAAAATGCGGCTCCAAGATAAGGGGTAAATTTGAGTGAATGGTTAAATTTGTGCCTATCGTAGTTTTTATTTAAGATTTACTCGGAATCTACTCATTTTGCTTAAAAAATTATAAGGAACTAAATTTTTTAGAGGTAAATTGTCCATCGAATAAGTTCTTTAATGTTTATTCTTTTAATTTGTCGTTATATCAAAATTGTGAGCAACAATATACGCTTCAGCCTCAGTGCCCTATTTGTTTGCTGGACATGCATACACTAGAACAATTCAAGAAAAATATTTGACGTAAAATGCTTTATCTGTAATAATTCTAAAATAAATAGATATTTAAGATTCTAACAATGAACACTGGTAAACAAAACTCTCATCGATTTTAAAACATCTCCACCTAAGTTTGACGATGTACAAAGTGATCTTACTATTTAAAACCTAAAATTGAAGTTTTCTTATCACATTGAAAAGCTATTAGAGCTGGAGAAAACAGCACAATTATGGCTACATAATTTTTAGCTTGGTAATATCGTGATACGGTTGAATCAGAGCGTATGGATAATTGGGAGTTGCATCTAGATTGTGTAAAGCTATGCTTAGTAATTTTTTACAAGTTGCCATTTTTTATACGCCAAGTCTTGTCAACTCTACCTTCAAAGTTAAAACAATACATGCCGGGCTGGAAGTTCCAAAAATTCACAAAAGAAGGCTTATTCACCATTCTTTGTTTTGAAAAGATTGGATGTGGTGTATTGTCAGTTATGACCATAAAACAGACTATAATGAAAACCACTAAATGTGTTGAAGGTATCACCCATGGAAGAGGCTTCACTGGCAGTATTCTAAACAACTGTATCTTTGGAATAATGGTAGTTTATCATGTGTGTCAGTATGGAAAAATATTGTGAATTTAATACTGAGAATAGCCATCAGTGGGTCGATTTGCGATATTTAAGAATAGGTAAAGAAAAAGAGGACTGTGAAAAGCTTATGCAATAGCTACAATGACATTTGCCTTCAATTAATTGTTCCAATATTGTGTCACTATCTAGTGGTTTCATCTCTACTAAAGACATTGATTGCACAGAGCAAATAATATTGGTGAAAAATCATTAAACGATACTATAACAGTAGGAAGCCTGTTTAATAATTTTAAGAAGAATCATTGAAATTGGGCAAAGCCAATTCCCTTCATGAACAATAAGGTTAAGGTCAAAGACAATGAGATTCAGATTGATTCAACCCTGCTATTTTAATGAATTGTCTGCACTGCTCATTCGACCAAGGATTTGAAAACAGGCTTTACTTATAACCTCACTTTAATGCTTCTTTCCAAATTAGATGAGAATGAATGTTTGACGAGAAAAACATCATCATTGTATCATATTTTAATAATGTTGAAGAACGGGCTGTTGACTTCACTGATAGCAAGCTTGTGATTAATGGAGCTTATCTAATTCACAGCTTAGTATGACCAAGGTGAGGGACATTTTTGTGAATATTTATACCACTTAATTACGTTTGAAAGTACTATGGTCAAGGAGTAACTGTTGTATTTGATTCGTCCTCAGATAATGACTAACAACACAAAGAGTATGAAAGTCAACGACGGACAATGCAACGCATATCACGCAAAATTATTTCTGTTGAGAACACGGTTTTCTTCAAAACACAACAGAAGTTCCTTAGCAATTTCTCTATTAATGAGAATTTAATTTTACAACTAGTTAAACAATTTTAAAGTGAAAGAAATAGTCATTGTTGCTGTGGATGAAGCTGAATTGTTAATTGTACACATTTCTGTCAAAAAATGTTATCAGAAAGAAATAGCTGTCATCATAGGACAAGATATTGACCTATTACATTGCTCTTTCTTCTGCCAATAAAGATATTGAATTTCTGAAAGAAGAACAGGGGCACAGTAACAAAAGAATTTACACCTCTCCCAATTTGCAAACGTCAAAACTTTTGAAGAAATTAAAATAACTAATGATATTTACCCACGCATTTAGCGGTTGCGATAGAGCGTAAGCTTTTTATTTGCAAAGGAAAGGCAAAAATGATCAACTTACTCAACAACCAAAATTATTTGCAAGATATTTTGCCAATCTTATGAGTCAAGAAGACAGCTATGAGGAAATAGAAAGGCAGGAGGACGATTTATCCTCATTTTAAAGAACAAAGCCTCAACCACTACATATTTGTAGCCTTCAAAAAACTTGTTGGTAAAGTAGACAATACTGTGCCGTTGTCTAAGATACCTCCAACTTCTGCTGCTGCGCGTCAGAACTCCAAATACAGACATGGCAAGGCAGTTCAGTGGGGGTGGAAAAAGCTGATAAAGTCGTATCATCATTTATACCACTGAAGAACCAACCCCAGAATCAATTATAGTTCTGATTTTATGTGGCTGCAAATTAGGATGTGTAAAAAGAAGTGAATGTGCAAAAGCTTGTCTACGCTATTCAACAATTTGATCCTATTGCCATGGCCATGGCCTAACTAAATGCTGAAAATGCAAACACTATCGATGATAATGTTGGCACTGACGTACCAAGATTTGCTTGATTTAAATACACTGAACTTGATTCCAGTGGATTAGGCCTATAGGGGGAATAATTTTTTTTAACGCACCAATAGCTGTACCTTAAGGGTGCTATGGAAATAAGCTTGAAATACGAAGCGCACAGTAATTCTAGTAAACTTTTTAAAACTAAGCGACAAGTTTAAAAAATAAACATCAAAACGCGTATTTGTGGACAATTTACCGCTCAACAGATTAGGACCTAGAACCCTTAGCGTAAAATGATTAGTTTACGAGTAAATCATACATAAAAACCATGATTGACAGGTATTTAATAATGTGTTCTGGCTTATCCTTGTCCAAGAGCTGCATTTTCGTGAGCAATATTCATTGCACGCAAAACATGAGCATAACATTTTCTGGTTTGTAAATTTTATTTCAAACATTTATAATAACAGAATATTTGCATGAAATAGAAAGGTTCAGCGGTAAATGAGCTATATAGTATTTAAGAGTGTTTTTTACCATGATGGGGGAGATAACTTTCTTTTATTTCTTTTCTAACGCCTTCAACAATGTTCCTGCCAAGTTTCAAAACTTTATGAATTATTCCGTTAGCAAAACCTAATTTTGATGGACTATTATTTTTATTTTTGTAACCATTGCAAAGCCTGACGCCTTTTATTGTCAGTAATGGCCACTACAATAGAAAAATAGAACGTTGGAACTTTGCATGCCCCTAGGGGAAAAGTTAGCCTGTAATTATGTGTTTTTCCTACTATTATATATTGTATTACAAATATAAATATTTAAATTAAGTACATTTTGATTTGTGATATTAAAAAGGTATCCAATATTGTTCACTATCTTTATATGCTGTTGAATATATTGGAGATATATTTTATAGTGAAATGTATCCCAAGGAATAATTTTCAATTTTTAATACAAGACATTTCGCAAAATCAATGACATCACACAGTCAAAACCGGTGACTTGTAGCTAGTCAATTTATATTTAATTCATATAATTTAATATTTATTTTTGTGTTGTAGTTAAGCCAACCTCCAATGTCTGACCATGAGCGCCACCTGCAGTTTCTCATACGTGAGAAATTGAAAGGATACAACCTGCCTATCGCCAAGTGTACGGGGTCTCTTCTTATGGATCTGGCTCACGAGATGAAAGAGTTAAAAGAGGAGTTAGAAGATCGTAGATATGGTAACTAACAGTCCTGTCTCAAGAATTATCACGGGATTATTTTTAAAGATGAAACTTAGAAACATTCACTGTATAGACATTCTTTATGAGGGAAAAAAGGTCACCATTTAAACACCATTGCCTGCTCCGGCGGCTCCATGGACTAGGGCATTACTCCCGTAATATATTAGACTGTTTATGATGGAAAGATAGGGGTTTATCCCAGTTGGGTGTATTGAGGATGGTTTTCCCTAAATGGTTTTCCATGCCATCTCCATACAGTGCAACTACTTTTCCTATAAATGTAACCTTTTAATCCCTAAAATCATCAGTGTAATTAGTACATAAGCGTATAGACTGAATGGGTAGTAAGACGTGCTAAAGAAAAATACTTTATATATCATGTTTAAGTCAAACACTCTCCAGATATACATTTTAAACAAAACCATTGAAGCGATTTTTAAAATAATTAGAATTTTCAAAAATCACTTATCAGCAAATAAGCCGTTAATCGAATTTATTTGAAACCAGCTAAACCGTGTATTTTTCATGTCAAACACTCCCAAAATACCCATTTTAAATCAAATCTTTAAAGGGCCATTTTTAAATATTGTCAGTTTTAAGTATTTATCAGTAAACTACCCATTAAGGAGCTTTTACCACAAAAACAAATATACAGTGTTAATTGTTCTGTCAAACATTCCCAAGCTACCAATTTGGAACCATGTCGTTAAGTATCATTCAGGGATTAAAATCGATTTCCTCCAAACGCGCCATTTTTAATTGTCCTTATAGTTTAAAATTGTATTAGCCGCATAAGTTAAATAAGCTTATCTAGTTGAATATGCTTGGTACTGGAAGGTAAGCGTTTGAGCACCAGCATAATGTTTTATTTCTTCTAAATTTGGTCTCACTTTCCCTTCTCACCTTTCCTCTAAATTCTACTTTCCTCAATCCCACCTCTTGATGTAAGTGTGCATATAGGCTATTTGGATAGTTAAATGCGATGCACACATTTTAAGACTGTTTTAAATTATTTATGATTTGTGGATGAAGGAAGTAACCAAATTTTTCTTAACTCCCCGTTACTCCCTCTTTGATGGCACAATTTTCCACTACCATCGTCTGATACAGTCCCCTCCCAAATTTAACCAGATTGTTTTGACTGTCCTGGATGGGTAGACGAACAGCGTGATTCCAAACGGCCGACCATCATCACGGACACGCAGCAGCCGATTATCGCTGAGCCGGTGTCACACCCGCGGACCCACCGGCCTTCTCTCATAGACCTTCTGACCGGAGATCACAGCGCTAACAAGGATCACAGCAGTGCAGACACGGTGGTCCCTGGTCAGAACGCTCAGCATCACAGAGGTGAGCTGGCACTCTCTTATTGATGTGTCTGACAAAAGACCTATAGTAAGCCTCTTACACATATTAATGGTCTCAGTCATGCTCAAGGTCGTTAAGGCACTCTGGTTCAAGTAATGATGAGTGACAATCTACCTCATGGGATTTAGTTTGATGCTCAATGGGAGAATAATTATATATTGAATAAACAAATTTGATTAAAGAGACTATATGGAGTACGTATGATCTATAGTTCACGATACCTTTGGTCCCAGGTCCTACCAGCACAATAGTTGTAAAAAATGTACGTTAAAACTAAATGGAAAAAAATCTTGCTTTTACCTGATAACTCCTTTAAATAGGTAACGAAAAAATTAAGGATTATTAATATGTGTATCTATCTCAGTGCTCTTGGAAGATCATATGTCTAAAACAACAGATTCGTCAATAAATTTGTATCGTTGATAAATTTAATATCGTCCACCAGGCTCGCCACGTGAGAGAGACTATCGATGCCATGGTATCTGGCCCGTGAATCTTAGGGGCTTGGAACTAGGTCCAAGGTACACAAGTTTGTTTGTTTTTGCAAGAGATGAAATATAAGAATGTATATAATTAAATATTAATGATAACAATAAGGTTACATGCTTATCCTTACCAAGTAATAATTTATCCCAGCCCATTCATTCGGTATCACCGGAATAACTTAATGGGAGGGGAAAAACCGTTCAGCAGGTTGACTAGACAGAACTGAAAACTTGTCAAAGGCCACAGGGCTTGAACGAGTCGGTAACTTTCTGGTCCTGCTATGCGTTGAGCATTATCTCTAATCTTCGTTTAACCACGAAACAATTTATTGTTCACGAGTTTGCTATGTATTTCAGACTTACTTACATAATAATATATGTTTGGATGTAATTATTTTCATAAATGAGGGTACTGGGCCTAGTTACAGAAACTATATTTGGTTTGAGCGGGTAGTAAGCCCGCTATCTGCATTGGCGGGTACGTTGACTAAATGTTAAGCTCATCTAGTCCAGAAATACGGGCACACGGGGATGGGGGCAGCAACCCTAGCTGGATGTATTGAGGCTTATTTTTCCTAAATAGTTTTCAATATCTCGCCACGGCGATACGGGTTTATTTAAAAATAATTATAATTTCATACCCCTGCCTCATTATCATAGTTAAATATGCATAATATCCCGGATGGGTAATGAAACTCTGTGGAAAATTATCCCAAATTTACTGCTTTAGAAGTAGAATTAGATAAAAAAAACTAATATGGTTGGATTTATACTACCACGAAGAAACAAAACAGTTTTTACACTAAGCGACGTGAATTGATATATTGTATTAATTAAAAGAACGCTAACGATTTTTAGTTGTAGTTTTATGGATTATTTAACTTGAACCAGTTATATTAAGAGCTTGCATCAAATTCCCATCAACTCTGTGATACAGTCAGCTATAAATCGTAAAATTACACCAACACTTTTGCACGTCAATCGTAACTGATTAAAATTAATGGAGATAAAAAGTTTCTAATCTAGAGCATTGTTGAAATATTAAATGCTATTTTTGGATAAATATTGTAAATATTGCGTTGAAAAGGCCGTTTTTTACCATTTTAGAATGGCTTCACAGCTAACCATTGTGCACAAATCTTTATTCTGTCATATTTGGGACATAGTGTGGTTATTAACATGAAATGTGTTGCTTTGTCCCCCATTGTCACCAGGGAAATTTTCTATTAATCGTTCAAATACGAATGCAATGCACATCTTGTTTTTTTTTTCTTTTCCCTTTAACTACCATGCCTCGCGCGAGCCAGGAACTGCTGAGATTCATGCGCTTAACCTTTTGTTTATGTTTGTATCAAACCTATAACCATAATACTATATATTTATAGATAGATTAGGTGACTAGCATATTTGACAATCATACCTACTTCTTGAGTTAGGTCTACCACCCCAAACTATACTCTCAGTAGGGTCTAGAATTTTAAAACTTATGAAATTGGCGTTTCCCCCTTAACCTTAACACTTACCTGATGGATGAGAGACTGGGTCTTTATACTTTCCTAAATTTAATCTAATGTTTTATGTAATGTGTTTTTATAACAATCTAATTAAAAATGTGCATATTATACACTCTTGATATGTATATTTGAAAGGAAAATAATGCTTAGTATCGCCTTCCATATTTGAAGATCCAACCAGTCACAAGGTATAGCAACTATTATTTAAACGTTGTTTATGAAAAAGATGCGATAAATATTTTGAAATATTAAAGTGGTGTACATTATTGCTTCGTAATTTTTTTTAATTTCCTAAAATATTTTAGGTCTTTATATTTTTGTGATCGCACGATTAAAAACTGAATGGATTTGTCAGGTCTTGAAAATTATGAACCATTTAAATGACCATATCCATTCACGTTTATTATAACTAGGTTTTAATCTAAACTATCTCTGAACATTTTCTAATACATGATTAAACCAAACCTTCCATGTTCTGTTCTGCATCTTTAAATCTATTTAAATGCATTCAGCTGATTATTATGGTACTTTGACTTTCTTAGTATCGCATTATAATGCTATTATGCATGCTTGCATTACTTATTTGTTATTACTATATTTTACATTTCTACCATTGAACAAAGAGGCAGCCATTACCTCTTGTCTAATGGTAGCAATTTAAAGTGTGAACTTTGCAGTGACGTATTCTGAAAAAAATTAATAGCTATGCTGTACTCTAAAAGTTGCAGCGGAGATTTGGGGGCCGAGGACCCTCAACCACAGTTGCCCAAGAAAGTCAAGGGATTATTTCAAGGGATATATTTGAAAATGTGTCCATATAGAACAGTGGTTCTCGAACATTTATTATTTCCCTTTAAAGGTATGCTACCTTTGGAAATTTTGAGCCTCCTTCCCCCCCTCCCATATTATCTCTTATTTTATTTATCTATAACGATGATTACCACCTACTCAAAATGTAATTCAAATAACTCCGTGGTGCCAGCCCACATTCAGGCTATACCTACCGAGTGTCTACCAAACTGTTTGGTGAATTAGTGCCAACTGTTGCAGATAGAGGGTGTCATGTGTTCAGCACAACTATGACTCCAGCCATTAAGCTTGGCTTTATATACCGGAGCCACTACTACTTTATTCGAGTAGCTCCCTATTTATCCACTCTAGACTGAATCTAACCCGTTCCAGACCCACTGTTTCCCAGATAATCTGGACGCACCTGGAATCAAACCCGGGACCTCTGGGTCCGTAGCCAGAACCTATGACCACTAGACCACATAGGTGGCTCTCAAATTGTAATGATACCTACATGGTTATAAATTTAAGTCAATATTAATGTCGGGGATGAGTGGTATGGGCACTTTTCTGAATGCATAAGAAAGACGGATCCTATTCAGTTCCCCTAGTGTAATTAAAAGCACACAGTTAGCAATACTCAAAGCAAACAATCATAATAAGAGTAAAATGAGGTGTTACATCGATCAAGCGTCCATTAGATATTTGTGAGAGGGAATCAGGTGGATTGTCCAACTCACGTTGCAATTAAAACTATTTCTTAAAGCCTAACTTATCATACACAATGCTGCTTGGAAACAAACGAGTATCCCAACTTGGGAATTTATGCTCCAGAAGCTATTTAGATGCGTAAATTCTGACTAACATAGGGGAGATTATTTCGGACTATTAATACTATATCGTTACGTCATTGGTTTATTGCTAAGATATTTACACATATCTTTTGGTGTAAGCAGTGGTGCACTCAAGGGGGAAAGGGGCAAACAGAGTATTTGACCCCCTCCCCCCCTATTTCCTGAACGCCACAAATATTGTTAATAAAAATTTAAATAATATTAAGTATAACTAAAATATTTAGCATTTAAGATGTGTCGAATATATATACTACATTTTAAGACCAGGCTTCGGACTTAAAGCCTAATATTCAAAAAGTTTACTGTTACACACTAAATTAACAATTGAAAAAACATTTAATAATGGCTTCGATAAAATTTGTATTATTTAAATCTCTTAATTACTATAAAACTATTCAAAAATATTTATAAAAGCATTTAATATTCATAAATATTCATAAATATTCACGGCCTTCAGGGCTTAGGAGGCTGGGCAACCACAAACCCGCTCTCTTAATCAAAATCTCATTCTTGCTACAGCCTTTATTTAACGCCTCCACCAAAGTAAAGGGCTGGGTGCACCACTGATTAAGTAAGTTATATGAAAACATATTTTATTTTACCTTTTCCTTCTAAATTATCTTGAAATGGTGAAATCACACTCCTGACTTTTGGGATTATTTGATGTATAATATAAAATCACAATGACTAATAAGTCATTAATGTAAAACAAAGACTAAAAGAACACTATTAAAACTTCATCACTTATACTAAATAAAAACAAGAATTACCATCAACTACGGTTAAAGTAGCCTTGGAACCCCCCCCCCCCCCTTCCTTTTCCACCACTCTACCAATGCTGAAATGCCAAAATTTGAAAGAGTGGTTAAATGTGTTGGCCAAATACATGATAATACATGTGACTAGAATACCTAAAATGTATTTAATTAGGGTATAATTTAAAGCTTGTTACGTAATCTATTATTCACAATTAATTTTATATATATTTTATGTAATTTACTTAAACTATACTAAATTAGCTTAATAAATAAACATTGTGATCTTGAATCTTTTTTCAATAGTTGGCACAATGCTTAGCTTACTTCACATGAAAAGCATGACCTTGGGTGTAAAAAATGAGCTCATTGGCCAATTATTTATGTTCAAGCGGAAAGGTATGTGTTGCACCCCCGAAACATTGTGCGATGTCATTAGAGCCTCTCTAGCTTGTCTTGCGTTTTTCAAGTAGCGAGCCTTGGGTTTCATATTGTGCTAAGTAGAACCTTTTGGAAAAAGAATTACTTAAACACAGTATTCTTGGAATATGAACCAATATTAGTTTAAAACTAATAATTCATTACATCTATATTTAGTTTACACAGGTCACACAGACAGCATTTAATTAAACAAAAAAGTAGTTCATATAATTATGGGTATGTGGCGCAGGCATAGCATACCCAGAGAATACGCCACTGGAAGATTGTTCTTCTTTTCATTGTAAACGCCATATTGTGTTAGTTCCTTGTATATGTTTCCACCTACCTTTCCTGTAACTACTTCAAAATATAATACAATTACCTCTTAAAGCGAAAAGGGTTTTTCCTTATAGAGTCATATCTTTTGTTGATATTTAAGTGTTCTACACAACAGCGAAAAAAGAGTTTAAACAGTAGATAATAAACCTCATTCCTTTCATTCAAAAATGCTAAGTTCATACATCATGTTAAGATTAACGTCGTGTTTTTATAGTTACTACAGTTAAGATTTATCTTTGGGAAATTTCACTTTGGATTTCAAGCTTATATTTATTTATGTGTATGACCAGTTAGGTAGAAAACAAGTTAATACCATACTCAACAGTGTATTATATTAATGTATGAATTATAACTGTTCAGAAATTTTAAAATCAAAAACACAAATGGTATATATATATTATATATACAAAGAATTTTTAAAATCCATGCCAAAAATTAAACAACATCTGTTGTCAAAAATAAATAGAAAATAATAGTAAAATATATACCCGTAAAAGTCATCTTGCTTTACTAACTTTTAGTTGAAGCTAGGCGCAAACGTGCTGGGAGTACACGACTGTAAGTGCATACAACAGGTAGAATATCACCAGGTGGGCACATCACAACATTTGTTCAAAACTCTCCCCCCCCCCTCCCCCTCCCACAACGCACGCAAGGTTTTTCTGTTTGCATTTGATGCGCGTTCACCTTCCGGACACGTTACTCTCGAGGAGGCACTTCTGTCCGCCTAGTGATATGCAACCCTCTATACAGATACGTACTTATAGCTGCGTACTCCTGAAATTGTTGCACCTACCTTCAACTTATATTAATTAGTAATACAAGATCACAGGATTATTTTGTTAGGTATTTCTGTTTTTTATACGTACAGATGCTGTGATTTAGGTTTGGGCAGAGAGATTAGAGACAGTATGTATGTATGTATATATTTCATTTGTCCTTAGTTCAAAGTATATTCCTGAAAAATGTCTAAAATTGGCAAAAGCATTTAGCAGTAATCGTGAAAGAGTCAAAACGCAACACGAAACTACAAATGTTGAAACAGTTAAAACAGGAACTCAAAACACTTGCTGAGCTAAAAATCTTTTATTAGTTGTAGAATTTGTTGCTTGTTAACCCTGCTTTAATTTTAAATATACATAAAAAATAATTTTTATTTTATTTTAAGTTGCACAAAGCAATTATAAATAATCCTGATGGATGATGATAAATGTTATAATTTCATAATACATGCAGTACACTGGTATTCATAAGTTTTATTTGATGCTTATATGATTTAACTCGAATTCCAATATCATCGTGTTTATATTTGGCAAACACTGTGAATTTTTCATGTTTCTGTTGAACTAAGATTATACCACTAATTTTTTTTAATGACGATCTTTCTTTTTAATACACATAGCTCATATACATTTAAAAATACATACCATGTTAGAAGTAAACTGGTATACCAACATGAATTACAATATAATTATTCGCGTATTTAAATAAAGAGTGATAAAAGTAGTTATTGAATATTGTATCATGCTAATTAATAAAGCTTTTTAAAATAACGTCTTGAAAAGTATGTTTTTTAAATTTTATTTCATACTCATGTATTTGTTTCACTCTTTTTCTGTTTTATTTCCTTATATAAATATGTTAAAATGAGTTGCCCACATAATTATTGAAGTATATTGTAGGCCTCTAAATTATCTAAAACATTTTTCTATTATTTTCAAACTTCTTTCAACAATAATATGTTTGATTCTCATATAAATGTGAATGTATTTCATATTATTACAAAGATTGTAATTTTTTTATACATATACATATTTTTGTTTACTTTGAAAATTGTAGCAGATTTGACGTACAACCAGCAATAAACCTGTCATATGCTATTTGTTATATATGTGTGCTTTATGTTGTGTGTAGTAGCTTATTGGTGGTCATATTATAACGTGTGAGAGGTGAGGCAAAGTGTTGGGAGAAAAGATAAAATTTGCCAACAAAGTTTTTATCAATCACACTTGATACATTAATAAAAAGACCCTTACTAATAATTTGTACCATACTACCTTTTATACAGGAATGAAATCATTTTGTTAGATAAGTTTCATTTGACACATTGATTTTGCTATACTGGAAATTCAAATTAAATATTTATGAAATGAACTCGTTTTGAAAATATCGGTATTTTGATTTACTAAATAATACATGATTTGTCTTTCACTCAAGTCAATATTATAATCATATTATAAAATTAATTACAAATTTATATCATATATTTAATAAGTAATAGCATGGGATCTTTAATGATATTCTTAGACGTGACTTAATAAACACTGTGAAATTGTCTTATGAATTGAAATGACAAATTTGCTCAAATGTTGGTAGATTGAAAGTATGTTTAATTGTATATTGTATATTTTAACAAGTATTGTACTAAATGTTACGAACTCTTTAAATAATTAATAATAATTAAAATATTAAGATTTGGGTTTTAGCATTTTTAATTTTATCTTAACATCTACTAACACGTGAAATGTGTAAAAACAGACAATACAGTTGCCTTTTCTTTATTAATTTGTAGATTTAAATGTTGAAACTTTAGTACAATGTATGAATAAATATTAAAACATAGGACACACTATAGTTAATGTATACCCCATTTACCCTGAATGTTTACAGCCTTACTGGGACTGATAACACTATAGCCCTATCGTATAAGGTACATAATAGTGGAATCAACAAGGTATTATGGTTGGCTATCGGGGTAAATGGTCTATATAGCGTAGGAATACGTGGTTGTTTTCATTATTCTCTACTTTCTGCAATGTTTACTTAAGCCAGGCTTTTGAGGTTGGCCCTCCTGAATGTAGTGAATAATGGGCAGGGGTGTTGGGTCCTGCAGAATCAGTGTCGAGTGTGAGTTTCGGGTCAACTCGTGGCGATGCTAGTGAATGTGGGGCAGCAGATACGCAGTCTTCCACCACCGCCAGCTCCAACATGGGGCGAATGACCACAGGTACCAGTCTACCAGGATACCCCCATTAGACTAACTTAGAGACAGCACCACACTCCTGCAGTCATTAGCTCCTTTAAATGTCAAAAATGGCTATATATATAATATTTTCATTTGACTAATGGTAGGATTTTATCTGTTATGGATTTGGAGGAATTTAACAGTAGTTCAGTGTTGACCAAACTTAAAGTATTAAACCCCTACCAAATTCTTTATATTTTTATTTGATACCATACCTTTCGTAAACCTAGTAATAAGTATTTCATTTTAAACTATTTACATAGCCTCGTGGTTTTTATTTTATAGTTTGTCTAATTATTATCTAGCGTATAAATTTTGCGTTATTTAGCCCTTTCTTCCCTTATTGGTAGTATTGTAGTACAAAATTCACCTATCCACACCCTCCACGACTATGGTAATTAAGATTTATGGCATACTCATACTGCCTATCATGTTTGACATTATATGAAAGTGAATCATATACCAACCAATTTTTCTAATGTTTTTATGTTACTATATATTATTTGTGCACCTGTCACCCCTTGGCCTTCATATGTTCATTAATTTATTTTATTATATTAATGTGGATACTATTTCCTACTTTGTTATTACTTTTGTTCTTCTTGTTATTTTCAAAAACTTCATTTAACAACCTTAAACCTTAACCTCACAACTTTAACATCTAATAAACTATACGCCTCAATATCTTAGTTTACAATCTAAACTTGTTTATTTTACCTTCTTTAGGGCCTACTAATCAGGTGTTTCAGAATAAGCACAACCAAGGACTCTTTCATATACTCATTGTTGAATGACATAACAACCAATAGTATTACACACCCATAAGTAAGTGTTCTTCATGAATGTATTTGCATTTCAACTGTTTTAAATTATTTGCAGTTTTTTAACTCATGCTTAAAGATATTTTTCCTGGAAGATAATAGGTCAGAATTAAAAACATTTTACAAATTCTCCTTTTCTGATCAATATACAGCCTATAAAGCTATACATCAATATAGCAAATTTTATATAATGTATTATGAACCCCTTTGTGAATTACTATATGTTAAATACTATATTATACAATTATTTTTCCATCCATAGCTCTAAAATTAGGGCTTATGTATATAATATTATAGCTATATTTATAATTTTAGTTAATGGAGCTCAGGGTATATATATATACACACTAAGATCCATTCACTAAAATTATATATAAATTATATATTATGAACACCCTTCACTATAATTCTTACTCAGACATCGACACCTTTCCTAAATTGTCTCTGAATTTTTAATGGTAGATTTTGGAAGTTTTTTAGTGATATATTCATGTTAGTATCTTATAAATGTAGGACCCCAAATTTATATCAAGAATTAAACAATTTAGTTTGCTTATATATAGGCCTGTATAAACCTCATAAATGCATAGCAAATTACAATAATAGACTTAATTTTGTAGGGTTTTCGATCAATACCGAGCATTTCCACATGCAAGAACGTTTCTCAAGTAAAGGCGAAGAACGAGAGACGGTGAAGAAAAACCCCAAAAAAGCGTTGTGTCTTCATAACTCATGCGCGCTGTGTGATCTTGTGAAGTCACGCCCAAGTAAAGCAAAAGGCTTGTCGGGACCTATCTTCTGAGCGACTTTCCACTGCCTTCTATCCATCACCGCCTTCACTCTAACATCGTTCTTGCATACGACAATGCTCAGGAATGATCGGCAACGCCACAAAATTAATTCGTAAGGTGTTGTTAGTTGCTAAGCATTTATTAGGTTTGTATACACAGGAGAAAACTAAATAATTGCATTCTTGAAATTCTCTGACTCCTTGTACTTTTTAATTCATTACTTACTTTCCTAATCTTAAATCTATTTCACATTTTATATTCCGTTTTAAGTATGCGTGGAACCGATTTTTCTTGGATCACAATTTTTAATCAAAAATTACAAAAACCACACTCCAACTTTTAATTCTTAATAATCACAACTGAAACATTCATGATTCTCAAACATCTTGTGAATGTGGGGAATGTCAGGCCTCCACCGTGGTTCGGATTCCACGTTAAACTGTAGGTCCTTCATTTCATCTCACAATCACCCTTCCATTACACATTAGCGTAAGTGCGTACAACCCGAACGGGTAGTAAGACGCGGTGCTAATAATAATAATAATAATATAATATATAATAATAATAATAATAATAATATTAATAATAATATAATGATGATTCTCAAGTAACATCATGTTAAGCCAATATGTATAGTTACAAATAAAAATAGATAAATATATTTAGAAGTTATAATCTAATAGAGAAAAAGTCCTGCAAATGTTATAACTGTGACTGTCAAATGGGAGATGACCATAAAGTTCGTTCAATTAACTCTGCAGGTTATTTCTTACTATTTTAAATTTAACTCTCCCTATAAACTAATACCCTTCAAACCCAACCATTTTACCAACTAGACCTATCTTAGTTTCAATTTTATTAATGTAGTAATTATTGTTTAACTCTAAATTAGTTTGTTCCGCCTAGTTAACTGAAAATACAATTCCCTAAGATGTGCACTTTAATTTATCTTTTATATTTTTTTTCTTTTAACTTCTAACTTACACTAAAGCCCAATTATTTTACATTCCAACACTTCAGTCTACTTTAACATAATTTTACCTACTCCCTCTCACATGTCCATAGGCTCATCTACTTATCTCTACCATTTTATTCAATCCCCTTTCCCTTACAGACGAGCGTGCATGAGCTGGTTCATGAGAGTGGAAGTGAGCAGTAGGGCATCGAGTCTTACGTAACCTTTCACACGAGCGATCGCGAGCTGAATCTCAGTACGGAAATTAGACTTGTTTCATGTTACACGTGGTGGGAAAAAAACATAACTGCCTTTGATAAAGAGTAATTTAATTTTAAATTATTACATTTGTTCTTTTGAGTTTTAACTTGGATTTATATATATAAACCACCATAACAAACTCAATACCTACTTTTCTGCCAGTGTTTACTCACCCGTAAGAAATACTATTCGGGTTTAAAATGATGATATAGTTTTATCAATTTTAGCAAAATTACCTTTTAGTAGTAAGAAATTCAGATTGTGCGTTAAGTTCAGCTTGTGTTGAATTGTTGTGCGGTTGAACAATAAAAGCTCCCACCAATCTGATACAATCTATGAATGAACTATTTTAATATTTAAAAATTGCTTAGTATAGCAGCTAAATTATCTACAGCGTCAGCACGTTGATAACCTATTTCGGATTTACAAGACCAATTTTTTTTAATAGCTAAACTAATGCTAGTAAATTTGTAATCAATTCATTAATGGTGTACCATAGTTTGTGGTAATTATGGTATTTCATTCTTATAAACGTAGGCATTTATTATTCGTTTTATTAAATCTAGAATGTATTGTTTAAGTTTATTTAGTATATTAATATTTTTATTAATTGTTTTTACTCAAAAGCTTATTTTATAATAATGTTTATAACGGTAGGAGATTATGAAAGTCCAGTGGAGTTATCAATTATGGTTTCAATGATGCGTGCTCATGGTTATTTCAATCTTTTAATGTATTGTGTTTATAAAATTTATTATATATACTATTTTAATTTTTTTTAAGTTTAGTAAAAAAATTATGATGTTTCGAGTAATATTATTATGACTATGTTTGTTATTGTTAAATGAGAATTTGATAACTTGAGTCATTTAATAGTTGCGCACTTGTGGTGTAACCATTATTATTTATTCTTGTGTTAGTATCTTTCTTCTTCAATGAACAATTTAAATAATGTACAGCTCATAAAACAATTTTACTGGCATTCAAATATAATTGAAACTCCTAACATCGTCTTCTCTAAATTTGATGAAAAAATGAATAAAACAATCACCCCCTTCCCCCCACCCCCTAATTTTAACTTAAAAATTGACATGATCGCCTCTTTTGGTTCAAGCATAGTAGTACTGACTGACCAGCAGATGTGTTTTCGTACGAACTCGTGTGAGCTCCATCGCAGCTATAGTGAGCTCAAAGTATCGGCAATCGGGAACCAGCTCACACACACTCGTCTGTTAAATCCCTTATATCTTTATTTTTGACCTTGACCTATACACCATATTTGATCGTGTAGCTCTTCCTTGATTTTCATAGCCACACTCATATAACTCACACTATCAACTATCTATTAATCAAGGTAATCTAATATATTGTTCGCTAAATAACAACACTTGTACACCCACTTCTAATTTCCCCCCTTTAAGTTCTCAAAGCACAATATTTTCTATCAACTCATAATTTGGTTGGATCACTTATTAAAACTGCCACATTGTATCCCTTCTTCCTTGATATTATGTTTGCTTCCACCCACTTAATATACCAATCCATAACAACACTGAATCACCTAATATAATATAAATAGTTGATTATATCAACTAAACATTTATCTCTACTCAGTAAAACAGTTCCCCCATTTCCCTACACCATAGCCAAATCGTTATTCTCTTGAAACACTCCTCGCAATCTATAGTAAAAGGGGGTTTCTAGTTAATAAATATAAGTATCTTAATTGGATGACTAGTTTCAATTATGTCATGATATCCAAGAAATAATACTATAATAAGCCATTTTTGAATGTAATTGAGCTTTATGGATTAAAAAGCAAACAATATTTTCTTCCTCACTTTCCGAACTGAGTAGAATAAATAATACCAACCACTCCTTTGTAACATCCATGGGGAATGTCGTAAGCTTTGTAGAGCACTGGAATGTATGTTTTGCACTGGTGTATTCCGGATCAACAAAACTGTGTTGTAACAGAAAAATAATGGCTAGTGAATATTGTATGGTATGTTTATTAATAAAAATGCTGCCTATATTGTGCTATTGCTAACCTTTGTGTCAAAATGTTTCATTTATTAATATTTTTAAATAATTGCAAGTGTCTTGTACGATATAGCTTTATATAAGTTATATTTTCATATTACGCTTTATTGGGTAACTTGTATTCATAATTGGACTATGCAGGAATTGTTTATTGTTATTTATGTCATTACAGAGCCGCAACAAGAATTGGATACATTATCAGTGCTGAAATTCATAAGGCTTCCATAGCTAGTAATTAGCTCAAGTATTTTGACAAGATAAAATTGTGTGATATTATTCTAACATTTGCAAGCATTTAGTAGTTATATAAAACATGAGATATTGTCAATGCTTACTTAATTTTTATTACTTATCAGTTATATTAATTATTAGCACTCAGTTTTGTTCATGCGTCATGTGCGTCATTGATACTTCGAGATAACATATAACTATTAAATTTTAATACATAGCTTGACCTAAATTATTTTTAAATTTTAAGCTACGCATTATACGGTTCCATTTCTTCTAATTGAAAAGTAATTTTAGAAATGTAGCTTGAAGATTACATTTAAGTATGTTTCATATTGAAAGCTAAAATATCTCAGTGATGAAGTTTTTAAGAGCGAATCGAATCTATAACATATTATACATGAAATCAATCAAGTAAATAAATAACAGTGTGGCAGTTACGAAATTAAACTCTCTGGACAATATAACTAAGTTCAAATTTCACCCCTGCTCTTAGTAATAAATCTATATAGCACATTGAAGAATTTGACATCACTCCGAAAAGCCCCAAAAATGTGCTAATACTTCAACTTACAAGATATTTGCTTAAATAATAATTATGTATTGGCTGTCTAAATTTTATGCACACAAAAAGGGGTGGCTGTTACACATATTTAACTAGTGTTAAAAGTGATCACCATTAGCTTGTAGAAACTTTTGAGTTTAGTGAACTGCACGAGCAACCACAGTGATAGTTGTGCACGACGCAAAGATTCCCTTTCTCTCCGTAACATCTCCAGTATATTTTTTTCGCGATATTCTATGTATTTCAATAACACCCACAAATGATAGATGAATAATATGAACATCGGGGATACTCAACACTACTTCTTTGTCTTGTCCATTAACCTGGTAGGAGCTCATCATGGTATCTTCTGGAATCTTGGTGGTAGTGTGGTGGTGCAGCATCGTATTTGAAGAAAAACTTCTGATCCCTATATAACTGATGAATTGCAGGTAAAATAGAGGTCTTAAGAATATAGGGCGCATAGAAACAATAACTGTTAATTCAAAAAATAGTGTTCTGGCTAAAATTCCTGGATGATTATCTACACCAGACAATGAATGAGTCCTGTTTGATTGGCTCCTTATCCTCATTAATATGTGCATTTTCTGGATCCCATTACACACAATTATGACAATTCACTGTACCATTCATCTTGAATTTTATTCATCAGATCACACAACGTTTCTTACAAACGTGACGATCTGTCACGTTTATACTATGTGAAGTAACCCCCTTGAGTAAACTGAGTTATCTTCATATCCTCCAGGTGCGTGAGTTTCTATCACTTGGTATAGCAATAAAACATAGTCTGAGAAAATGAGGGGAGAAAACAGTCGGATTGGGAGTATATTCTGATTGTGACAGTGGCCGGAGATAGTCTTATGACCACAACGAGGACAGCGGATTGGGAATATATTCTGATTGTGACAGTGGCCGGAGATAGTCTTATGACCGCAACGAGGACAGCGGATTGGGAATATATTCTGATTGTGACAGTGGCCGAAGATAGTCTTATGACCGCAACGAGGACAGTGGATTGGGAATATATTATGATTGTGACAGTGGCCGGAGATAGTCTTATGACCGCAACGAGGACAGTGGATTGGGAATATATTCTGATTGTGACAGTGGCCGGAGATAGTCTTATGACCGCAACGAGGACAGTGGATTGGGAATATATTCTGATTGTGACAGTGGCCGAAGATAGTCTTATGACCGCAACGAGGACAGTGGATTGGGAATATATTATGATTGTGACAGTGGCCGAAGATAGTCTTACGACCGCTACGAGGACAGTGGGATTAAGCGGTGGTCATAGAAGCTCTTATGATCACGAAGAGAAATGTTAGTTTGACCGTGAGGCCCAAAAACGATTTCTTTACTAGGAGTTCACAGAGAGTCCTGCAACAATGAGAATCGCAAGTGGCCTTAAAAATGGGAGAGTCAAAGTCAGTATTCAGGTGATTTAAGTTAACGAAATGATATCATGGACTCAATTCATGGAAGTTATTGTGTAGTCTTAGATTGCACAGTAAACGTCTCAAGACATAGTTTAGCTCAGTACTAGCGTCATTTATTCAAGTGATTGAGTTTTCCTTGATTTTCAAAGTGTCCTTAGATTTATTTTGTAGTCAAGGACTCTGTGTTGTTACGTAAACAAAGCGTCTATCTTAATGTCAAATATTTTGTGTTATTATTTCTAGGAACAAATCCTTATTATGGTGTTATAAACAGGAGGTGACTACTATAGGTTGCCAACCATGGACCCCACAGCTTAGCACGCTCTGGCTCTTGTAAAGTGAACATTTAAATGTCTTTTTATTGTCGAGCCCCGCGTTGAATGCCAATTGTAAAGTATACAATAAAGCTTATTGTCGTGCCATTTCTTATAAAACCTCCACGTTGAACGCCATTTGTAACAATTATATATTATACTTTCAGAGGTTATATAATTGGGTGATATTGTTGAATATTAAGACTTCCTCGTACTTTATATGTTAAGTTTTATTTGCATATTATTTTATCAACTGTAGAATATTTGTATTTATTATAATACACTAGTTAGGCAATGCCTATATGTTATTACATCTCTGCACACATCTATCAACTACATAAGACTATTAGTCAGTCTCAACCACCTAAGACGAGGATTTATCTCAACTGCCTAAGAAGAGGAGTTCATTTCAACTGGCGTCAGCAAGCCAAGCGTCTTACTGCCTTGTTGATTGTGAACCCCGTAGAAAAAGATACTCTCGAATTTCTTTCCATCGACCAATAGGGAAATCATCTTTGAGCACGAAACTAAATCTGGCTTGGCGTCACTCGCACCTGCTATTCTTTTACTGCGCAATATTACCCGGAATTCAGACCATGCCCTTGACACGTGCAGCTAAATGAAATAAAAAAAAGAAACATGGCCGTTTCTTAGAAAGATAAGTTTAAATCAAGTCAACTGAAAAAAGGAAATATGATCTCAAATGTTAATATAGCCAGGAAAATCGATATCATTACACTCTGTGCAGAACTACATTAGCCTTATGGCTTCTTTGGTGCTGACTGACAGCAAACAGCTGACAGTTGATGGCTTTGAAAAGTTACCAGACCAAAATATATTTCCCTACGCCAAACCATATGATCTGCAAAAACATGTGTTTAGCAGCTGTCACTTCTGACAGTCAAGATTTAGGTATATACCTAAATGTTGACTGTCAGAAGTCAGCTGTGAACTGTAAGTCAGCACCAAAGAAGTCATGGGACTACTGTATAAGCTGAAACTGGCAATGCAAGCGGCGTCCCCGAGCATGGGATGTCAAAGGCCGGAAATAAAGGGGGGGGGGGGGGGCTTGCTGTTTTGGCCTAGACTCGATGAGTAAGAGGAAAGAGAGAGAATAGAAAAATAATGGGTACTCACTCGCTACCCTCCCCATGGTGATTCACAAACTCCTCATCCTCTTCTGACTTGGGTTCAAACCACTCACAAAACTGCTTTCTCCCAATAGGGATCGGCTTCACACATGAGATGATTTATTACAACTCTTTAATAAATAACCATTTAAACAGCTACCCTATCAACAAATCATAATAACAATATATTTGCAGAAAGTGCTGTTGGCTATCTGCTACATATTCGATTTATGGAATAGGTTGATGATCTCACTCAAGTTAGAGAAAAACAATTAATGTTCTAAATCATAGATAGTCTATCAGAAATAAACATCCCGAATGCCTGACAAGGGTATGCTTATGTCTTACTATAACATTTAATCTCACATTACACGTTGTGGACGTCCTCAAAGTTTTTAACCGTAAGAACTGTACTTGTTTGTACAATATAAAATATACCTTAGTGACCATCATTTCCCATCTTATGAGCTTTAATTTAGGATTGCTGGTCTAAGAGTTGGAGTTTATACAAACATTAGCTTCCATCAAAACTTGAAAATTCTAATCTTTGGTTCTGTTAGCAGAAGTGTCTCAAAAGACTCGAGAATATACATTGTGATAGTATAGCCACGAATATGAAAATTATATTAATTATCAATTAGTTCCAATACTATCTGAATATTTTTATACATCAAGGATCAACATATTTAAATTAAACGCAGACCAGCATGTTTTTAGGTGTGGTGACGGTGGTGGGCGCGTTGGTGAGCAATTTATGCATAGAGGTTCGAGGGTAGTGCGTTGACAGACGGCCATCCGACGGTCGTGCTTGATTACTTTATCGCGGTATACCACCCCCACCCTTCTGCCTCAAGGTCGAAAGCTGCATGAAGTGTTTTCCCGCCTGACTACGTGTACAGTAGTTGAAAAATGAGAGAAGTGGAGAGATCTAATGGAAAGGTGCAGCTGTACCCAATTTTATATGATCTATAAAATTGTGAATACAAATATATAAAGAAAAAGACAAAATATGGGATGATATAGCAAAATATTTTGCCTCTTGAAAGAGGTTGGTATCAAAACACAATCATAGTCACTGACACGTTATTAACTAAATCTATGTTTACTATTTTAAAAAACTATCTAAAAACCTCTTTTGTCCCTCTCGGGGGGAGAGGGGGGGGAGTTTCAAATAAGTCCCTATACGGGCTGAGAAAACCAAAATTTGGAAACGTTTACAAATTATCATAAACGAATATTAAATGTATTAAATAAATATAGATAAAGCTTGTATGTGTTTTATAGTTGAAACTTCATCGTCAAAAACACACTAATCGTTGAGGATTAGAAACTCACTCAAATCTATCTCACACTTTAAAGTATTTTGTATAAAAAGAACAATATGTGATTGGCACACCGGTCGCGTTGCACGTGCAGCTTTTGTTGCTGTATGTCTGTGTTCTCTATGTCCTGTGTAGGGGTCACTCTGTTTTGGTGTGGCATGTTTCAGATAGGTCCCAACAATCTTCTGCTAGCGATGAACGTAAAGTAACATGTCAAAAGACTGACGCTTTCTTGCCTCCTCATCAAAAAGCCCTGCGGTTTGTGTCTTCTGTAGAGCTTAGACACTCTTCAGGTAACATTCCCTTTCTTCTTTTCAAGCATGACGCATTCTTCTGCACCCAAGCTTTTAGCTTACAGCCTTAGCCTTCTATTTTAGTTGCTTTTATATTTACCGGTTATGTTTGTAAAATGAGAAAATACTATTTTTTTCAGGTGCACCATAGTAGATATTATTTACTGTGACAGTTTGGTGTAAATTTATAACTATTTTACCTACTGTTTGATTATTGAATCCCTTTAGTTATGTTATAATCATTTATGGAATACGTCACAGGTAATTTTAATTATTATTTTATTTGCTATATGATTTTAAACAAAACCATCTCAACTTCTCATTTACAAGAGTTCAATGGAACAAAATACTCAAAGCTTTTCTTTATATCACAATATTTAAAACACATTCTCAAATTGTTTAGGACAACTTCATTGTAAACTCACTAAGACATATGTAATTTGAGGTTGACATATAGATAAAACTTATTAACTAACAGTCTACGTTCTTTTTTTTTTTTCTTCATACATGTGGTCATGAATATCATTTGTGTTTTTTGACTCTCATATAAGTTTAATTTGATATGTGTTTATTTTTTAATACGTATAATGGATATTATCAGCTTTATAGTTTTGGCAGTTTATGTAGTATTTTCAGAAAAGTACCATCTTGTAGATTTGTATAGACTACTTTTAAATGGCTTCTTTCCAGTAAACTATTATATATAAAATATACCTTAAAAAGAAGTGTATAATACTGCAATGGTAAATTTAAAGTAATTGTTAGTGGATTTGACTATGATCCTAAATGGTTTCAATCCCTATATGCATTCATTAAACTAAGCATTGAAAGCTGGATAGTAGGGCAAGCCCTACAAACGTACTAGAACGCCTCAAAGTTCCCAATTAAAACACATAATTATGTAATTTTTGGGGTAACTCATTCCCCTTCTTTAGCATTAAGGAGAAAAACTCTAGACTATGGCAGCATCGATAAACCTTAACCATGGCTACCTGGATTATGTTGTTGCCTGTTTATTAATTCAAACAATTTTTTTAGGTTTGGATTCTGCTGTTTTCTGTTCAAACTTGTGTTTTTACTCTTGGTAGATGTGACATTGAATTTTTATTTTATTTAATTAATAAATTAAATTATCTGTTATTTTTTATAAATACACTACTGGTTATTGTAATTAGGCCTGCTTTTAAGAAGAGGAGAGAGGGTTATCTAAGGTTGAGACCAGAGAGTGCCTGGATTTGGTTATATATTGTGAACAAGTTCACACCCTACGAATCTGGGAAACATTGCAACTATTGGGGAAGTCTCAAATAGCTTTAGTACTTTAGCATGAGTTAAAATCTGACGTGTGTGTTTAGGTATGAAGTGATACTTTTTTGTAAGGGTCGTTGTGATTGGTGTTAAAATGGTAACCATTCATTCATTGTTTGGCTGTTTCTGTGGTGAGGCCAATGTATTCAGCAATGCAGTAGTTGCAATGTATCTGGTATAAAAGATTTTATGGGGGATCATATATAGTGTCCTTTAATGTAGTATTCCGTGTGAGTCTGAAGTTGAGTGTAGTGGAGGATTTGTTGAATTTTGCAGGCACTGCATTTAGGTTTGGACTTATGTTGTTTGTTGTTGTTATGGTTAGGTCAGGTAGTTTATAATGAACCAGAATTTTGCTGAGACTAGGAGAGAGATTTAATGTGATACTTGGAACACGGTGAGAATATTTTTTGTGAGAGGTGATGAAGTTAGGATACTGTAGCCTGTGTTTAGGATGAATCCGAGTTTGTATAGTCCTTTGTAATATTATTTGGTGAGCGACTGTCATTGGAAGGTTGTTTCTTGATAGGTTCTTGATTTTATAGGGCTCTGTTTATTTGACTGTGCACTATATGTTTGGGTTATCATCGTGCTGTAAGAGCCTTGAAAATTTTTAGCATTGCTTGTTAAAGAGATGGCTTGTTATAGAGCGTTTTACATAAAGAGGATTATTGCTTTGTAAATGGGGCACTGTTGATGGCTGGACAGAAACTACATTCAAATCCGAGGGATGGAAATGGTACCCGTATGGTCCCCTACTACGCTAAGCCCTTCATGAGCCAACTAGAAACCATTTTTTGCATTCCAAACCCTTGATATCACTCTGCTGGATGAGATTTTTTGACATCTTCATGATTTGGACAGACTCTGAAACTAGTTTACTACATACAGTTCCTGAACAGGTTAAATAACCATAGCACCCTCAGATTCATCGGGATCATTTCACAGCACCATGTCATACTCTTGTATTTGGAACTGATCCTTCATTTTCTTGTCGTAAAGTTTTTCTCTATATATTTCAAATTGTAAGAACATCTTTTTGATTCGTTCATCCTCGCTTGGTCTGTTTCTCTCCTTAACTCGTTATTTAACTTCATATATTCTTCTTCGTTGACGTTTTTCGATTTCTTTCTTTCTTCCATTTTCTGAACCATTTCTGTACCTTATCTGATAATTATTTCAACAGCCATTTTTAGGATACAAAGTGAATGTAGCAACTTCTCCTGAGTCTAAGAAATAATAACTTATAATAGACTATTTTTGGTATTGTATTTATTTTTATTTTTCCCTTTCTTAGCTGGAATCTATAAAAATGCCTAATTTTAACAATAACAAAAAAATACAGGTTACGGATTAGATAACATTGTAAAACAATGGCTGTGGTCCAGGTTACTGGCTTTATTTTATCCCCCCTTTTATCACTCCTTAATTCTCTCTCTCTTTCTTTATAAGTCAACAGTTATGCTTGGCACGTGGGTGTTATAGGCAGGAACATATTTGACTAGAATATGTCTTTGGAGATCCTGGATTAACAATATTCCAATCAGGTAGTCTGGGATTTTGTCATTCAGATGCTTACAGTGACTCTTAAGTTCATTAGAAAATGATAATTAATAAGTTTCCAGTGTCTATAACATTTTAGCATTGTATTTAACATAGAGGGAAGAGATTGTCTTGAAAAAGATACCAGGTAGCTATGTGTCAGTCTATTCTAGCAACACCGACCATATTAGCTAGCGTTTTCTTTTTTTGAGTGTGTCATTAGTTAGGACTATCTGACCCTCTGCTATGGTCTGATATATTATGTTCTGCTAATCGGTGTTGTGTCTAAAATAAGTACAGTAAAAGCAAGAAGTTTAGTTAAATATACCTTTTTAAATATAAAGTTTCAATTAATGGAGCTAGGTTTAAATCATAATTAATTCAAATATCAATATTGTGTACTAGAAAATGAGATAAAATCAAATTATCGAGTACAAAAAGAACATTATTTATATATTATTATAAATTATGTAATTTACCACTTTTAAACTGCTTGTAACTAGGAGTTTTTTTTAAATACATTATAAATGTTTCATCGTACATACATTTATTTCTTTGCCTTGACAATAGTACATGAAAAGCATTTTATAGCATGTTTGACCCTTTATTACTCATGAAAAGTAATTATTTTAAATCAAATTTCATCACTATTTATAGCTTATAATTTTACACGTGCTAAAATTGTACAGTAGAGTTTTATTGTTCAAGGCCAGAAGTTCTAAGAAGGATGAGTAAGTGCAAGTGTGAATGTGGCTGGAATAATTAATGTTCAACTTTGTGTGTAATGCGCGAGTACTAGTATTAGTATGGACCGGAATTGTGGTAAAGCCACGTAGTGGGTGATTAAACAAACTTGCTCATGATATTATTCATATAAACTGATAGAGACAGAATGTTCTTAGCAAATTTCAAATGTATTATCGATCACTTGGTGTTTTAATTTATTTAGATCATATTATATTTATTAAATATATGCATGCCATTGTAGCGTATTCATTTCGCTATTTAATTAAGACTTTGTAATTAATTGGATACTTTATTTTTTGGTAATTATATTATTGAATGTTCTTAATCATTTTATACCAACAATTTACTTTAATGTAATGAAAAATAAATCACGTTTCACATGGTATGTTGTGAATGGCTATTTTACTCCACTAGTGTTACAATATATTCGTTAAATAGGTGTTTCTCTTTAATAGAACCACTTGATTCCCAAAGCTTCTCACCAATAAGTGCATATTCTAAGTGCAGATATTATGAAACGCCTCATCTCAGAGAGAATAAGAGATAGAAATATATATCTAGTAAGAGAAAGAAAATACTATAGAGTAGCTTTTCTGTTATGTGAGTGCTCGTATAAAAATGTATTGTTTAATTTCGCTTGAGGGGGAAAATATAAACTGACCGTTTAGAACTAATTTAGTGTGAGTAATTTTACATATAAGGGTTGTTTATTGGTTTTAATATAAAACATATTAACGATAAGTGAATTGAAATATCATTCATTGTTGATCAAAGAGACACCACTTGACTGCTGAACTTACCAAGTGTTTGTTTCATTCAACAGTTTTGTTTTGTCTCGAGTACAGGAAGTCATGTTTGGTCTCTCAACATATCATCATTCACATCGTTCCACAGTTTCTTTTCTCGTTCCTCATGATTAAAACGCAGTATCGGGGTAAAATAAAGGTGATAGTAGAGTAGTGACTGGTAAGAGTATTTTCAGGAGAGACATCGACTACTCCATTGAGTCCTAGCAGCCCGGCTGATGACAGTTCCGGCGAGATGGGTGGAAACCAGGCGAACAAACCACGACTCCAGCGCTCCAAGGCGCAGAGCAGGAAGACGTTTAGGTTGAGGAAGAGTCGGAAGAGTCATATTCAGGTATGATAATTAATAACATAGATAAAGTTAAGCAATGTGGGCATAAGATATATATTTATTTATATAGTTACATGTCGATCTTGGTGGTCTTGGGTTAAAGGACCCGTGGTTCATGAGCTCAAATCCAACTGAGGTCGACCGATTTTCCTTAAGTATAAAAACCCCTAGCACAACCTCCTTTGGAGGAGAAGTAAATCCATTGGTCCCATGTATATCGTGGTATATAAAAGAAACATTTAAGGTATGTGAAAATATCTTTTCCGCAAAATTTTGGGACCTTTCACGATCACTCAAAAATCAACAGAGAGTCACCACGCATCCTGAACTTACATAGTACATGGTATTTCTACCAGATGTTGCTTGTTGCATAGCCATCCGATCTTGATGGGCTGATGTGCATTGCCCAGAACTAGATGGATATAAATCACATCAAACCAACTTCAGGTGTTGACTTAAGAATAAAAGTATATATACCACACACGCATGCACAGGGCCCCAGATCCTTTTGTCCAGGATGGGGGCAAAATTATAATACGTTCCGGTTAAGCTAGGTTGAGTAAAGAACTTGGGGATGGGGTAGGGTAGGTTGGGGGAACGGGAATAAAATTTCGTTATATTCAGGTTAAGATAGATTGAGTAGGAAAAAAAGAGGGGAAGGGAGAGGCAATGACTGGGAGAACAACATAAATTAAAAATAATACATTTATGCTCTAGGATTTATTATTATGAACAAATACTATTGATGGTTTGACAAGATTTTCCAAACAGTGTTTGAGTAAGATTAAGATAAAAAAAAAATGACATTTGTAATTTGTGGTATCACTGAACACTCAAAAGAATATAATCAGTTTGGTGAGCATAAATATAAAAGTCAAACCACATTTCAAAATTCCTGACATCTAAAGAAATTAATAAATTCATATATTATTTTCACTATGTCAACATTATAAACAAATTCTGGTTAAATGTTTGTAACTTACATGATTTAAAGCTTTTTGTGGTGTCATGTTGGTACGGAAAAATAAGAGATTTTTTGAAAATCATTTGAAACATTCATAAATTTTAAACAAACTTTTGATAATTCTAATAGATAATAGCATTTTTTAAATATTTTAAAATTAAAAAAACAGTCCTTTTTAAAAATTTAAGAGCAATATTAAAAACAAAATTAATATTTCCTGACGTATGACCATGTAACACTTAAATACCAAGTTTGTACGAAATCTACTAAACCACTTCGGTTGTAGCCCCAGTAAAATAGATTTCAGGCCAGAAATTTTAAGATTTAGTAACTCTAGTAACTTTTGTTGCTGTCAGATGGGGCTGTTCTTTTCACAATTAAGGAATAAATAAATTTAGTTGATGACAATGACTCAAACATAAAACTCTTAAAATTCTAACCGATTAAATTTCAAACTGAGCAGCATCTAACTGGAATTAGAACTGAATTCCTACTTCTTAGGTGAGATCTGATAGTGGAGGTTGAGGTACTTAGCTAACTGTGCCAGACCCATGGATGAAATGTCAATTGTAGCTAAATACAATACTGATGTATGTTTTGGCTAAGAAAATTTTACATGCAATTATTAGCAAGCGCGCTAAAGGATCAGCCTTGTCTGGTCTGGTTTGCCAGATATAGAAAGGTTTAGGTTCAAATTCAGACTTTGTGCGCTTAAAGTGATTTTACACAACAGATCTATCACTTTTCTTTCTTTCTCATTCCACAAAAATGCAGGTACCCTTCCTCTAAATCCTACCTTATCATCTGCGCACGTTAGTGTAAATGTATTAATAGCTTAGGGAGTAAGTTAAATTCAGCGCACAAAAAAATCATTGATATTAATAGGTGATTCCAGTAATGTAAAATGCCTCAGATTTGATAATGAATGTCTCAGTGAGCTAAAGGGATCCCTTACTGTATCACTGAGACAGCGTTGCTAACGTCCAAATCTCTTTAATTGTTTAAGGAGTAGTTAGTAGTTTAAAAATATTACTCATTCAAAAATGGTGGCGAAAAAATCTAACCTTTTCCTAAGAGATTAAAGATATTTTATTTAAAGTTTTATGAATTAAAATATAGACCTGAAAATATGAGGCTAACTCATAATCAATGACTTTTCGCGTGATAAGTCAATCTCTGAGATTAAAAAAATGACTATATACTTCGATATAGCCTTTATAAAACACATGAAAACCTGTATTAGCAGGATCTCAAAGAAAGTTCTAGGATTATTAAATATTGTTTGAGCAGTGTTGAAGTTTCAGAGTGCCTTACCCATGAATACACAGTGTGAGAATATTTCCCTATTAGTAGGCGGTACCTCAAGGTAGGTAAGTAGGGGATTCGAGAAAATGTGTTTTTGCAGTTTTTATATAAAAACTTTCGATCTAAATAAATCTAATGTTTCTTCAGTTACAACCGTAGATATTGTTTTCACATGAAGATCTCAACAGTTGTTAAATATCTCTCAAGGGTGTTCTCAAGCTTGATGATAAATTTTTCACTTCCTTTAAAAAGTGTGTCATCTAATGCTGCCATTATTCTCATGAAGATTATTCAAGAACTTTTGATATAACTATTTAAAGAAATTAAACTTGATATTTGTACAGAAGCAATATTCTATTTATGTCGGTAAAAAAAAAAGTTTAGCTATAAAAACTGCAAAAACAATGTCCTTTTCTTTCGTTCCCTACATCCACCCCTTAATCAGTGAGTTACGTGTAATTTCAAGTATTCATTTGAAAACACCCAATATGTACGATAGCAAGTTTGCCCTTACAGGTGTCTCATATCAAGGTGGAGCCACAAGAACTGCCCACCGTAGGTGGACAGCAACCACCAGCTCAGCAACCAGTGATGGAACTGTCCGTCTCAGGAATCCCAACCCCGCGAGCTCACCGCTTCTCCACAAGACAGACTCGCTCTGCAGACAGCAAGCTGCCTGACTCTTCCTGGGACGAGGTGTCTCAGACATCCAGCACCTCAGGTAGGGTTGAGCACAGTAAAATACGTTCTTTCCCATAGTTTTTATCTTGGACATAACTTTAATTCACATAGGCTCAATACTACACAATACTTTAATACGATATATTAAATACGGTACATAACTTCATTCCCATATGCTAAATACTCTACAACACTTCATTCATGCATATTCAATACTGTTAAATTTATTAATTATATACTTCACTTTATTCCCATAAGCAAAATACTGTTAATAGCTTAATTCGCATATGATTTTAAGTCACTTCATTACCAAATGTTCTATATTTTAGATAAACACATTTACATATCATTTTTATAAAATAATACTGCACATAACTCCATTAACATAGATTAGTAGTTTTACATAAATTCATCCTCATAACATTTCCATAGTACAATAATGTGCATCACTTCATCACCATACTATTCCCATAGACTAAATACTGCAAAAAAATTCATTTCCATAGGATAAATACCTTTAATTTAATTTGACTATGTTATATCATTTAACCACATATGTTTGATTGTATACATTAAGTCATTAGACTATATTCTAAACCCGTATGTCATAATACGCTCAAATCATCGGAATTTCATCCCCATAGCTTCACTACTATATATCATTCCATCCCCATAACCGGCCTGGTGGAATAATGGTCAGAGCCCCTGGCTGCTGACCAAGAAGTCTTGGGCTCGATTCCCGACTGGAGCTTGTAGATTTTCTCAAAATTATAATCATTCCCATGGTCACCAATGTTTGGTTAGTTAGGCTCAAGTTAGGGTGTCCCCTGGGCAAAGTTATATTATTACTGGCTAATCTTTACGCACTGAGCTACAAAATAATATAGTACAGACTTATTATTATTACTATTTCATTCCCATAGGCCCATTAGATTAGATATTATTTCAATATTGTTCATCACAACATTCAAAAAAGTGTTTGTTTACATTCTCTTGTATATTTTTAAGGCTGTGTCAAACTATAGTTAAAATCATCCAAGTTGACTTAGTAAGATCTTGTTTGAATCAGGATACCATGAGTCGTACAGCTTGTTGATGATGACGCTTGAGAGTCCTCCAACCCCTGCCGCCGCACCACCCCTGGCGTCTCCAGATATCCATGACCTGCCCTCAACCAGCAGCGCCACCCCCAACTACGTAGTGGCGGAGGGAAGCTCCCGGACTCATCCATCAACAGCACGGGAGGAGAAGACACGGCGCTCTTGTGCCGGAACGAGAGGACATCTTCTCAACACTCTCTCCTCATGGTGTTTGAAACGGAGGATGAAAACACGCTCATCTAAGTGGGACAAGCCTTCACTGAGAATTACTTAATTTTGAGGACAGACAAATTAAACATTGCGTTGTGTGAGGCACTAGACTCCAGTATAAGATACCCTATCAATTCGAGGGCATCCATTTGTACAATGAGATACTTTATTGAGTGAGGCATTTCAGTCCAGTATGATATACTCTACCATTTCACGAACGTTTATAGATTGAAACATTCCATCTCTTAGAGGCACTCCCCTCGGTGTAAGATACTTTTAATTTCGAGGACAACCAATATATTTTGATATTTTCCATGCAATTCACCTTCAGCATGCAATCATCCTTTATTTTGTAGGATAATCCTGCTTACAATGAAAGACTTTTCAAATATTATGAAAAACTCCTCCAGGGCTTATAACATCGTTCCTCTGTCCCGGAACAGATTTATCTGATTTCCAAACCCTTCCTTCACCTCTGACAAGACGTGTATTAACCACAACTTGTGAATGTGTGGAATGCCAGGCCTCCACCGTGGTTCGGATTCCACGTTAAACTGTAGGTGCTCCATTTCATCTCAAAATCACCTTACCATTACACATTAGCGTAAGTGCGTATAACCCGAAGGGTAGTAATACGCGGTGTTAATAATAATAACAATAATAATAATATAACATCGTTCTATTTAGAGAAATACACTGCACTGAAACATTAAATACTAAATCAGACAATTGCTAGTAAATAAAATGTCGTCCTATGTTTTAGCACATCTTACTTTAGTTAATAAACCAAATAATTGTATTTATTAGAAACCAATGATTTTCAAGTATAGTTTGATATCAAACGTATATTTCCTAGCATAATTTTTCCTGACCCCCTCAAAATATTCCTAGGACCTGCTACCACAGGATACATGCAACACCAAGAAACAAAACATTCCTTTCAATTTGGTATTTTTTTTATAATAATTACTCGTTGTTTGGGACTTAACAAACTATTTTCTACAATTTTATAAACCAACTGAGAGTGTCAATAAATATGTTTTAGGGAGGTTTCAAGCAGAAGTATTACAAAAAAATACATCTTAGATACACTATTGTATGTAATATGAGTACACGTTTGAAAGTTGTAAACTTTAAAAAAATAGTTTAAATGTGTTTAGCAACCAAATTAATTTAATTTATTCATCTACGGTATCAAAATATTTATTTAGGAAATAGAAGAGAGTGTTTAACTTTCATTCCAAGAAAAACTCTTTAAAATATCACAGAAGCTTATAAAACACACCTATTTGTCTTCATACCCTCTCAAAAAGTTATTGAAACAAATTTGACTATAAATCCAACACAGCATTGTCATAAAAAAAAAATACTATCTACAAAATGTAATCTTATATTATTTATTTAATAATTTTTCGTTGTTTATACGCAACTCGCTTACTGATAATAACTCTTAAACTAATAAAAATGAGACAAAACCTTATAATTGATATTAAAGACAAAAAAAGTTTAAAATCATTTTAATATCCACTACGACGGTTAGAGAAATGCTCAGAATTTTCTCATGCAAAGCAACCTTATGTAGTGGTAGTATTTCTTGATTTATTTTAATCGTAATTTTTTGATTAAGGGACATATTCAGATGGGTCAAAAAGGATATTTTAAAAAAACATTATGGGATACACGTAGTAATGAAGATTATAAATACATATCTTTGGTACAATATATTAGGATTTTGGTTGGAAGGACAGTATCTGACAGTTATAAAATTATTAGAACTAATTTAATATACATGTCCGTGATGTCATTGGATATTCAGAAATCATTTTGCTAGATAGTAAAAAAACTTAAAAAATTACATCAATAGTATAAAGTTAAAAAAACGTATTTTTATCGGACATTTCTGTTTGGACCATTACCTTGAACTGTGTTGATATTTATTTGAGGAAAACGTGTTATTTCTCAGTTTTGTAGGAAAAACCCTTAATACTAATTGTCCATACATAATTTTGCAAATTTGAAAAAATCTTTTGAGCCATAGTAAATATATGTATATACGTATGCCAAATTGACCAAGCCTAATTAAATCGCAAGTTTTACCAAACATATTTATATATTTTGTTTCTAGTGGCGTAAACTCTTTATAATTTATTTGATCTAATATCTAGTTAATTATGTTTAGTATTTGTTTGGTTTCTCACTTCAATAGTTTGGTAGTTTGTACATCACCATTTGTAAATACATCTTGAGTTTGTTGACTGTATAGTTTACATGAGTCTGTCCTAATTTTCTCCAAATAATACTTTTTAGAGCTAAATATCCCCAACTTTGGGAATATGCTTATGAATTTAATTTTTTTTTACAACGATGCCACTATTTATAAAAAAAATATGATTAGATTTGTTTTTGTTAAAGACTAAAGATGGGGTGGGATTAGTGCTCTAGATCTGGAAATTCGACATTTTCTTTGTCTCTTCTCTCTTGGCGTATGGAGTAATTCATTTCTGGGCGGAGACACAATTAAGGCGAATTCCAACATCCTCAGATGATAGATGTGTGGTAGTGGTGTGTAGTGGTAGTGCTAATGGTAGTGGTAGTGGTACAGTTTAATATGGGTTCCGAACCGTGATAAGGACATGGCATTCCCCACATTCACAAAGCGTGAAAGTAGACACTTTACCAGATGTGAAGGAAGGGTTTGGTAAGCAGATAAGTTTGTGCTAGGACTGGGATTTGAGCTCTGAACCCCTAACACAGAAGTCTGACACCTTAATTCTAGACCACCAAGTTTCCTCTAAGGCTAAATATAATTATTTTAAAAATAATGGAAAGAAGGTTTTGGCTTTGTTTGATTATTTATTGGAAAAATTTGCAAAAAATCATGTATAAATTTAAAAAATTACTAATTTTTATACACATTAAAAATATTGGCATTTTTTCAAACAATTATAGTAGTATAATCAGTTCAAATACTATTTCTCTAACATCAGTAAAAAAAGGATCTAATTGGTTGTAAGCCTAACAAATTTAACATCAACCATATTATTTTATAAACATATATTTTTAAAACGTTTTAAAGAACATTATCATTGATCTCCCCTCAAGCATATCAGTATTTTTTAATCAAATTTAAATACCAATTCACCCTAATGTTTATGTGCTATTTCTGGTTGAAACATTTTCTTTGGGTTAACCATTCAATTGCTATTTGCTTAAAACGAGTTGCGAATAGCTTAGGGAGCTGTTATTCTAATATTGTTAGTGAAGACTGTATCAAGAGTAATAAGTTTGTAAATCATATCTTTTAAACAATTTTGTTTTGTTTAATATTTGCCAACTTTAAAACCTGTATCAATTATATTCCATATATAATGGTTTTTTTAAAAGGAAAATGACTAAAGAGACTATTAGCTAACTATATGTCATATATTAATGTTTCTTACAGTGTATAAATCTGAATTATAGTGATATTAGTATGTAATTATGTATAAGATTATTAAAAAATTAAACTGACTAAATCAAATTTGTTTAAAAAAACACTTAATTATTGTTTGAACCTCACAATTTAATTTATCATGTGTTTTGTATTGAGACTCTAATAGCTTAAGAATTAATGAAGAGGAAGTTGGATATTCAACAACTGCTTGAGAATTGGTATGTTTGGAATTTATGAAACTACTATTGTCAACGAAGGTGCAACTGGAAGGTATTCAAGGTCAATTCCTAAAACACCGGATTATAATCAGGCCAGTGTTGTTTTAAAATATTATGACAATATAGACAGTACACCTGTTTTAACATATTCAGTAAATGGTAAATCTCTGATAATGAATCAAATCTAAGAAACTACATTTAATCGAGAGAGGTTCAAACCCAGACCTCCTTGTCTATGACGCCCTCAGTACGGGTAAACAAGTCAGTCAAACAAGTTGATGATAAGTAGAAACCGTTGTTGATTTAGATCTTAAAAGAGTGTGTCAAATTTAAATAGTTTCAATAATTTGAAAAGATTTATTGCACTTTCACATCCTAAATTTAAGGATAACTTACTTAAGAGTGAAAAAGGAAAAAAAATCTATTTTACTCAAATCAGCTCTAATGATTTGTATCAAGGCACTACTTAACATTACTCTATCTACACAATATTATTATGGGTCTTACATTTGAATCAGTTTTAGTATATGTCATTCATTTTAATCTTTCAGAGTATAAGCTTAGCATAGATACTATTTGAGTAAAGCACAAATTGAAAGAGTCAGATAAAAAAAATCTCTCATAGATGTAAATAAGATACATACATTATTTCAAAGTCTATAAAATCTTGATATAGAGCTTTAGAAACTAAATCAAATATTCGTCGACATTAGATATCCTTAAAGTCTTTACATTCTATAAAATCATCTTGTTGGTCAAGAGGTAAGATACCAGAAATAACTGATTATGACATCGGATGTTATTGTAAAGCCAAGTATTATATATATATATTATCATTAAATAAATGGTACGTAATTCCGCATGGACTTTCTCGTGGCATTGTCTAAAAATTGAGCTATTTACACCAGTAAATTCGAGCACAAACTTCGCTATACTCACGTAAAACATTTTTTTGACTCCGGGTTATAAATTTTTACAAATCTATTTTTAGAGCATTTAAGTTCTCATTTGTAAATATTTGGACCAATAAAAAATGTCAATATTGAGTCCGCAAGTGTCAACAATTCGTATTAAAATTTCGACTTCAAGTTACAAATTTCGATGTTTTATTAGGGCTGCAAATCTCCAGGTCATAAAATTGCTATTCAATTCCTCATTTATAAATTTTGACTAGTAAAAAAGGTTAATATTTACTATTGAGTCTAAAATGATGAGGTAGATTATTGCTGTACAAACATTTCCCCTAAGAGGTTAAACAAATAAATGGTACGGAACTCCACGTGGACCTTCTCACTGCTTTGTTTAGAAATGGAGATATTTAATCAAAACTCGTAATATATGGGAAACAAAATAATACACACTAGCAAACCCAAGGAAAAAATGCGTTATACTGACGTTAAACATTTTTTGAATCCCAGATTTAAATTTAGGGACTTTCTTTTTAAAGAAATAAAGTCCTCAATAGTATATATAAACAAAAAAATAAATTGATATTGGATCCAAAAGGACCAATACTTCATATTAAAATGTTGACTCCCGGTTAAAATCTTCCTACATTTTATTAGGGGTTGCTCATCTTATGGTTATAGCATTTTTATTAAATTCCTCATTTATAGATTTAGACCAATAATAAAGATAAGTATAAACTATAGAGTCTAAAATGATAGAGATATATCGTTGCTTTACTAAATATTTCCCCTGAGAGACTAAAGAAAAAAGAAAATTAACGTTTTGAGAAACCTACTTATCTATTTAATCTATGAAATTAAAGAATTATTGCGTTAAAACTGAAGTATCTCTGCACAACTAAGGCTCACCAAATTGTATTAATATTTTATTTGAGAGTATCTCAGAAACTATTGGCTTAATAAATATATATTTTAAATGAAAGTTTTCTATTTTGAATAGTACTACAGTTTTGTAATGATAAGCTATTTAGTAGCTTAAATAATTGTGGAGATATTTGTTTATAATCTTAATCAACGCCTAAATATGAATTTTAATCAAATCATTAGTTTTAGATTATTTCGCCTTATGATTTTTTGAAAAGGAATACAAACAACTTTTTATGGTTTGGGGGGTCATGAAACGGTTAAATCCATCAACATCTCTGTTGGATTTTTTTACAGCAACAATACTTACCTTTACTTTTATAAAAGTTAATTTTTTTTATTATTATTATTATTATTATTATATTATTATATTATATTATATTTAGCACCCCGTCTTACTACCCGTTCGGGTTATACGCTTTAAGTACTAATTACGTTAAGGGAATTAAGAATTGGGAAGGTTGAATTAAAGGAAGTGAGCCCGCATTTGCGTGGAGGGAGAGTGGAAACCCATTTAGGAAAAACCATCCCCATTTCAGCCGACTGAGATTCGAACATTTATCTCCCCATCCTCAGCAGTCGAGCTCAACACGGCAAGCGCGTTAGCCAACTACGCCACCGAGGAGGGTAAAAGTTTTAAAAAATATACATATTTGCGTTTAGCTTGAAATTTATTGCTTTTATAAAAAAATGTGTTTCAAATAAAATGTTTTATTATAGATAAACCTACATATTTGCAAGGATGAGTAAATTCATATTTCAAATAGATCAAAAATGAGAATTTACGCGTCATACCGGAACCCTCAAATTCATTTTGATGAAAAATTTACACTAGCCATTTTATTTGTAATATTGATGAATGTTAAGAAAGGAAATTTAATCAAAATCGTTAGAACCGACTTTGATAAAATCTATTTTTTCTCTTTTCGTCCTTCAGTAAACTACCCTTAATTTTAGGGTTAAAAATTCAATTCCATAATTCCCTTGGGGCAGCCCTATAAAAACCCTAGATACCAAGTTTTAGCCCAGTCGGTAAAATAATTCAGGCTCTATTCCGAGGTACAGATAGACAGACGGAAGTTCAAAAACCAATTTTCTGATTCGGGGGATCACAAAATGTTGAAATTCATCAAATTCTCTTGTTTGATTTTTTTTAACGATCACAATAAATTATCTACCTGTAATGTAGTGAGAAAGTAAAAAGTCATCTAGCGTATATTGTATAATAATTCATTCGTGCTCTTTGGTGGAGTGTTTCAGCAAATGTTTATATTTATTTTTGGTTTCACGACTCTAACGAATTTTTAGTAGATGTATCTATATTAATATAAAAAAAGAAATAAAGTCTGCGCCGTGCGCCGTATCATTTATTTCTACAAAAATAAATCACTTGTGGATAGCTTGTATAAAATTTCAAAATTTGTAGATAAGATTGTTGCTTTGTGAATCCCAAGCTTAATCCCGCTTTCCTCACTTAGAATAGTCCGTGCTACGAGTTAGTCACAAAGCTGACAATAATTGACGGTACTCCTCTAAAAACTTGTCAAAAACTCAAGAGCTCATAAACGATTTGGATTTAGAAGCCATCATGGTTCCTCTGACTGTGAAAATAACACTTGTCTTTTGAGTGACTAGGAGAGCCGTACCCTCCACGCGCGTACAAGCCAACAGCGAGCTAGTGGCGAGCCGAGCCCCATCGACGGCCCTGTCGAGCCGAGCCAGACTTGGCTTGCCTGATGCCAAGCCCAGCTCGTGACACGCCACCCACGTACGAGCTTAGGTAATTGAAAGCCGAGCCGGACCTGGCTTGCCTGATGCCAAGCCCGGCTCGTGACACGCCACCCACGTACGAGCTTAGGTAATTGAAAGCCGAGCCGGACCTGGCTTGCTGATGCCAACCCGGCTCGTGACACACACCCACGTACTGAGTTTAGTAAATTGGATGCGAGCCGGACCTGGCTTGCCTGATGCCAAGCCCAGTCGTGACACGCCACCCACGTACGAGTTAGTAATTTGAAAGCCGAGCCGGACTGGTTCCCGATGCCAAACCCAGCTCGTGACACGCACACTACGAGCTTAGGTATTGAAAGCGAGCTGAGCTGGACTCGTAGTGGATTGTACTAATCCCGGGGCAGTCCATTTTCTAATACTCAGATATATTTTAAACAAATGGTTGGGAGAGTATCCTTCAGGTTTGATCCTATTTGCACAGAGAGAATCCTCAAACAATGAGATATACACTTTCGCAGCACGGGGTTGTTTGACACATATAATTATAATACCGAAGTAGTCTGTTAGAATGACTGCATGTAGGGACATTGATATACGAGAACCATTTTTCTAGCACTTTAATAGTTAAATCTACTCCATTATACCTGTAGCGTAATTAATTATTCTAACATACAAAAATGAACTTTACAATGTTTACATTACTATCCACACCAACTATCTGATAAATATGATGTGGTAGCGTCCGTACAATTTTCTTTTTGGAGTAACAATTATTATTTACTCACTAATATATTATTGATAGATCAATTTCTTAAAATTTTGCTTAAGCCTATATATGGAATTCGAAAATTTGTGTGGTGGTTCAATACTGGCCTTATAAAGGGAGGTCTGGTTAAGGGGCCAATAGACTGATCAGTGCCACATAATATGTGTGCAGTACTTCAATCCCCGTTATGTTTTCCAACGTCAAGCAAATTATCAGTCTGACACATTAGCTCAGTTGGTAGCGTGTTTGCCTACTTAGCTAAAAGACCCAGATTAGATTCCCGGCTTGGCGAATAACTTATTATTGAGAAATTGAGAGAAACATGTGTTTACCCTTTCACACTGATAAATTAACAGCTGGGAACTGGATGTTGTGCCTGTCCTAGTTTCAAGTTAGACGATAGGACGTATAGACCTACGATAGTCCTAGCCAGCTGGTAGAAGAAAAATATATGTCTTGAATCAAAACTGACCTAGGAAACCGTAATGGATGTAAAGTATAGTAAAGCAAATGATTAATAATCCTTTCTTTCTGTGACTCTTACGCTCGCTACGGTTGCTATATTCCGTTCACGATAGGTTTTTACCTGGATGATAGTTCGAAAATCATGTGTTTAGGTTTTGGGTTGCCAACACTTGTATTTAAGATCACAGTTTTGTTATAAATGTAAAGATCTTTAATTACCTGTTATATATTACATTTAAAATAACGTAAACTTAAGTTTTCTCATACTATTTCATTTTTTTAAATAATTTCTTTTCATCCAAATCGAAACAATATTTTCAGAATAATTAAAAGTACTTATTCTTCGTTTTGAACGTTACTGATTTTGTGTAACATAGTGCACACATCAATACCTTTTAATATAGGCATCGTATTTACTTGGAAAATAGAAAATTGTTGTCATTTTTTTACATACAATAAATGATTTTATGATTATTTTATCGTATTTTGAAATATTTAACTGAATAAAATATTTTCATCAACTGCGTGTCTGCATCATTGTAAAAAACTTGCTTATCGTTATGTTCAATCACATGGTTTAGATTCGTCAGTCGCCATTTTAAAGATATGCTCGTTAGAAGTTTTTGTGAAAATGGTGTTAATATTTTTTAAGGGGAATAAAACTATAAATAAACTTTGTGTCCGACATCAAATAAAGATATAAATAATATTGGCCTAAATGACTGTGGTTAACTATCACATTAATATATTACCATTTGTTTTCATTACAGTCATCAAAAGTGATAGATGTCAGCTGTTGGCGTAGTGATATATTAGGGATTACTTCTAGTAACATTTCGAGATGTCATCCAGGTAAACCTAGCTCGTGAATGACTTATAGCACACCATTGATGTGATTGGCAAGCACAAGCACGGTTGCACAGACTCTTACTAAAAACAAAAAATCAAACAAGCTTGATATCTGTCAAGCTCGAGAAAAGCCATCAATCAATCTCTCCTCTAGACAATTGAAATGCTTGATAGTTTGTGGGTCCCCTTTACGACACAAAGAACGAGAATTAGTACTTTTCTACTCAATAGAGGCCACGCACAGCACTACTTACTTACATGACAAAGCTCATAGCATCAGGTCAAGAAATATGGACAATTGGACTTGACCCATATTTACAAGGCTTTCAAAGATAAAATATAACGACCCATAGATATAGTGCAAGGCCCAGAGGGACTAGCTACAATGTTGATATTTAGACTAAAAAACTTACTTTTCTTTTAGCATCGCGTACTTACTACTCGTTCGGATGATACACTTATGTACTAATTACGCTTATGGTTTTATGGATTAGGAAGATTATATTTAGAGGAAGTGTACCCACATTTGCGTGGAGAGAGAGTTTAAACACAATTTGGAAACACCATCTTCCATTCACTCGATCGAGATTTGAACCTCGATCTTCCCATAATCGGTGGTCTAGTCTATTGCAAGAGTAGTGAAATAGACCGTGTGGCCAATGAAGCTATGTTTCAAATATAATTTTAAAATAGGATATTGTTTGTATTTGTTTCCACCATAACTATATAGCCGTTGGTGCTGTTCACATCTTACTACACTAGTAGATTAGGAATGGTGAGGGTAAAATATAGAATAAGTATACTAATACTTTCGTAGAGGGAGAGTAAGAAACCACTTCTTAAAAATCGACCTTCAATAAACACCAGTAACTAAAAAAAAAAAACATAATGAGCTTGATATTTGATCCACATGCTTAACCATAAGTACTGGTTTATAGCTAAGTACGTCAAAAAGTAGTTCTGTTTGATATTCCAGAAAATATTTCTAATTTTAAAGCATTAGTACAAAGAATTTCCCTAATTAAGCTTTAGTTTTCAAGGATTTTTTTTGTACTTTATATCTTATTTACCAAAAGATGGATTTTGGTAGAATAAAATACCTTTAAGAACGGACCTTCTTCCTAAATCAGTGTATATTTCCTACGTTTTACATTTTTGTTACATAAGTCTCCAAAGATGTTTCAATTATTTATTCTTAGAGTAATTTTGCTTTTAATTAGTGTTGGGCCGATAACGATACTCTATTTCTTTATACCCTCGATACCCTTGGTATCGCAATAATCGATACAATGCACTAAAAATCTCGATACCACTTTATAGTATAAGAGGGTTAACTCTTCAAACAGGTTGGGGATGGTGATGGGCATAATCGAATATTTAAATAATTGAATAGTCACTCGATTATTTTAAAATAATCAAATGAACCATTCAAATTATTTTTAAGAAGTAGTGGAGAAAGAGAGAAACAATAGTAATCAGAATACCATTAGTTACTAGTTGTAGTTTTGCTTTATACTACTATTCTCTTCATTCAGCTCTAACCCCAACCCTTCCACACACTCAATATAAACATGCCATTCCTTTGCTGCTTATCAAGACGGCCATGGTCCACACAAGCTCGATTTTCTCTTATCTAAGGGAACTATATTTCGAAAATGAACATAAGTAGAACACTTATTTTGTATTGAAATAGCCGAGTAAACATTTACTTCAAAAGGTATATTTTCCTCAGCGCTTTGTCAAGGTAGTGGTGAGCAAGCGAGTCAGCCAGCTTGAGCTATATTGTATTAATAGTTACTAATTTTCATTAGGCTGATTTTAAAATAATCCCCATTAAATATTCATTTTTAATATATCGACTCCAACTAATGCTTGCATCGCCAACTTCGTTTTGGATAGTGTTTCCAAACACTGTCACAATATTACTTGTTTGATATAAATTCACTCAAGAAAGTTAATTTAATAAATATTATGAAATTATTAAAAAGTAATATTTTAAATTAATAAAAATATTTTAGTTTTTAAAATACTTAGAGCTAATAGAATATTTCAAAGTTATTTTGAAAACTTAAGCAAATATCTTTAGTCATTTCATTTATGATTTAAAGGGTTATTTTTGCTTCCCGTATTCCGTATCTAATAGGGTATCCAGTATCAATGAGATGAATTGATAGTGTCGAGCAAGGTATCGGAATCGAGAAAAGTAGTTATCGGCCCACCACTACTTTTAATTCTACATGTTTTATACTGAAGTTTGAAGTGTTTAGCAACCAAAATACTAAATTGATGTTTCATCAATAATGAATGTCGAATTTTTTTTTAAGTAAAGTGTTAGTACAAATAGAGTTTTTTTTAAATCATTAATTGATTCCTTGAAATTGACGATGAAACTAGTAATATTTTGTTTATTATTTGAATGATGGATGCTACATTGAATTAAGAATTATAAATATTTTTCTGTATCAACTTTTTTCTATCTCCCTCCACCGTATTTCATCTACCTAATCTAGTTGTTTCATATAACGATAAAGTATAGTAATCGTGAACATTTTCGACATGTTTTATGTGTATCCGAACGCAACATAGAAGATTTTACCATTTTATCCTTCCCCGTGTATGTCTGTCTGTCTCTCTGTCTATCCGTCTATATGTACCTGGCCACAGATTTGGAACCATTTTATGGATTTCGTTCATAATTTATATATAGATGTTATGTTGCAATATCTCATGATATCTATTTTTATTTTGACCCTAGAAATCATATTAAAGATGGTTTACTGAAGAATTATTTTGTGAAATTCCAAATTTTTCTAAAACATCTCATATTATTTTGTTTATAATGGATATCTAAGGAGTATTTGATCTTACAAATATCACTATATACTTGGATTGTGGCCAAAAATTCGATAAATGGCAATTTACTAATGAGTGAATTCAAAAATTCTAAATATATTTAAAATCGCTTAGACAATTTTATCAAAAATGTATATTTGGGGATTGTTTAGTATTACATATAAAATTAGATACTTTCTTTAAGGGGGGAAGCGATTCATTTAGGGTAGCTTACAGATAACATTTTTAATTTGAATATTTTAAAAATGAAATGACTTGTGATTTGTTTCAAAATGGGTATTTGTTAAGTAGTTTACATTGTAAATAATTCGTTTACTGATAGCCAGGACCCACATTTAGATGATATATCATATTATCATTGATTCCTCGTATACAATGTTCTTAAGTACATAAACTCAGTTAATTATCTGCTGGTTTAAGAAATATACATTTTATAGTTTAAATTTTGATCATCGTTTGTAATTTTGTCCAAATTCGGCTTTCACTAACTGAAAATGTGGCCCTCACAGTAGCCTGGAAGCAAATTAAGTGGAAACCTTCGGTGATAGATGTTATTTGTTTATTTTTAACACTGCGTCTTACTACTCGCTCGGGCTATACGCTTATGTACTAATTAAGCTAATGTTTTGAGGTTTTATGGAGGATGAATAAATAGAAAGTATACCCGCATTTGGTGGTTGGAAAGTGGAGATCTACTATGGTAAAACCACCCTTAGTACACCAAACCAAGCTTCAAGACTATCTACCCATTATCGGCAAGATAAGAGCTTTAGACCACGTGGCCACTGAAATGGGTATATGGCATATGCTAAATAGCTAATGTTTCAAATAAAAATGTTTATTTATAAAGGTCAAGATTGTACTTTATCAAGCATTTATTTGATTACCAAAAAAAATGTATAAATAAATAAATAAATATATATATATATAATATGCTAAGTTGTTTTTACATAATGTGTTTGCATGTATATTTCATGATACATGTTTCAAAGATTAAAAAACTTTTATAAGTATAATTGAAAGATTCCACCAACAAAAAATACATTTTATATTAAATATAAGTTTTAAAAATAGTTAGTTATTAAATGTGTACCTTTATTAAGATGATGGGATTGCTAAATATATTTTCGGCCTGCGGTGCAAACGGATAATAAAGATTTGGCCCTTGGGATGAAAAACGTTGGTTCGCACTGATCTGAGGCATCACTCTCGAAATATTTTTTATTATTATTATTATTTAGCACCGCGTCTTACTACCCATTCGGGTTATACGCTTTACGTACTAATTACGCTATTTGATTGGGGATTGGGAAGGTTGAATTAGAGGAAGTGAACCCGCATTTGCGTGGAGGGAGAGTGGAAAACCATTTAGGAAAAACCACCCCCAGTTCACCCGACTGATATTCGAACCTCGATCTCCCCGTCCTCTGTGGTCGAGCTCAACACGACCAGCGCGTTAGCCAACTACGCCACCGAGGCGGGTCCGAAATATTTTGGACTGTCGACTACCAAAATATAAAGTTCCAAACCTCGTCAGTTGTACTTAGTTTGTTTTTGTAATAATTACTTGTCACTTTCCCTTTACGCGAATATGGCTACCCTTACTCTGAATTAAACTTTACTCAAACATAAAACACTAGTGTAATTAGTAAATATTCGTACAACCTGAATGGGTAGTATGATATGGGAAAAACTATTATCTAGTTAGTTTTTTTAATTAAAAGCGTTAAAAAAATATAAAATCATATCAATTTTGTGGGGAAGTTTTATGCAAAATTTCTTAAAGTTGCTTCAAATTCACTGTAAGGTAACCAAAACTTAGTATGAATATTCACGCGTCACCTTCCAGAAACTTAGAGCATATTTAAAAAATTTGCATATGACTCCTCCCAAAACTGAGATAATTTCATAGGTATCTTTTAAGACTTTTATTGTTGAAATAATATAAAAATTATAATGTTTTATATTGTAGTTTTAGTTTTGAACTAAACTTTTAATTTGCATGCGATCCCTCTTCCCTCAAACCATCTCTAGCTGAAGTAAATGTGGTATCTGACAAATATGCTTTATGAAACGGGAAACTATGAAAACCACAAGCTTCAATGCTGATAAACAATGGTCTGGAAAAGTGGCGTAGTTGAGTCAGATGTCAAGTTGGCTTGTTTACAACTCTCTGTCTCGTGACGTATTGCGGTGGCTTCCAAACCGGATACAACGGGGTTGAAGGGGAAGGTTGACCGCAGTAGACGCATGGTAGAGTTTGATATCTTAACTCATTTCTTTTTTAAAACTATTCTCTCTTGATCCCTCGGAGAGAGAAGTTTTGTGATCGTCAAAAACATTGAACTATAGATTTTGATAAATGTTGAACTTTTATAGTCCCCTTAAACTGAAAAAGCTGTTTTTGCGATGTCGTCTGTCTGTCTTTGTTTGTCTGTCAGTATTTTGGACAAGAAACGAAATCATTTTACTACTCGAGCTAAAACTTTGTGTCAAGCGTTCTTATATGGCTCCCCTGAGGAGTTTTAGGTATTAGATACTAACCTTAAAAATAAGCGTAGTTTACTCAAGAGCAAAATAGAAAATATTCGAGAGTATAAGAAATTAATTATAAAGTTTTTTTATATAGGTCATACGCAACTAGTTTTTACAGTATGAATTAATCCTCCATCATTTTAATTACATCATTTTTAAGTGCTTTCACACTATTTTAACATATTTATAAACAGTGATACTCTTATTCGATTTTTAAATCAATATTAAATCATTAAAAAATAGTAGAGTATATTCTGATTTTTTTAGAGTAGTGTTGGCTTGTTTTAATTCTTCTCATAATCAGAACAACGCTTTAATAATCAAAAATCAAACAAATTTTATTTCTCAAATAAATTAAAAATTTCTTTAAATCATATCACGAATAACACAACACCGTATGTCCACTGTTAAACATCTCACACTAAAGACATTAATTTTAATAATCTGATACAATAATGGACTTATTTACAACGATTAAACAATCTTAGGTACTGCCTGAGATTTTAACAGCGTACCTCAGACCTAAATTGGGTCATTCCTTTCTCCTCAGCTAATGAGTTAATCATCTCATGCATAAGAGGGTAATTAGCTTCAGGGAACTGCCGGGTGAAAGTGCTTCGTGTTATTCGAATGCGCCTGAGAAATAGGCAGCCAAATAAACATACGTTATCCCCGCATTGCAGAGACTCTTATTGGGACGGCGGTCTACATTTGGTTGAGATTTAAAAAAACAACAGAAATCACAAGATTAATGCTAACTTATGTTCCATTAATCTGCTGAAAATTCCTACTACCCAATATCACTATTAGTGCAAGTGAACACACTTAGAGTGGGTAGTGGCGCACTGAATGGATGTCAAGCTCATCTTGACTGATTGATTTGCCGCTGACAATGAGTTTAGGGCTCGAATCCTGGAAAGGTGTCTTGATAAATAAATTTCTTACATGATTTTCCTCTTTACATCCACACTAAAGTGGACACATGTAAACAAATTTGACCTTTTTGGTTCCTACCTAATAATCAAATTAATCAAATGAGGATATCCCTGACCGGACACTAACTCATGATAAAAAATTACTTGTTGAGCTCCTGATGACCCATGGGACTATTTGTTACCCAACTAGGTGGCTTAGTTAGCTAACGCGATAGTTTCGTGTTGAGCTAGGCTGCTAAGGACGGGGTGATCGAGGTTCAAATCTCATTCGAGTGAACTGGGGGTAGTTCTTCCTAAATGTTTTACACTCTCCCTCCACACTAGTGCGGATTTACTTCCTCTATATTCAACCTTCTCAATTCCTTACCCATTAGCGTAATTAGTACTTAAGAGGCTAACCCGAACATATATTGAGACGTGATGCTAAGTAATAAGCATTAAGACTATTAGATTTTCATCCAAGTAGGAATCAAACTGAAACCTTCATGAGGTGGTGTTTCGTCTGAAATATTATGCCTTGTTTAGATGAGTATGGTTGAGGACAAATTAAATGGTGTTGAATAATAGGTGTTATAGACGTCGTGTATAATTTAACTATAAACATATAGTGACCAATTTTACTAATATTAATATATTATTTCAACAATATTATTATTATTATTATTATTATTATTTTCACCACGTCAAACAACCAATTTTATCTATAAGCATTATGATAACAATAATGGAAGAGATATAAGAGTGATATAATTTAGAGGAAGACATATTTTCACAATTACGTAGACGATAGTGGGAAAGGTTCTATAAAAAAACACTCTTGATATTATTACCCTCAGGTGAATTTCAAACACAAACCTTCCCCATCGCCGGCAGGATAAGGTGACCCTGACATATAGTCCTCGTTACCAGTGATGTTAGATTCTATTTTTGTTTTAGCATCCCATCTTACTACCTGTTCAGGTTATACGCATATATGATGGTTACCGTAATTGGGTAGGGATGAGGATGGAAGTATTTTAGAGGTGATCTACCCTCATTGGCTTGGAAGGAGATTGTAAAATCAATTTCAGTAGACCCGAAGGGGATTCTAGCCCTGATTTCCCCATCTTCACCAGGCCAGTCTAGTGACGACCTAGACCATTCGGTCCCAGAAACTGTAGATTCTCTATTTTATTCAAATATATTTTTAAATACTTATTGACATAGTTATTTTATTGATTAAAACCGTTTTAAAAAGTCTTATATGTAGACTACTATGATACGTTTTAGGAATACCTACCTAACTCTCAGAACAAAGAAACATGATGTAATGTTCCAGGAGTATAGGAATGGGACTGTTAAGTATACATTGACCCCTAACACCCATTCCCGCCCACCACTTCCTCCCCCCTGCCCCCACCCGGACACACCTTTCAAAGTCCATCGCCTGTATTATTGAAGACTACTGGTAAATTCACTACGATATGATCCCTGGTTTAAGCTGAATTACCTAGATAACTAAGCTACGTGGGATGAGACAATGTCTTAGGGAAAGAGGTGGAATATTACATTTTTGCCAATTCTTCCAGAACTAGTCCGTAGTAAGCTATAATTTATTTACAAGCTATTAAAGCGATAACAGAAATTATAAAACTATGATTATTTAAGGGTGCTGTATGCTTGATAAGAAATATTTTCCCTCTAGAGTATTAATTATGTTATTCGCATTTATGAGGCTTCCAAACCCTTGGACAAGCCTTAATCATAATAGAATTTTATGTTATTTCTCTGTTCTAAGACTATATTATTTGTTTGGGGAAGGCTAAATATATGTTTCTAACCATTCACTTTGATCACAGAGCACTAACATTTAACACAAAACTTCGTTTATAAAGACCTAGTAACCATTAATTTTTAATTTCTCATATCAAGAGATAGTATTGTGATCATGAAAGAAATTCAATCAAAGGTAGTTTATTGATGAATAATTTGTTTAACTTTCAAATTTTTAGGAAATGGCTCTATTACCTCTAACTCATGTTTGAATATGAAATTCTTCAATTACTTCAATTATATACGTATTTCTCATAAATGAATGCAATCAACAAGTTAACATTTATAGGCCTATTTACAATTCCCGGATGAGTTTATTTTCAATAACGATAATGATACAATAATAACGTTCCCTGGATTTATTTCAAATATTGTGTTTAGATGTTATATGAAGGTACCCAGGGATTTTTTTAAATTTTGATTTGAGCCCTAGAATTAAGGGTAGTTTACAGATGACTAATTTTTGAAAATTATATTTCTTTTAAAAATAAATATAATCATTTGTTGTTTAAAATGGAAATCTCTAAAGTATTTTTTCAAAATGATTAAAAGTGAATCTTATTTTTACATTCAGGGAGAATTTATTTTTAATGTATTTCACTGATAATTGATTAATGAAAATTTGAAATCAATTCAGAATGGCTATAGGCTATTGATATAATTTAAATGGCTACCAGGAAAGATTTTTACATTATCAATAATTCTATGTATTTGTTTTATTTTTATTTTAAAACATTTATAAATAATTCAATGACAAATGATTATTTTTTAATATTCAACTTTGCGAAAGTATATATTATTATTTTGCTCAAAATTTGTATATAGAGATTGTCTTACATGATAAAATAATAAGTTTACTTTTCTAATAAAAATTAATTAACAAGTAGTTTATTAATGAAAGATCTTAAAAATTTGAAATATTTTTAAAGTTTCTCTAAAGACGCAACTAAAATAGGTATTCATTTCTTAAATTCTAAATATGAATATTTTTTATTTTTACAAATAATAGATAATGTTATGATAGTAAACTAAAGACTGATTTTCAAAATCTTTTGAAATATTTAAGATTTGGCTTTAATATTTGTTATAATTGTACAAGTGACAGCATTAAGCCAACTACTCAGTCGAAGATGGCTGCATTACCTGATAGCTCGTGATCTTAATTAAATCACACATTTGTAGTCGATGATTTCCGCACGTCCATCCTAGACTCTGCCTTAAAATCTGGGTGAAGAATGAGCGTGGACGGGGGATGATTCCTTGATAGCTCAGTGGTTATAACATTGGGGTTTTAAACCAAAGGTCCCGGGTTCAATTCCCGTGTCCAGGATACATATTTCAATTTTCAGAATTTAATATTTTTAAAATCCCATACGTGAAGAGTGCTTGTGATGATCTAAAATAAAGTGTCTGTTTTCCGAAGTAAATTACCTCAAGGATAGTTTACTAAAACTTTATTTTTGTAAATTTTATTTTATACTATAATAAGCAATATAATAAAGTCTGTGCAGTTGTATTGTATCATTTATCTATTGGTGACCTGGCGGTCTAGGGATAGGGTGTCAGACTTATATGCTGGCGGCCGGGGTTCAATCCTCGGTCCCGGCACAGATTTATCTGATTACCAATCCCTTCCTTCACCTCTGACAAGTTATCTTGTGAATGTGGGGAATACCAGGCCTCCACCGTGGTTCGGATTCCACGTTAAACTGTAGGTCCTTCATTTCATCTCATAATCACCCTACCACTACACATTAGCGTAAGAGCGTATAACCCGAACGGGTAGTAAGACGCGGTGCTATAATAAAAATAATAAAAATAATTTATCTATTTTGTAAGTTTAAGATAATGGTTGATCTTGAGACGATATCTTTGAAGATGTTAACCCGCATTAGCACAAAAGAGGATATATTAAACAAGTTGAAGCACAGCACCGGTATATTGGGCCGAGATTTGTCCCTCCCCTTTATTAGTGACCAAATCTAATACGAATATAACGCCTTAGACCACGTTGGTTCACGTTCTTAGACAAGTAATGTGGTCATTTTGAATATCTTTTACTTTTTTTTTTATCAAAACGATTTACTACCCACAGGATCCATGCGCATTTTAACTACGCTAGTGAAGAAATAACGAGGAGGTAGTGAAAATGTACCCGAATTTAAGTTAAGGGAGAAAGGAAAACGCACTCTAAATACACCAAGTCAATATTTGAGCCCCTTAAATTTGTAGAACTTTGGCACATTTCCCATATAATAATAATTTGCTATTTAACTTATCTATAGGGTAAGCTGGTAGATCAAACTATAAACATTGCTGGATAGCAAAATACATGAATCACCAATTACGAGTGTATTCAGTAAGATAAATCACTTATTCATTTGGTACTTTGTAAGGTCAGAATCAGTAGTAAGCCCTAATAAAATGCTTTAGTTTATATAGGAAGAGACCTTCGGTGAATGATTCAAATAAGCAGCACCAGTGGGAAGGTAACCAAACTAAAGTCATAAAATCAACAGCAGACATAATACAAGTAAAAACATGATTAAAAACTTGTTACAAATAATATTATATCAACGGAAGCCTGCTAATCAAATTCCATGGATGAATGTAATTCCATTAATTTATGTTCAATGAAGTCTATCCTTTTGAAAAGCATAAAATAGTAATGTGTCATATATTTAAAAGGTAGACATGTTTAGTAAAAATTAAAATACTATGTATTAGGCAAAATATTTTTTTTTATTAAAAAGGAGTTTTCAATTATATGTTTTTAATTAGTGACATGAATAATTGATGATCCCTTGATTAATATTTTATAAAGATGTTTGCTAGGTACTTTTTATAATAGAACTGTTTTATGTTTAAATGTTAAACTAGTTTCGTATCATAAATTAAAACAATATATTTTACAAGGTGAAGATCGATATAATTACTTTTCGTTACTACCGGATTGATTCAAAATTTTTAATTAAAATTTTTAATTATGTTAACCAATGCAAGCTTTCGTCGTTTACCATTCATAGAGGACCAAATATGAAACATTTTTATTTTGTTGTGCTTGTTTGTGGGGGCAAGGTTTTGATTAGCTGTCAGTATGCTTACACCAGATTGTTTTTGTTTTTTTCCGGAATTACATGTAAACTTGAACCCTCCTAATGCAGGATAATTTTCTGGTAGTAACACAAATATAATTAAAAATTAAATATCCTAATTGTTTAAGTTTGTGTTTGTTAAATTAATTTACTAAGTTCCCTTAGTTTCAGAGTGAGATTCAAAATAATGAATTATAATTCCACTGAAAATGTTGTTTGTTTTTTCATCCCCTCATGTTGCTAATCTTTTGGATTGTACTCGTATATACTAAATCACGCGAATTGTTTTAGGGATTAGGGAGGTTATATTTATAGGAAGTTTACCTGCATTTTTATGGAGGAATAGTGTGCAACCATTTTGTAAAAGCCACTCTCAGTACATTCGATTGAGACTCAAACCTCAGTCTCCCCGTCATAGTCTAGTCTACTGTGAGAGTAGCGTGTAATTCTATTATGAATTGATTAACGTTGATGGGGACAAATAAGAGCTTATATGTTTCTATTTGGAATACAAGAGGGCGTTACAAAGTTTAGAAATATATTGTGTTAAAAGGTTCATAGCTGTACTAGGTAGACCAACCTACTTTTTCTATTGACAAGCGAGAAATTAATTTACCATCATGTACCTTTGCACTGGTAGAATGAGAAAACCTGTTAATTAAATAAATTAAATTACACATCCATAAATAGCAACAACAAAAATTCTAAGAAATTGGTCATCAAAAACCCTTTTTTTTTAAGAATTGTTTTTCTTAAACATAAATATAGGCTATAATAGGCTCGAGAAAATGTTTTGTCTGAAAGGCTGCATTGAGAATCTAAATTTAATAATGAGGTGCCAAATAAAATACTATTTTTCTGTAGATGAAATTTACTATATTCGGATTTTTTTTATAGACAACATAAAATGTCACACAATATAAACATAATAAAATAGTGATCCTCCTATAAAACACAACACAATAAGATGACTGCAATTGTTTATCTCTTTCAACATTTCTATAATGTTAGGTGTATAATTAGAAGTTGAAATTGTTAAAACAGATTACAAATGTTCTTAGATAATGCTCAAACTAAGAAGCTTTTATTGAGATTAAAGAAAATGTTTGTTCACATACATAGGTTGAACCAAAAACAACCAGTATCTTCCGAGTGAAATCAAGAGAAATGTAAAATGTACATAATTCTTCACGACGCTGTACTCTTGGCTCTAGAATACACTGTAGGTCTATCATTCGCTCGTTGATTTGTGTTAAATAGTATATAAGTAATTTCACTCAAATATATATGTTTTAATTCTGTCAATTCAAGCACTGATTTTTTTTCCGTAGATAGAATGTTATAGCTTGTGGGAAGGATAAAAATACGAGAACGGGTCGTATGGGGTCCTCTCACTGTCATTTCCCCAGGGTTGAGCTATGCTGTTATTTTTATAATAAAATAACACTTTCCTGCTACCAATTTAAAAAAATATATATATATATATATTAGCGCAATTTTCTAGACATTTCAAATTTTTAAAAGTCAATCATATAAAAACTGCCTTTTGTTAGAACTTTCCTTAGAAAAAACACACAATAATACAGTTTTTATCTTTATTTAAAACTCAAAACTCCCAAAGATATATATTAAAAAAAAAGTGTTTTAGCCATTTTCAAAATATTTGCAATATAAAAATGTATTTATTATAAATCCCCTTAGTTTTAGTTCTATAATTTAAACCACGTTTTTTGAGTGACAGCATAACCAACCATATATAATTTAAATGTCAATCTAAATCAAATATCAAGGGTTATTTTGTTTGTAATCCACGGACATATATACAGAGGTAAATACAATTTTTTAAACCTTATTTTTCTTTGTTCTAGTTTCCAGATAAAAAAATGTGAGCTTCTGTCTATTTTAAAGTTATTTTTATATTTATTCATGGTAAAAAATTTCTAAAAACATATATAATTTGTTTCCACATTTAACAAAACTAATGGTCTAGGTATGAGTAAAGTATAATTGATACCTATATATAAATATATATCCGCATTTACTTACAGTGAGAGGGGGAGATAATGCAGGAAAAAAATCATCCTCAGTACACCAGTCTGAGATTTGAACCCTGACCACTTTGTAACTTTCAAATCTGATTAGATGAGATCAATATTTAGTCCTCGTACCCATCAGTGAGAGCTTACACTTTAAATTGAAACAACATAATACACAAAAAAGCATATAATGTATTCACCTAGTTTTTCTCCCCAAAGTAATTGACTGTTAGACAGTAACATATTTTTAAAATCATCCAAATGAATACGGGCTAAGTTCGCCTAGTGGGTAAACAAGGAATCGCCCTACTTTTCATCAAACCAGATTAAAAATTCCCACGCAGAGGTGACAGTGGTGATTTTATAGCCCTTCTTTAAAACAAGCCCACTCTATTTCACACAATTTTTTTTTTTTTTCAAAAAATTCCTCCCTGACATGCATTGTGTTCTAAAACTATTTTTCTATATAGATGTAAGCTATAGATAACATTGCCACAGTTTTAGACATATTTTTTGAAGATAAACGATGCCGGGCGACAAGTGGTTTGGTGGATCCTTGCCTTAGAGGCGTGAGGTCGTATAGCTTAGCCTCCATAGCCCCAGCGAGAAAGGACAAGACCCTTTTAGCGGTCTGATAATATAAAGGTGCGAAATGTACTCTGCGTGTGCAGTGGGGGAAGATACCTAAGTTCTATTATTGTACTACCCTAAAATAGGAAGTGATTATATAAATTAATAAGAATTAATTAATCTTAGTTTTATTTAACATAAAGTTGAATAAAAGACACCTGCTAGCAACCTGGTATCCAGGCCTATTATCAAGACAAAGACCATTATTGGCGCGTAAATACAAAACATATTTTAATACACAGAATAAGCCGGTGGTGTCGCACAGCCTAGTAAGAACCGTTGTTACACAAGCACGATCTCGCAAAATGTTTCCGAATGGACCCCAGTTTATGAACCGCCTACTCGTGCGCCGGTACTTTACGTCCCGCTTGGTTGGCAGCTCCGAATGTTGATGCGCTCTCGTGTCCTTCCTCCCCTCCACCCCCTCCTTCGCTCGACTGTTGTCTGTGTGTTGGAATCGGGCGACAGGCGGACCCGGGATAAGCGAACCAAGGCGAGCCCAAACCACTACGGTTCTGTTCAGTCGCTTCTGGCCAGCGTTCGCGGCAACAACTTCGAAACCACGTTGCCCCCCTCCATCCCGAAAAAAAAAACCAACACAAACGGTTCAAGTCAGGGGGGGCCTTTCACAGAAATGACGAAAGACTGAAGGTCATTTATTTATTTTTTAAAAAAAGGGGGAGGGAGATAACGATATGGCTGTTTTACGTAGTAGAATACATATTTCTATAGCTTTAATTACATCTAAGTCGTTCATCGGTGTCAATTTTTTTGGCCTCTTTCCACGTGAATTTTTAGCTTGAAATAAAGTTGGTTTCGATCGCTATACCAAAGATTGTCTTGTATATATATCTGTTTTCGTAACAAACGTGAGTGCTGTAATATAATGAGTGTACGTCCAATTATAAATGTATTCTTATTGTGTGTGTGTATCGCGCAACAATACTAGTTTGGAGACTCGTGTAGTTATTTTATTGGCTTTAATGATTTACGTGTTACAAAGTGAACCGATAAAGATTTTTTAAACATATTTTCAACATTTTAGAAGCGTTTCTTAAAGGTCTATTGTGTGTTCATTTTTAAAAATGACATAGGGGCTTTTGTCTTCTTTACTTTACTTACTTACGTTATTTACGTTATTAATACATTTCATCTGATATGGATAGTGTATAATTTTAAAATCGATACTTTAATAATTTCGATTTCGTTTGAAAGTTTCAATAAATACTTCCAGCTATCATTGTTGTGAAAGTCGATGGAATTAATTGTTCCTGTTTTGTGAATGTGGTATTTTCGTCAAGACAGTTGGGCTCGTTTAGTCTACCGTTTGAACAATTCTGCCGTGTGTTGTGGAATTATATAAATAGATCCCATAAAAAAATAAAAGACGAAATAGTGTATGTTTAGAGGGAAGACTTCTCTCCCTAATACCGCGGCTTTAATAAAAAAAATGGCGGCGGCAATATCGTTGCCACGTGCCACTAATGTGGTAGTGTTTGTTTTGGTGCTTGTGATGTTTTGGAACACCGGAAGTGTGTGGGGGGTCCACTATTCTCACCAATGGGCAGTAAAGATCGAGGGAGGACCGGAAGAAGCTGATGCCGTGGCCGGAAAATATGGATTTATCAATCTTGGCGAGGTGAGTGATTTGATTGCGTTTTATTGAGAATATATTTCATAATAAATTGATGTATTACCCACTGTCATAATGTAAATAAAATATGTTTAAAAGAGAAAGAAAGGGTGTTACAGATACAGTAACTAGCTAATGTCTAAATTACATGTACAAAGCTTACATAATCAAGACAATAGGATTAAATACAATTGGTTGTGAAAAGAATATAATTGACAAATCATCTGCAATATTGACATAATTTATCAAGTCTTTCCCACATATGTTTAGATGATATAGACTTATTTGATACAATAATGTATAGACTTATTGAAACCTTCGACTGAAAACCACTTAATCCTAACCTAAACATTTGGTGCATGAGCAGTGATTCATATCACTGTTAGGTAAAGTGTACACAATAATTGTTTTCCGTAAGGTTTTATGTGTCACTCCTCGGTTATATAACTGTTTCGGTTACTGACAAGACCTGTATTAATCACAACTTGTGAATGTGAGGAATACCAGGTCTCCGCCATGGTTCGGATTTCACGTTAAACTGTAGGTCCTCCATTTCATCTCACAATCACCCTACCATTTCACATTAGCGTAAGTGCGTATAAACCGAACGGGTAGTAAGACGCGGTGCTAATAATAATAATAATAATCTTTCGTCTCTTTACTAGTAATAAATAAAGATAAGGAAAGAGTAATTGAGATAAGATTCGATTCCCACATATGTGAAGTCTCATAACTAAAATCTTAGAGCTATGTAGTGGTAATAAAATAACAATTTGTAGCTACTTTCGAAACGTGAGCGAGAGTATGAAACTAGCAAACAGCCCGAAGATTGATACATGTCACAACACAAGAGCATGATATTTAAAAAGGATATTGTCAAAAGTGTGAGAATTTCTTAGTTTGAATTTTTAGGTACAAATATTTCTATCTTACTGTTGGGAGCAGAGAGGGTATTTGTGATGTAATTGGTACGTACATAAAACCATCTAAAGTCAAGTTTATATTAATATGATTGGAAAGTGTTGATAAACTGGTTATATGGGGTGTATCGATATAACATTTATAGGTAGAGGATAGGTACAACTATGTAAGCTAACCTACGCAAAGCTATAGCCGAAAGGAAGGAAAATAAACAGAACAATCAAAATCGGCCAGTAACATAGTCTTATTGCGTTGACTGTCCCCTAAAGTAGGAATCGAATGGGTCATCTTAGTCTAGAACAGAAAACGGCTAGACTCTTCAAGATTAATCCATCTAATGCTTAGGGGACGGCAAGACTGGGTGAGAGAGTGAACGACTAAAATATAAAATAGAACACATTGGCTGTAATGAGAGGTGGCCAGACTGGAGCGAGCGGTTGAAAGATAGAATAGAACTGGTTCTATTCAAGCGCGCGCTCTCGACCCGAAACAGTCTAGTTTACAAGCGCTAAACAATATTATTGTATATTGTTCATTGATTGGTAGGAATATTTCTCAATTTAACATATTTTACTGCTTTAATCATCGATAAATTTAGCACACTTGCTACTAACGGTCTATATTAATTGGTAAGATCATAAACCATACCTTTATACATAAATATATAGGCCTATGTAAAGCTTATATGATAAAATACTTAAATATTATAATCAAAGTAGGCCTTTACCAACAATAATCACCATTAGTGCGGATAGAGGATGGGAAAACCACAAAAATAAATCACTTGTCAAAACCACCCTCATTTCACTGAACCAAGATTCGAACCTTTGCCTCCTCGTGAACAACTATCGAGAGCTATCTGCTAATCACGCGCTCGATCGCTCGCCAGTTTGGCCACGCAGTCGCTCGCACGCTTGTCAGTCTGGCCAAACCCTTAGACCCTTGATAGATTTTTTCGGCTGGTAACTTTCTAGCAGTCTATACATTTATTACACGGTGTTTTACTGAGTAGTTCATTTATACAATCTATTCAGCATAGGAGTGGTAGTAACTGACAACTAGCAGAAGATTTTTATTGCAAATATTGTTTGAACGTCACTAATTTTAACCTATGTGGAGATAATTATTATTTTCTTAGTAATACTATAATCAAACAAAGGTATTATCAAACCCTTTTAAACCTCAAGATTAACACTGTATAATTTACTGTTTCATAATTAATTGAATTAAATATAAGTCGGTTGTATTGAGAAGGTATATTCTTAAATGGTTATCCACTCTCCCTCTATTCAAATGCATGTACACATTTTTAATTCAGCCTTCCTCATCCCTGACACATTAACGTAATTAGTTAATATGCATACAACCTTAACGGGAAGTGAGATGAGCTTACAAAAAAATGAAGTTAATATATTATATATTATTATTATTATTATTATTATTAGCACCGTGTCTTACTACCCATTCGGGTTATACGCACTTACGCTAATGTGTAATGGTAGGGTGATTGTGAGATGAAATGAAGGACCTACAGTTTAACGTGGAATCCGAACCACGGTGGAGGCCTGGCATTCCCCACATTCACAAGATGTCTTGTCAGAGGTGAAGGAAGGGTTTGGTAATCAGATAAATCTGTGCCGGGACCGAGGATTAAACCCTGGCCGCCAGCACAAAAGTCTGACACCTTACCCCTAGACCGCCAGGTCACCCGATAGTTAATAACCTTGTTTAAAAAAATTTGGCTCTATTTTGACATATGAAAATTGCAGCTATGTTTCTAATCCATTTAGCTCCCTCTCCATTTTCAATAACCCTTCTCTCTCCTACCTACGAGCACTGGGGTGATTGAGGCAAACTGACAACAGGACTAGAAATGTCATGGAAGTTCTGTCCTAATAATTTAAACAAAATTTATTTGTCATACATGACCTTTTGGCAGGTAGCTTTTGGCACAAGGCATAGCTTTAAAATATATTTATAAACACTCAATTATTTATTACAAAATTGTTTCCCACTCTCCCTTTCAAAAATTCAGTTACATTTTAGCAAATTCTACCCCCGTCATCTCTACTCCTTTATCCGTGTGATTAAAATGTCTAGCCTGGACGAGTAATACGATACGACGAAGAGAATAAAAAAATTAAACTATCAGCAAGCATGAGATATGACGTAAGCTATTATTTCTACTGTTTGTGTGAATAATATTTACCAAAATCAGACTAGTAGTCGCTGTCGCATTCAGGCTAATTGCGGATAAATTTGACTACTTAAACAGTATGTGCCATCAACACTCACAACCACTTCAATGGACATACATATATCCCTCATCAACCCCCTTTCTTATTTGACAACATTATAGGTATTTATCAGAAGCATTCAACTATTTTGAAATACGTTAGTTTGACACCTTAGCTCAGTCGGTAGATTGTCCGTAACTTGTCCGTATCCTGAGGCAAGGGTCCCAAGTTTAATTCCCAGCAGGGGCAAAGAACATTTTATTGTTGAATTGTAGGGTTCCCCTTGAACAATGATGAATTAAAGGCTGAGGGGTTGGATTTGGTCTGATCTAGATTTAAATTAATTTGTAAGTCATGTGCTGATATAATCAGTCCGGTCGGAAAGTGCACGTTAAATACATAAAATAATTAAGTAAAAATATAGACACATATCGAGATAAATTTGATTATTTCAGCAGACATTTACTGACATCAATTTGACTACCTCAAAAAAAATGCTTAGCACCATTAAATGCTTCAAGATCTATTTATAAATAATCATATATTAATTAGCACCACGTCTTACTACCCGTTCGGTTTATAAGCACTTACTTTAATGTGTAATGGTAGGATACTTGTGAGATGAGACCGAGGACCATCAGTTTAACTGGAATCCGAACCACGGTGGAGGCCTGGTATCCCCACATTCACAAGTTATGATTAATACACATCTTGTCAAAGGTGAAGGAAGGGTTTGGTAAACAGATAAATCGGTGCCGGGACCAGGATTGAACCCTGGAACCCCAGATGAGGTTTGACACCTTACCCCTAGACCACCAGGCCATCTATAAGTAATAAATACCTGCTTGACTACTTAGACAGACACATATTGAAGACATTTTGACTATTTTAACAATCTTTTAATAATACCCATTTGACCACGCACTTTATTTTACTTGGGCATATTGACTCCTATTTGAGCCCCCAAAGATGTCGAGTTATTAATACGTAGCTTTGTATAGTAAAAGTGTACGATGAACAATATACATATTAAGTTCAACCAACTGTAATATAACGTTTTCATATTTCAAAAGGATAGTTTTGTCTCGTCCCATCGTTTTGATAGCAAAGCGAATTCATTTTGTTTATTGGGTGGAAGGGGAGGGGGGGGGGGGCGATAGAAGTCTCCACATCATATTGACGGTCCGAACTATATCTAGACCTACACTAATGGAGTAGAGAAAGAAAGGTAGAATTTATTGTAGTTATGACCTCATTTATGAAAGGAATATGGATACACCGTTTTGGGAAAACCAATTTAGTAGTCCCGGACGTGATTCCAACCTCAATCTTTCCGTAACTGGTAAAGCCAGTAGAAGACATTTACAGTAGCCCCACGGCTTCTTTGGTGCTGACTGACAGCTGACAGCTTTGAAAAGTTACCAGACCAAATTATGTATCCCTACGCTGAACCATATGATCTGCAAAAACATGTGTTTAGCAACTGTCACTTCTGACATCAAAATTTAGGTATATACCTAAATGTTGACTGTCAGAAGTTAGCTGTGTACTGTATTCAAGTACTCACCGATGCCTGCCATATATATGGATTTAAAAATAATACAATATTAGCTAGAGGCTTAAGTTTATGTAGGTATATATATATATATAAAAAAGTTTTTCTAGGCCATATTTCACTGTAAAAACAAATTTTTATTGATTAAACTATTTTAACTGCCAAACCAATAGAGTTAGTAACGTAAAACTAGTTTACGTAAACTACGCTTATAAACCTATTTTTACGTGTGGCATATATGAGATAAATGCGGTATTTTTAAATTTAATTTGTGCTTTTATCTACTGATAAAATTAATAAGACAGCCAGCTTGCTCATGCTGATTTAGTATAGTATATTATTTTTCTCCAAATTTTGAAAAACATTTTTTCTTGTGATGTGTTGGCAACACGTATCTTCGTTGACATATTAAACGGGCCGTAGCTTGCATTCAGCCCGCATCAGTGATCACGCAGGCAAAGGTGCCAACCCTCTTCTGCTATAGTCTGCTGGAGATGGGGCTAGGACTCAAATCTCGGCCGTATGTAACTAAGCTGTGTTTTCCTCAATTGTTTCCCATATTCCCCTCTCTCAAACTTGTTGAATTTCTTAGAAATTAGACCTACCTTACTTATCCGCTTCAATATCCACTTGGTGCAAGGTGCCCATCTCGCAATAGACTAGATTGCCAATGATAGGAGATCGTGGTTTGATCCAGGTCAGGTTTGCTGAGGGTGGCTTTCCCTAAATGGTTTCACACTCTTTCTCCGGGCAAAAGCGGTACACATCCTCTAAATTCAACCTTCCTATCCTTAACGTGCCATACGTTTGGCCTGGGCAGGTAGTAGGACGTGGTGCATTTATTATATTATATACAAACTAAACACTTAATAGCGTAAACATGAGAAGCGGCGTACAAAAACCTTTGCAAGTTCCTTTTGAATTAAATTATTTTTAACAAAATCTTGTTACCTGTTCTGGCAATTGAAATGGAAAAACACCAATGGTGATGTGATGAAAATTGTGGAATATAGACGAGCTGTATCCAATTTAGGATAAAACGTAATCAGTAAGCTCACCTGCCTGATAGTCAAACCCCAACCTCCACGCCACTGGCAAACCAGACTAGATTATCTCGATTAGGATTAGTTTTGTCATGATGTTTAATGTACCGACTATCAGCACACAAGAAGTTCAATAAACGAATTCGTAAGGTCTAACAATTTTGCCAGGTTTTCTCATACTATTCAGTGTTATTTTATATGCCTCAATTGGCATGGGACCGACGGCTTTACTTCCCCAACGAAGGAAATTATGCTTCGGATATGTCCACTTTGACTGGCTTTTAACTCATGAACATCGGGTCCTGAGGTGGGCACTTTACCCCAAAACCGTCAAGATCAACGATTTCATCAAATAATCATTCAAAATACTAGATGGTGTAATAGTATTAACTCTCTTTCTAGCCTGTTACTTTTTTAGACGATTTGGCTTATTGAAGTAGACAAAGTATGAAATGTATTATATTATAAGGTGACCTACTATTCGTGGCCTAAATAAGTTATTTGTATCAAACTGATTTTGTCGACAGTTGGTTTATTAAATTGATGCAATTTAATATCTAGAATCTAGCTTATATAAAAGTATTCTAATAAAGCAGTTAAAAGTTTAAAGTAAAATCTTTAAGCTATATATACCATTCATTATAGCCAGTGATTATTATTTATCAATCATTTTGACTGATTGTTATTGATATTTGGTTTTAGCTATTAATAGGCTAATTCACTTATTTAATGTATCGTACTTTATCACTTTATTAACAGAAACATCTATAGGGTGTATCATGAATACTTTAAATGTAAACTAATTTATTTGAATTTCATCAATGATTTTAGAGTTTTGTCCCCGAATATAGTAGGGAAAAAACTGCCAATTTTACTCGGACGCGAAGACATGATTAAAGGAAAACAAAGATCTTACATACACGCGTTGAAATGATATGAAAACAAACAAAATCGGTTTGATGTAGTTCCATTTGTGGATATAGCCTGTACCTTAATTTTAGTAGGAAGCTTATAGGCATTTTATCTTACAAAAATACTATTATATAGTAAGGTTTTGTACGAAACAAGGCCTTCAAGAACGTGCTTCCTACAAAAAATTAAGGGTTTTCGTAAATGGTATTCTCATTTAACCGCATCGGGGGACATTCTGACTCATTGTCAAGCTCTTCTAGACCATTTGTTGGTGATGGGAAGTTCGAGGTTTGAACCCATGTTGAGTGTACAAAAGGTGTTTTTTTTTTTATCACTCTCCGTCCCTGAACATGTAGGACATTTCTTCTAAATTTTTACTTCTTCATCTATCTAATTAGTTCGACTAAACATTTCTTCTGAATTATAGCTTCCTCATCTCTATTTAATTAACCCGACTAAACAGTGTGTTTAGCCTCAACAAGTAGTTAGACTCAATGTGTGTGTGTGTGTGTGGTGTAGCGTAGGGGGGAGGGGGATACCGTGAAAAGTCATGCTAAGAACCAGTTGCGCCAAAGAATATCTGGTCGCTACACCCACTTATTTCACTTTCCTTCCCTCCCTCCCTCTTCATTCTCTATAGTTGTTTGTTTTGAAGGCCATGTAGGGGAGCAAGGAAGAGGGAGGAATGTTTTCAGGCGCATGAAGCGTAGAGATATTTCCGGCTCTGTAGTATTCTACCTGTAAGGTTGGTAGACCCTACCTGCTGGAATAACTGTCCTCCGTGGGTGGGCTAAGGGATTGTTCAAGGTCAGAATCGGATTGTAGGACTTAAGAGATAAAAACCATTTATTTTTCTCGAGAGTGACATCAAGAGTGTTTATATTTTTAGTGATCTACTTTGCATACTACATTCCGAACTTTTATTGTATATCATCATCCAACTGTAAAACCTATCTAGAAATATACGAATCTATTTAATTTGATATTTAGATTTCTTTGCCATATCTTACTAACCACCCAAGTTAACCCCATTTAAACTGCGCTAGTGTGCTAAAGATGAGAAAGGAATGGGATGGAAATGTTCCCGAATTTGCTTAGGGTAAAAATGGGCATCTTCTTAGGAGAATTTACCCTCTCACCTCACCTTGCTAGGTTATGAACCCCAACCTCTATCTATATCTTGCCCATTAAAACACATTCCTAACGATGCGAGTTGATGTTCTAAATGGATAGGCTTGTACCAGTGGCGTAACCAATGTGGGTAATGGGAGGGGGGCAAACGGGGCAGGTGACCCCACTCCTCCCAAGACCTGAATAAGTTTAATAAAAATTTAAAATACATCAATTTGAATTATAAAATCTAACACTGAAGATGTACTAATTGAATTTAGTCTAAATTTTTTAGTGTAGCCTAATAGGCAACTAATACCAACAATCTGCGAAGCGAAGACCACTCCAAATAGTTTCTAGGGGAATCTTAATTTCAAATATTTTCTAAGGAAAGGACACTCCAAATAGGTTCTAGGTGCATCCAAATTTTCTACTTTTTACTGGAGAGGGTGTTCGGACTCCCCTTTGGGCAAACCTCGTTAAGGGCAAAAATCTTTATTTTGTTAAACACCCCCTCCAACCCCCTCTCCAACGAAATTGAAATCTAGCTACAACCTTGTTTGTTTACTCTCCAAAGTAAATGTATGGGTGCGCCACTGTCTTATACCGCAAACACTAATATGTTGCCTTTTGAACATACATATATTTACATATATTGCCTTTAATAATGCCACTACCCACGTTGGTGGCTGCATGGTCTAAGATGTCACGCTTGCAGTAGACTAGACTGCCAATGACAGGTAGAGCTGGGCTGAATCCCGGTCGAGTGTTGTGAGGCTGGTTTTTCAGAAATTGTTTTCCACTCTTCCTCCACGCAAATACGGGTACACCTCCCCTGAATTCAACCTTACTAATCCCTAACATATTAGTGTAATTTGCACATAAGTGTACAACCCGAACGGTTATTAGGATGTGACGCTAAAAAAAAAAATTGCCATTCTCCATTCAAAGGTGGAATGAACGCACTTGGCAGTATTTTAACGAAGGTATTTGACCTTAAAAACAACTTATCTCCGACCTATTTTTGGGGATGTAAAATTCAAAAACTGGAAAATATTGGTAAAGGTGGGAGTTTAGGGGACGTGAGAGAAATTAAATGTTCTTGCAGTTTTTATATCAAAACTTTTATTGTCCAAAATAAATTAAATATTGCTTTAATATAAACATAGAGTTTTAGATTTTTCACATGGTGATATCAACAGTTCTTTAGTATATATCATGAGAATACGGCATTAGATGAGAAACTTTTTACATGAAGAGAAAAAGTCGTCATTACATTCCATAATATCTTTGACAGATATTCAATAACTGTTGAAACTACCAAGCGAAGAAAATTAAACTTTAGGTTAATACTGGAGAAATAATTAATTTATTTTAAACAAAAAAAAGGTTTTGTTAATAACAACTTCAGTAAACATTAACCTTCTATTACGTCCCCTACATGCCTCATGCCTACCTTAATGTGGGATTTCTTTTTGCCACATATTCGACCTTGGCAAGGTTATGCAATGTGCTAGAAAATGTAGAAGGGCCAAGAAATGGTTAAGTGCGAATGTTTTGATAAATGTCCACCGCGCACGCTGGGAATTGTATGGCAATGTTCCACGTTTAGATATAGAGATACCTCTCTCAAGGTGGCTTCATGCCGATGTCAAGGTGGGCAAAGCGTTGGTGCAACCATAGTGTAGACTGTAAGGGAAGGGTGGGGAATTTTTCACCTCCACCCCTCCCTCCTCCAAAATAGCTAATAATAATTTTAGTATCTTAATATTTGTGAATGTAGAGTCGATATTTTTTTAAATCAACCTTTTGATTTGATTCTTAAAAAATTATGTCTCCATACATTAATATTCTAAATATTAGAAATATAAAAATCGTTCAGATACAATGGAAAAGATACATTACCCGGTCCGATATCCCACGCAACATATTATATGTCTTTGTGTACTTTGTTACAGAGCATAAAGCCACTTTCACATTATTATGTAGAACTTTAAGTGGTTTCACTAACAAGACATTTTGAACGGATTAAATATATCAAAGAACCATTTAAACCACGTGTATTTAATGCCATTTCAGACGTTCATATATAGATTGAATCATTGTAGCGTCATTAAGTTCAGAAGATGGCAATTAAAAAAAAAAATCTTAACAAAGTCTTTGCTTATTTTAATTTCTCTCTTTTCTGCAAATTTTATCCAAGGAGCGATCTTTGCATTCTAGGGTAAGCATTTTTATGTAATAATTAAAGTGTTTTGACTCTTTTATTAATGAATTAAAAGTGTTAATACTATTCCGATTTTTATTTATTTGTAGCTTAAAGCACGGTTAAAACATGGTACTTTTTTATGTTAATATATAATGCACTCAAGCACGGGTTTAGGGAGGATTAATATCCATACTCTTGCCCCCTTTCCTAAAAAAAAGAAGAAAAAAGGAACCAAAGTTTATATAAAATACGTAACTAAGTCTATGCGTCGTGCTTTCTCTTGGTGAATGAAATCTGGTTGTAGATTAGACAGCTGGTGAAACAATTTTGACTTGCCAATCTACTTCTACCATTCCCTTCATTTGTAGGCGGTGACAAATTACCGGTGTCCAACGAACAATTTGATGCGTGTAAAGTGCTCTTATACATTTTAAAAGACTTTCTGAGAAAACAAGGTGCATCAAAAAAATTCTGAGCCCAAAACTCAACACGAAAATTAATTAAAACTTATTTATTTCATTCTTAAATATAATCCCAGAGAATATGAATAGCTAAAGCCCGTATCACACGACACTTGCTTATACTAGAAATCAAGTGTGCTAGCTAGCACCTAAATATCTGTATACTAGCTAGTACAATGGAAATGGGACTGGAGTATTCACACGCTGCTAGTTTGGTACTAGGTTCTAGTGCAAATATTTATCGAACGTCAGAGATTAATTTTGAGTGCAGCAGCTGCATTAATTACTAATAAATATATTGAAAATTATGAGAGGGAGCGTAGGAAAAAGAATATAGACACGGGAACGGTTGGTAAAGACGAAATAATGGTCGCAGGATGCTAAATATGATACATTCGGAGGTTAGGTAATATACATTCGGGGTGACACAAACGTTTAGTATCTCCCTAAATTTGTATTCATTTATTTACATTGTGGTCAGAGGCCCATGGGTGTTCAAGTACAGCATCCTTGATTAACAAATGTTCTTTTTTAGGCCTACGCACACTTTATATTCTTAAAAAAAACGCCCAAGGTTGGCATGCTATCAAGTTTATTTAGATTAAAATTGGGTCTGGAACATAGTTTGTCATTTTTAGATGACATGTTTTAAATTAAAGTTATATATATATTAAATATATTGTCATACTGTGGCAATTTGGTATTATATAAATAAGGTTGTTTAGAATAATTTTCTGCCAACAACAAAATCACATCCAATGACCATGTTGGCGTCATGTAACAAAACAGTCTCAGCGCACATGATTGGTTGAATTACACAGAATAGTGTCGAAACTAGTACGAAAATAGCACGTGTTCTATCCTCACAACTAGTATGGTAGCCAGTACCAAGTGGCAGAATCAGTATACTTTTTCTGATTCATACGATGCTAGATGATGACGTGCTAGCTAGTGTTAGCTAGCACACTGGATTTCAAGTACGAGCTAGTGTCGTGTGATATGGACTTAATAGTTTCAATTCTTACTTCTAGGTAAAAATTTGTTTTTAAGGCTCTTAACATAACTCTTAACACAAAGTAGGAGCTTTTAACACCTGATACCACAATGCCTATTTATTATGATAAAGAGTTCAAATTTCCTCAATTTCAGGCCACCTGAGGATTAAGTAGTAATGTCGAGCTGATCGAAATTAAAGCTGGAAATGCTGCCAGAGCGGGTTGGTTGACGCATTGAGAAATTTCTTGACCATGGCATGGAGCTGATTTTGAAATAAAATATCTTACAAATAATTATCATTAGGTCTACCATCTATTAATACTATATTATTATTATTATTATTATTATTATTATTATTATTATTATTATTAGCACCGCGTCTTACTACCCGTTCGGGTTATACGCACATTAATACTATAGCAAATTTATATAAACTTTAACTTTTGTGAAAACAGTAGGCCATATATAGGCCTACATTGTGAAACTGTAATAAGTTCATTTATAGATATTAAATCTCATTAAAATAGTACTATCATAATAAAGCAGCCTTTTGAACATTTTAATGCATCTTACACAACATTTATTCATGAACCAAAGGTTAGTACACAAATTTAGCACATTTTAATGGTTTTAAGAAATTTGAACTATAGCGTACACGCCGAAAAGAGTGACTTATAGCTCCTAAAATATTTAAACCCTTGCCCTTAGCTGCCATAAAAAACCTCTAAATAGCTTCTAGAGGCATTTTATATCCATAAATTGTCTTGCCCTCTGGCGGCATGAGGTTGTCCCCCTCCCAACCTCCCAGAATTCCATTCTGGCTAAAGTCTTATGCTGAAATGTTGATGTCTTGTGATATGTGTGTGTTTATATTGTATTTTATTATTGTTGGGACTAGCTTGTTACATTTTTCTTTCTTGCAATGGTCTATGAATTAGGATTGTTCTTAGTTTTTAAGGTGTAGACCTATATTTTTAATGGTTAGTGTTTATTTATATGTTTATGCATTGTTTACATCTGTGTTTTCTTATATTTACTTCTGATACTCATTCTTGTTTATTTAATTCTATCAATTTCTTATGCTCGTTATTATATCACGTTTCTCTACTTAATAATTATATAATAAACAAAAACTGTTTGTGTAAAACTAAGACTTATATCAACAATAATATAATGATATTCTTCTATACGTCATACACGATGGAAAAAATACTGTATTACATGTTAGAGTAGAACTAAATAGGCATACACTTCGTTTACTCTGAAGGGTAGAAAGCTTAGCTTGCACGGTTTCGTTATGACGTTTCTTAAGGTGCGGCAGAAGGGAGCGCAAGTAATTTTAAAGTTTTTACAGCATTATATTTCTTTGGCCAAAATTAATCAAACATTTCTCCAGTAGCAACATAGAGTTTAGCTTTCTGCATATACTAATAATATCAACAGATTAAATATCTATCAAGGGTGTCTTGGAATTTGGTCAGAACTTTTTAAATAAAGATAAAAAGTTTTGACAAAATTCCAGGACACCTTTGAGATTTATTCAAGATCTGTTGATATTAGCATATGCATAAAACTAAACTCTATGTTGCTACTGGACAAATGTTTGATTTATTTTGGCCAACAAATTTCAATTCTATAAAAACTGTAAAAACACTTGCGCTCCCTTCTGCCGCACCTTAAGATAGGGCCATAGTGATGTCCATTAAGGTAAGACTGCTACTTTTCCGGGTAAACGAAGTGTATCCTATTATATTAATTGGTTTTCCCATAGTAGTCACCCACGTTTAAGACACCGTTGATACGTCACTACATGTATATACTGTTGAGTGTTCATAACTTTACTCTAAATGGTATTAAGCCTAGTTATAAATTTTTGACGATTAAATTCCAACTTTTACTAACCAGGTAATAAAAAAATTTGGGACAAAAGAAATTTTGACTCAAAAAGGTTAGCTCCAAATTGGTTTACTTTCATTTCTACCTTGGCGATGAATAAAATCTTGTTATGATATATTCGACCAAAAAAAACTCTCAATATTTTTTTCCTTATACAATTAATTGTTAACAAAGAGACAATGTTTTCTTTTTAAAATAACTAACCCAACAATTATAATATAATACAAAAATCTAATTTAAATACGGTTTAACTTAAACTACTGGGATGCCATCATTTATTTTAATCGTGTTATATTCAGTTAATACACGAGGTGATTAGAGAAAAACTGGTTCATTTTATTGCAATTTGCGACCTGTTTATGTACAGTGCACACATACAAACAAATGGACAAATGCACAGGATAAACACATTTTACGTCTTTTGATAAGAATGAAGTTAAGGTGTATAGGCATGCAGATGTCAGTATGTTCTTTAGGATAATACTAATTTTTATGTGAATTTTGAGAAGAATTTTAAGAGTTAAGTTGATTTTACTGACTTACTCATATATGCATGAATGCAGTGCACGGGAAGAAAACATATGTAGAAGAACAATGCTCAAGCGCAGTGCTAGGGGTGATGTGTGGGTATCAATTAAGATCAATATAAAAAATTGCATTTTTGGCTGAAGGAAGAACAAAACCTTTCAATAACTTGCTGACCTTTTTTTTTTAGCAAGAATGAAATGGATGTGACAATAAAATTAAATGTTATTGGTGCATCAACCACATCAGTATCTACCTTGGCCTGATATTCTATTGTTATGGTAAGGTCGACGGGTTTCTAACCATAGCCTCGTCTGCTGATTGAGCTTTTTCTTAAATGGATTTCTACTATTTCTTAGTGCAAATAATTGTATATTTCCGGTAAATCTCTACTATTCTGAAACCTGCCCCATTAGTGGAAATATATCTGGATGGGTAGTAAGTAAGACGTGCTGTATTTTTAGCGTTGCAAGATTTTACAGCCAGAAACCATCCAATACCAAATAATGTTTAAGACATGTTTTAAACAGAACAATTGTTATAGAAAATGATTAACTCTAAGATCTTTAAAGTCAATTTGGCTGCATTTGTGACGTATCGATTACATGATCGTCATTTTCATTCGATACTTCCTGTTCACTGGCTGGTTTTGATGAATATTTATATCGTCTGAAAGAACTTGACAAAACTTTTCATTCAGTATTTGTGATTTAACATAAGCTACTTTATTACACTCATCACAATGACTTGTTGGAGACAGTGGCTAAATTAGAGCTTAGTGGTTCGGTTATGAGATTACTAAATCCTAGCTAAAAACCACAGAATGATTTACAGTTGGTATACAAATAGATGCTTATGACATAAAACAATGAAACAAAATTTTAATTAAAAGATTTTCCAATTCCTATGTTTTCTATTTAATTTCAAAGACTAAACTCTATTTAATTAACATTATATTATGGCTATAACTATATCAGCCTATGACTTGCAAACTAGGTAATTAATATAATATCTATTCTTTGGCGTACCCAGAAACTGCTTTCAGGAAGTTTCGAAGCTATTTGATTTTATACTTTTTCCGATTGAGAATTTAAGGGGGCACATTTATTGTGTTCACTTAGTATAGGACCTTTTTTTAATATCATATGAAGAGTCTGCTCTTAAATTATAATCTATACATTCAACTCATGCTATATTATTATTATTATTTAGCACCGCGTCTTACTACCCGTTCGGGTTTTACGCTTTAAGTACTAATTACGCTAATGAATTAGGAATTGGATAGGTTGAATTAGAGGAAGTGAACCCGCATTTGCGTGGAGGGAGAGTGGAAAACCATTTAGGAAACCCCCCCCCCCCCAGTTCACCTGACCTAGATTCGAACCTCGATCTCCCCGTCCTCAGTGGTCGAGTCTAACACGACTAGCACGTTAGACCACTACGCCACCGAGGCGGGTTCATGCTATATTATAGTTCTACTTCATACGTTTATTAAAATTATATTTCAGTTTTTTTGGATGGAGGGGAGTGGATAAAGTGAGGAGGGACTATAACCTTAAAGAGTAGGAAAAAAAAATATCTTGTACAATAAAATATTCAAAATTGTAAATGTATATACCATCGCCGAAGATGAACAGCCTCAAAACTTAGGTGGTAAAACCACTCCCCAAGCCCTGAACTAGTGGACATATAGTAGTTTGTACAAACTATATTAGGCCCTATTTTAAATCAAACCAAAACGTGTCGTTAAAATATATCATATTAGTTCTAAATTGGTAACACAACCATAAATATCAGCTCTGGAAACATGGAAAGCATGACTGATTGACCGAGATATCCATTGCTATTTCTATTCAGCTATTCGTGGATATATCTATCCACTTAATGTCCATATTATTTAAAGGAGCATGTGATAGTTAAATTTATATTCCTTAACACCCGCCTCGGTGGCGTAGTTGGCTAACGCGCTTGTCGTGTTGAGCTCGACTGCTGAGGACGGGGAGATCGAGGTTCGAATCTCAGTCGGGTGAACTGGATGGGGGTTGTTCCTAAATGGTTTTACACTCTTCCTCCACGAAAATTCGGGTTCACTTCCTCTAATTCAACCTTCCCAATTCATAATCCATTAGCGTGATTAGTACTTAAAGCGTATAACCTGAACGGGTAGTAAGACCCGGTACTAAATATTATTATTATTATTATTATTATTATTATTATTATATTCCTTAACATCCTAATTTTATATCAACCTAGGTGGTAAATATTGTGTTACAGAACAGGGATATTCTTTTATTTGTTTTGTATACACTTTAGGAGGGAAGTACATTATTTTATGCTTTCACCGAGACTCGAAGTTAGTTCCTCCCAAGAGCAAGTCAGCCTTCATGGCCAGTGAACCACACAGGAGCGGGCATCGACCTAGAACGGCACGCCCACTGCCGTTTCAACAGGATTGATTTTAAAAGAACGCCACATAGCTTCAGCCGCAGTCACGTCAAACTACGAGACGATATTGTCCCTAGAGCGTTTCATACCGGCAGAGTTGGATGAGCGATCGGCGTGTCTGAGTCTTACTCAGGAGTTTGGGATTCAATATCAAACCACTGAACTAGTAATTACTTTCACGCAATTTAGTTGTCTCTTAACCACGTCTTACTAACCCGTCCAGGCTATTTTCTGACTATAACTATTTGGTAGTTGTGAGGAAAGTAGAATTTTAGAATGAATATACCCGTATTTGCGTTGAGCGTTAGTAACGGCCATCTAGGAGAAACCTTTCTCAGTACACTTGGTTGTGATTTGAACCCCAACATACTTGTCACCAGATAACCACAACACATATGCCTTAATCCACTTGCCTACAGTCGCTATGCAATGTTATTTTTTTATAGTCAGATGAATGCTAACCAATTCTCAGAGATCACCTTTCTCATCCTGGTTTCAATCGATTAATTCATTTATACATCTGATAATCCCTACTTTATACAATAACCCATGAAATAATAAAGCGTTTCATTGTATTCTCATTACGCTATTATTTATTTACAATAGGCAAAACTCATTTACGTGATGTGAGATGGACCTAATCACAATAAGCGACTACAAACAAACAAAGACATATATCAAGTCTGGCTAATATTTGCTATAATGACCGTAAGTGGACTACCTCTGGCATTTGGGTCAATACACACGTGCGTAGGCTTAATATAAACTCTTTTTATGATGGATATCACCAGGGAAATCATGCATCCCCACTAACTAGATTAAACTACGTGCCACTAGCCAACAATGTAATGACAGCTTAATGGTTTGGGTAGCAACTATCCCGCATATTCGTTTTCAACATTCTAGAATTTTATTCTGACCTGTTACATTAAAGATTTTATCTCAGTGCTATTTTCAATCTTATTATTTTCTAATCAATGCTACTCTCACGCTTTTAATATCAATCCTATGCGTTAGGCCGATCTAGAACAAATCCTCACTATCAAAGTGGACAAATTCAATACCCACCAAACGCCTTAAACCACTCTGCAAACGCTTTTGGAACGAATGCTAGTGCTGTTCTTTATGTATGTAGTTTTCTACTTATGCTCTTTTATTTGAAATCATGGGCGTCACTTATTTCCAGACAGGACTACAAAAATAACGTGTCAATAAAATTAAATAAATAAGGAACATTATTTCACTAGACTACAGTCAATCTGTTTAGACAACTAATGTTATTGAAATTTAAACTAGAGTGTTTTAAAAAAAAGTTATATTCTAGGCCTTTTATTTCTATTTTTATATATAAAAATAATAACATTATGTTTTTTTTTTTTACAAAACATACTAAGACCTTGTTAATGTTGAGTTATTTGGCCTGGAAAAATTGGTGTTGTGTAGGATGTCTACCTAAAAATATTATCAACTTTATATAAATCTGCTTCAAGCCCAAGTTAATAGTTTAATCTGCCCTTGTATTTTGCATTTATAAAGAATTAATAAGTGCCTCTCCTTGACTGATAGTTTCAGTGTTGTCAAAAAAGAGGAAATATCGGCTTCTTATTGCAAGGCCTTAAAGTTAAAGCAGTTCACTGACACTTTGTTGATTTAATAGCCTTCAAACTGTCAACTCGTGCTGTTTATTTGTACTTTTGTTAGTCGTTTGTTTTTTTGTTAAGCTCGACGTGTAGGGGACGTGAGAAAAGGACAGTGACTTAACAGTTTTTAAATTAAAAAATAAAACATGACTCCACGTCTTACTACCCGTTTGGTTTATACGCTTAAGTACTAATTACGATAATGGTTAGGAATTGTGAAGGTATTTAAGAGGAAATGAACCAACATTTTTGTGGAGGGAAAATGGAAAGACAATTAGGAAAAATCACCTCCAATTCACCCGCCCGAGATTCGAACCTTGATCTCCCCGTTCTTAATAATATAGCTAAATACGAAACCAGCGCGTTAGCTAACTCCGCCACCAAGGCGGGTGGAGTAAAAATGTTTGTCAAATTAAATTAAATAACTCCGGTAGAACCAGTTTAATTTTCTTCACATGATGGTTATATCAACCGTCTATAGTACCTATCAAGGGTGTTTTGGAATTTAATGACAACCCTTTCTCTTAGATAAAAATGTGTCTTACCTAATGACGCTCTGCTCATCACAGATATTCAAGATTTATTGATGTCACTATGTGATGAAAATTAAACTCTATGTTTCTACTTGAACAATATTTCATTTATTTGCCCAAAAATAATATTTTGATATACAAACTGCAAAAACCCTTACCTTTTTTTACGTCCTTTAAACTCCCGATTTGATAAATATTGGTTTTATATGTTTTTTATTAATTGGCACTGTTACGAAAATATGAGAAATCCCCATTACCTTTATTTCAAAAGATGCATTCCATCAAGTTTAACGTGCAAAATAAATCTGGTTTTATTTGAAAATTAAAACTAAATTTAATATAGAAGCGTATAGTAGATTAAATAAAATGATCCTCAGCTTTCTACTGTGTAGTTTCTTGGAAGCTGTTATGAGGATTAACTTAGAAATGACTTGGCTTAGTGAGGCTGTAACAGTATTACGGTAGAGGTTGAAGACCTTCAGCACCTTTCAATAGATCACGTGCGAAAGCATTCATCTCACAAACACATTCATTTAAAAGGAAGAGGTGGATCAAGCCGTAGGATGCGTAAACGTTCCGTTACATACTGATATTTCAGGAGCATCTGACTCAACAAATGACAGTAAGGGTGAGTGCACACCACTCAAAACATTATGAATTTTAAAAAATGTATGGTTTCTAGACCATGTGTTTTTGTTCTAAACATTATTGTAGACTAAAATCTAGTATTGTCTCACATTATAGCAATTGTTTCCTATTTCAAACTAGAAAACAGATTCAATTATACCTTTCTTTGTTGCCTCCTTTTATATTGATATTTCATCCCCAAAACTTATTATTACATATCTATTATGGTGTAGCTTCTAGGTATAACCATACACATATGCTTTATCTCAGGCGTGTCACAGAAATATAGTTTGGTTTAGTGTTATACCTGCGGAGATTCGTGGGGAAGTCCTCTAATCGAAGGTGCAAGTAATTTTGTTAGGGTTTGATAACTCGACAGTTGACCATTTTGAATGTTTAAAAAAAAAATCAGTTGCCATGAAATGTATTAGATTTGGATAAGATACAAGCTTAAAGGCATTGAAGAAGAATACACTAATACATTGTTAATAATACTTCTAATATGGGTTTTGAGCCCCTAACGGTGTGCACAGGCTGCTAGGGACAGATATATTCTGATAGAGCGTAGTACTATCGGGTTGTAGTGCTAGTGACGGTCAAGTTAAAGAGGGAGACAGTATCATTACTTCTCACTCTCACATAACTTTTCGCTTTGAGTACAAATAAAAGTAAGGAAAGAGGGATTAGTAGCCTAACAGGAAATGTTTACAGAGGAGTTTGGAGGAAAACAATGCTATCGTTAGTAGGACAAATATTTTAACCACGCCTAGCTCAAGTGTGGATCCAGGGCAGTTGTGTGGGATGGAGGGTGGAGGGGGGGGGGAAGATAGGTTTACATGAGACTCCCTCGAATAAAAATTAAAATATTTTTGTTGTTTGAGGGGGAAGGGGGGGGGGGTGAAAATTGGTTTTTACAAGGCTCCTTCAAGGATAAATGTTATAATGTTTATTAGTAAAAATTTTAATTTATAATATATAATTTATGATAATTTTGATAATAATACTGCCAGTTCAGTAAAATAGTTGAAATTAACAGTCAATATAATAATAATTATAATAATAATAATAACAATAAAAATAAAATGACTTTAAGAAAGAACACAATTTGAATTCAACCAATTTGTAATTTTAATACAAAAATAACATAAAACCAAAAGTCGCCATCACAATAAAAGTAATAAATATATACTGTTCACAGGTCTAAAGTGTTTTGGTATTAAAAGAAAAAAATATGTATTTTAATACTAAACTTAATACTATAAATACTGGAAAATTTTAGTTTTAATCCACTTGCTTTGCTCTAGAGCTAAGTTGAAAGAGCTGTTGCCTAATTTTGATTAGGCCGTGTAGGAGATAGGGTGTGGAAGGTTTTAGAGTCATTCAGTCATTTTTTAGAACCTTAAAGTATTGGTTTCAATATTTGTGATTATTTTCTATGCAGGAGGGGACCATCACACCAAACCTCTAGCCAGGGAAACTCTAAGAAATATATGACTTATGATGCTATTGAGGACAAATTCACTCTGCTGTTTGAAAATCTAAAAAATGAAATACTTTTTTTGAAATATGCAGGATGAAAATGACATTAACTAAAGGTTTTTTTTAGTAAGATAAAAACTTTTTTAATTATTATATTCAACGAAATACACTAAGTGTAATGATATTGATATTTTTAGATACAATTATATTTAACTAGGACCGATTGCCATTAATGATATGATTGAAATATTTATGCCTAAGTACTGTAGTTTTATTTGTAAAAGAAATTAGATACAGGTTCATATGGTTTACACTGGCATCATACAAACTGGTCGATAGCTGTAAAAATTTTCTCGAAGGCTAGATGAGATATGTGGCCTACATGATTTGGAACAACTGGTTGACAAGTTCATGCTCAGGTGAACAAAGTGATACCAAACTGGTAGACGAATTGGGGTTCCAGCAAACTGATCGACAACACACTGGTTAACATGTGTGGAAAAAGTTGTCTACAAACAACATCAATCGACATTAAACTGGTCGACACGTGTGGACAAAGTGATCGGCAGACAAGTAATCAACACGCAGGAGTACTTAGACCATTTTGTTGACAAGATGTAGGACCATGTGATAAACAGCCAACTGATAAACAAAATATTAACAAATGTTTCTATAGATTCAAAAGATTACATACATAGAACAACAAAGTGGTAGACAGCCAACTCATTGACAAAAAAACAACTGGCAGACAAACGTTGAGGTAGATCCATATAATAGTGGACCACAAGTTAATACATTGCAAATAAAGAACTCGCTAAGGCAAAAGTTAGGTGTTAATTTTTTATATCCAGGTGTTATTTTTCTACTATACATTTAGTTACATTCCTGTAAACGGCTGTCATCCATTAATAATAGTAATTTTAATCAATTAAAATAGTGGGCTTTACTTAACATTAAATAAAAAATATCCCTTCTGTTTAATGTACGAATAAAAATAAATAAATTTTGGTAAATCCACCAATCATATACATAATATACAGCTAAAATGGAGACCAAATTATGGTAAAATAAGATTAGAAAAGTTATGTTCCCTAAGAAGAAAATATAAGGCATTCATACACATATTAAAGTGATTGTTTTTATTACAATAAAATAATCAACCAGAATATACACATTTATCTATCCATATCACTCACAAGTAGCTTAAGTAACACTGCTATCTCCTGATTAAATATTACTTTATATGGAAAGATTCTCTCCTGAATTATTTTTAATTGAATGTATTTAGAAGCTATTTGGCCTTCTCACGTGAGTTATTTTTGAAAATTATCTGTATGTATAATCTATTTGGAGTGCTTTCCTCCTGGCAAATTATTAAAATTGGATGTTTCTAGAAACTATTTGGAGTGGTCCCACCTGGCTCATTTTTGAAAACTGAATGTCCTTAGAAGTTGTTTGCTGTTCTATTCAACTCTTTTAGCTTGATATTCGAGAATATCAGGTGTGAACTACATCTAGAAGGGGGCTAATTTATTCCATTAGAGGAAATCACTCCTCTCAACACTCCAATTACCGTTTTCCCTGTTCCTAATTTGAAGTAGTTCTTCCCCACTTTTTTGAAATTAAACTCTTTTAAAAGATATTTAGAGTAGTCTCCCCTCCAAATTATTTAGAAATCTGGATGTTCCTAGAACCTATTTTGAGTAGCATCCTTCGGAAATTTTGTTAATGTTTCGATGCCTTCAGAAGCTATTTTTAATAGTCATTAAACAGTTTACCTTTTTAAATTTAGGTCTCCTGAAAGCTATTTCAAGAGGCTTTACTCCAAAAATGTTTATAATTTAGATGCTTCCAGAAGCTATTTAGACTGCTCCTAGCTTGAATTTTTTTCGAAAATTAGATGCCTCTAGAAACTATTTGAAGTGACACATTTTCGGCATACTTGCAGAATTTTTGTAGAAAATAAACAAATAAAATAAGCCTAAGTATACTTTAACATACACAAAATACAAAAATTAGTTGTAATATTTTCAAACTACATTTACCTTTTAAGTGATTCAAATTTGTTTCTGATGAAATACGATTCTGCTTTCTGGATTCTCCATCTCTTCTTTAAATCTTTGGATCGATTGCTTCTTTTGCATACTTTACTTGGAAATGAATTAGGCTTAGGCATTTTGTACACAGTAAAATTCACATACAAATGTATTAATATCAAGGCCATAGTCGGGGGATGGGGGGGATGCTTGCGGGTTCAAAAAAAACCTAAATTTTATGAAAAATTATTATGGCTTTATTTATGGTTTAAACAATATCAAAATTAAGGTACAAGTACCAAATAGGGGGCTTTGTTTCCATAAAAAGCACTTCAGAGAGCTTCTAGAGGTGTTCAATATTTAGAATTTTTTCTAGCCTTCCCCATCTATGGTGCTATATTGCCATAAAAACACTTCAGATAGCTTCTAGAGGTGTTTAATATTTAGAATTATTTCTAGCCTCCAGCAATTGGGGGATGTGCCCACAAAACTCCCACAGAAATTATTGGCTGGCTACGGCATTGATTAATATAATTATAATATATATTCTGGTTAAATGGTAGCCTACGCTCAAACTAAAATATAAAACTAAACAATATCAAAGCATACTGGTAACAATCGACTGTACAGCTTTCACACATTATATAGTTAAAAGGCAAGAACAGTCTAAAATATCAGAATATTACGATTCGTATGATTTTGTACCTCAATAGTCAATACGTTCTCAGCTGAATTTGAAAAGTTTGCTAATGATCTTCTTCCCACTAATCACTCTCCGTCCGCCCGCCACTATCAATCAAACACAAGTGGTCACTCCTACCTGTGTTTGGTTCTCAACGATACGGCCCGGTTTAACTGTATTTATTTCTGTAAAAATCACGTAAAGTTGAGCAATTTCCTCTCCAGTTTTGAAAATATGATAGTAACGATTGTATGAAATACATCAAATGAACCAGTTTGTATTGCTAAATAAGGAGAATTATAATTAATTTAAAAACACCAAGTAGTTTTTTATTAGGAAATTTGTAAAAGAATGAGAAAGTCTGCCGCCAATTCAATCTCATTATTTATAAAATAAATATTAATATTTTGGAAAATATGGTACAAACCGTGTCGAAAATACATTTATCATATAGTGCTATACTATCCGTACATCCATAAAAAAAAGTAAGGCTTTTACTTATATTACTTAATAAGGATTAGTATTATTAAGTTGAATTAAACATTATAGCAATTTAAACAAAAAAATACATAACAATTTTGCTATATTATTACTTATTTTAATGTTTTTATTTTATTAAAAAGGCTCATAACCATAAAAATAAGAGAATATAAGAAAATATTGTCACCCTTGCACAGCCTTAACCTTCCGTCCCTCTAAAATTCATATCAACGTCACCGGGGTTAGGCTTCAATCGATACATTTATTAGCTTTACAGCATCTAATTTCATCTCTAACAAAAATCACTTGTAACGAACAGCAAAGCACTCGAGATTGATTCTAACAGAAACCAGTGGGATTCAGTTTATAAGACTGTAAGGATAGTTGGTTCATGTGCAGAAACAAATGTGTTTATAATGGATAGTAAAACAGGGTGTCTTGTTTGTATAACTCTAAAATATATTTTGGTCAACATTGTGTTTCAAAACGCAGGCCAATAGGCTAATGCTTTCATATTATTTGTATACTCTAAACTAAAATACATAGATTTTAATAATAATTCAAAGCTACATAGATTATTCTCTTATGTTTTTCATTGTGTATTTATAATCCATATAGTCTTTAGATATTTATATTTAGTAGTGATTATATTTCTAAGGGAATTAATTACTACATCAGCTATAAATTAAAGAAGACACCTAATTGAAGTTACTTAAAATGTCTCACACCCTGAAATTTTTGGTAATATAGGCAGTTCTTACACTTAAGAAAAATGTACTCAAATAATTTAGAAATTTTATATAATGGCCATAGTGACAAAATATGCCTACTTCATGAGTGTAAAATAAATGGTACGGAACTCCGCACGGACTTTTTCGCTCTATTGATTTAAAATAGATATATTTACTCAAAACTCGTAATATATGTGAAACGAAATAATATACATTAGTAAACCCAAGCATAAATTGCACTATACTTATGTAAAACTTTTTTTAATACCGGTTTTATATTTTATAATTTTGTTTTTAAAGTATTAATGTGCTTATTTGTATGTTTGGACCAATAAAAGATGATCAAAGTTGGGTCCACAAGGGTCAACACTTTTTATAAAAATTTCAACTTCCGGTCAAAATTTTTGACATTTTATTACGTGTTGCAAATCTTCATGCCATAGCATTGCTATTTAATTACTCATTTGTAAATTTTGACCAATAAAAATGGTAAATATTGACTATTGAGTCTAAAATGGATATAGACCATTGTTGTACAAACATTTCTCCTAAGAGGTTTAAGGAAAAACCACATAAACTTAGAGATATATACTTATGTTTAGTTACTCTAGGGCATTGGAGAATTATTGCGTTTAAACTTAAGTAGTATCTCTTTACAACAAAAGCTCACAAAATTGTATTAATATATTTGACATTATCTCAGAAACTGTTGGATTTATAAAAATATATTTAACGTAAAAGATTTTTTATTTTTAATAATACTACAATTTTGCAATGATAAGTTATTTAGTATTTCAAATAGTTGCTAAGATATGGCAGTTTCTGCTTCTGTAAAGTACTCTAAAATTCATTTTCATTCTAAAATGTAGATAGACAATTTATGTATAATCGTAATCACCACCTAGATACGAATTTTAATCAAAATCGTTAGAGCCGATTTTTAGAAAATCTATTTTTTCTCTTTTCGCCCTTTCTTAAACTACTCTCAATTTTAAGTTTAAACAGACACACAAAGAGGTGTAATTGAAAAGACCACTTTTTAGGGTTTGGGGGATCTTAGGATGTCAACATCCATCAACATTTCAGGTTAAATTTTCTTTTGCGGTTGCAATACTTTACCTTTTGTGTCCGAAATATTATTATTTATATAAAGCTTGAAAGTTATTGGTTTTATACAAATATGCTTTTTATAAAATATTTGTATTATAAAGAGACCTACATATTTGTAATGATAAGTAGTTTCATATCTCAAATAGTTTAGGAGATGATATAAAAAAAGATAATTTACGCATCAGACTGGAGCCCTTAAAGTCATTTTGCCGAAATATTTAGAGAAGCCATTTTGTTTGGAATATTTATAAATGTTTAGAAATGAAATTTATTCAAAATCGTTAGAGCCAATTTTGAGAAAATAGCCTTTTTTTTTGGCCCCTCAGTAAACTACCCTCAATTTTAGGGTTGGATATCCAATTCCAAAAACCCTTCGGGGCAACCCTCTGAAAACCCTAGATACCAAGTTTAGCCCGATTGGTAAAATAGTTTAGGCTCCATTTAGAGGTAGACAGACAGACAGGCAGAAAGTCAAACCACTTTTTGGAATTCGGGGGGTCATGAAACGTCAATAGTCATCAAAATCTTGAGTTCGATTTTTTTTGATGATCATTATACTTTCTCTACCTGTAAGATAGTGAGAAATTAAAAAGAGATAAAATTGCGTTATGCATAATTCTATTTATTATTGAATTTCATAACTGCGACAGTTTATTTAAAGCGTCGTTATAAATGGGCTTATTGTAATTTTCACTTTACAAGCTATATATCTTTTAAAATTAACCAACTCACATCTTATGAATATTAATGTTAGATAGGCCTAGTTATTTGTAAAATTTGTGTATCCATTTGACAAAGATTTTAAAACAACATCAGAGTGTTTAACAAATTGGGGAGTATCTGAAAGCGTGAGATCTGTTTTAGTATAAATAAAGCAAAATAATACTTGTAACTAGCGAAATATATATAACGTATTTTAATATTAAATAAAGATACGTAAGATAAAAATAGAATCCATATTATCCATAATTATTTAGAATCGTTCCCAAACAAATATAATACCTAAAATCAATTTTGTAATATCATACATATATTGTGATTTAAGGGAATATTCGAATCCAGGCTAAATAAATTCCATTATGAACTCGTATTAGAGGAAGAATTATATTGGCACGTGTGGATTTTGCGAACACCGCATAGTTTGGCTGATTGTCGCTATTTTGAAAATCGGATAATTGCCCTCTAAACAACAAATTTTACGATGAATGTTCGACCGAACCAGTCATTCATAGGATGGTATATTACGCTATTCAGTACACACAATGAGTAAAGCTTGAAAAGTTTTCACCAACATCAATTCAAAATCCCAATACAAAAATAAAACAACTAAAATATTTGAAAACGAAAACATCCAACATGTATGAACATGGTATGTAGGTGATGCTTTTTTGTAAAGAAATGTAGGGAGAAAAATGTTGAATGGGCTATGTTTCCGTTAATAATGTTTTTAGTGGGGATATTTTGGACTTTCAGATGATAACGTTATTATTAGAGATTGGGATCTTTGTGAAATCTTGTTTTGGTCCTTTACACAAAATATAGACATATAAATTATAAAATAAGCTCTAAAAACATGAATATTCCGTGTAGGTAAGTTTTAATACTCTATCTCTATTAATACAAGTCTAATGGGGTATGCATGCATGCGTGTATGTATGTATGTATGTATGTATGTAATGTATGCATGTATGTATGTATGTATGTATATATGTATGTATGTATATATGTATGTATGTATGTGTGTGTATGTATGCATGTATGTATGTATGTATGTATGCATGTATGTATGTATGGATGGATGCATGTATGTATGTATGCATATATGTATGTATGTATGTATGTATGTATGTAATGTATGTATGTATGTAATGTATGTATGTATGTATGTATGTATGTATGTATGTATGTATGTATGTATGGATGCATGTATGTATGTATGCATGTATGTATGTATGTATGTATGTATGTATGCATATATGTATGTATGTATGTATGTATGTATGTATGTATGTATGCATGTATGTAATGTATTGTATGTATGTATGTATGTATGCATGTATGTAATGTATGTATTTTATGTATATTATGTATGTATGTATGTATATATGTATGTATGTATGTATGTATTGTATGTATGTTATGTATGCATATATGTATGTATGTATGCATATATGTATGTATGTATGCATATATGTATGTATGTATGCATTATTGTATGTATGTAATGTATGTATGTATGTATGTATGTATGTATGTATGTATGTATGTATGTATGCATATATGTATGTATGTATGTATGTATGTATGTATGTATGTATGTATGTATGTATGTATGTATGTATGTATGTATGTATGTATGTATGTATGTATCATATATATAAGTATTCATGCATGAATGTATGCATATTTGTCAGGAAGATTTTTCGTACTTCCCAAATGTGATATAAAGATTAAATTGGTTAATGTTAGTTGTATATGAACTACTCAAAATGTGCGCAAAATTTAAAAATCTTGAAACTCATTAAAAATATACGAAATAAAAACGTGTTTTAACTAACCAATTTTATTCATTTATATGTTATTTGCACTTCAATGTAAATGAGAAATGAAAGAAACTTCAAACTCAAATCCAAGGGGAAATAAATTATTACACAGTTGCCTATTGGTATAGATTTGTGGGTTCGTATTAATATTATTTAGTAAAAAAGTGTTTCTTTGACTAAGAAAATGGTTAGCACTTAACTAAAAGTAGGCTAATGTTTAACTTATGAGTTTAAAAAATATTTGTAGCTTTAAATAGATCTGATGTTTTTTAATGAATTCAGGTCCACTTTACGAAATTGAAAAGTTATTGGCTGCTACTTTGAAGCCAAGATTTGTTTAAATGAACAAGGACGTGGTTGGTGTTGTTTTTGTTTGACTCTAGAATAGTCGAGATAAAACCTTCAAGTGGATTGTACCTACAACCTGCTTTACGAACTACCTGTACCGTTAGTAGAATCATCGACCTCTCATGAAGGTGACATAAAATGATGCAGCTTTCATTAGAGAAGCCAAACTGCTTATTTAGAATGAGTCGACTATGAACCAAGTGATGCAATAAGATATTCAATAATTAATAAATTGTGTGTAGAATATAATGAAAAGAACTCTACCATTTTAAAGGAAATTTCTTCTATTAGGCGGTGACGTCAGACAATGTTTACCGGTTCTTCATCATCTTCATAGGATACAAATCTTTCGGAGCAGCATTAAATTTTCTGAACTGAGGATAAAGTTTAAAATTCTCAAGTTAGACAATAATGAACCGAATATTGACGGTAGCTAAAGTTGCAGGCTTAAAAACTAGTGAACAAACAATTTTTATAATTGACATTAGGCAGATGTATAAATAGTTATTTTATTTTGTATCTGCTTTTTGCTGCTTTCACCCATCATAACTTTCCAAATTTGACTACACACTTAAGTGTTGGGGAGGAAGAAAATAAAGTCAAGAGTAAATGTACCTGCATTTGTGAAGAAGGCACTAGGGAAAAATATTTAACAAAAACCTCCCTAAGTACAAATAAACGGAATTAAAATCCTGACCTTCCCGTCGTAATAAAATTAGACTATACGAGCCTTCCACAAAGTCCTCATGCCAACCGATGTGTGTTTAAACATAAGTAAATGGTCACCAAATTGTCCTAGCTCTGCATTTTGAAAACACGCAATTTTAGTTTCAAGGAATGAGCTTACATATAATCTTTTTCTTAAATAAAAATAGTAATAATAATAATAATAATAATAATAGTTTATTTACAAAATGCGACAACCCAGTTGTTTGATTTTCCCCGTTAGTTTATTTAATCCCTACTTCCCATGGCTGCCCAGGCATTATTGTCTTCTTTCTAGCATGTCTTATCTTTTATTGCTCCCCTTTACAATTTTTTCCCCTCTTTGCTTGTTTTCCCCGGAGTGATTCGTTGCTCCTATCAAATGTATTGGATGACTCGACATCACGCCTGGGGTCGTAGAAGCTGCCAACGCTAAGACCCTGCTTACCCTGGTCTCCCCTATTTTCTAATCCACTAGAATGTTGGTTACAGCTGACGCCTGCTCGTGAATACCAGTTAGTTTGAATTTAATCATAAATACTATACTGACAGGGCTATCTGGGAATGACTGGGCTAGATGTGACTGACAAGACTAAGTGAGACACTTATGTGGGACTATGGCCCAGTTTCATAGTCAAATTTAGTACGCCTCAAGTGCGGCGCTACACTAAGTACATGACGACACCTACCTAGACCAGAATGGAATGGGCCGTTCTCGCATATGAAACTGGCCCATTCCATTCAATTTCAGGTAGGTGTCGTCATGTACTTAGTGTAGCGCCGCACTTGAGGCGTACTAAATTTGAATATGAAACTGGGCCTATGTGTGATTCACGGGGTTATCTAGGATTCAAATCTCTTGCTGGTACTGAAGGGGACAGGGGAGACTAATGGTGCTAGATGAAACTTAGAAGGATTAAAGGGACTAACTGGTCTAGGAGTTACTGGCAGAACTAGGTATAACTGACGGGGCTAAGTGGGGCTTGCATGGAGAGCTGTGACTTCTAGAGCCTAGTGGAACTATGGATCTAGATGATACTTGTAGCGTTAGATGGGATTTGTGGGGTTTGAAGGCAATAAAGAGATTGGATAAGATTTATTGAGCCTAAGGAGAGTGAGGACTAGAAAAATCATAAAAATGGTAGAGGTATGAATTCCAGTTCCCTGGCTGTTCCAACCATACTTAGTTTTATTTATTTTCACCACGCTACCCCCTCGGGTGAGACCAATAAGAAAACATATTAATCGTGGAAAAGTGCTAGGCATAATTATAATATAATTTATATGAAAATGTACCCAATTTCACTTGGAGAAAGAGATAAATTGGAAAACCATTTATGAAAAACAACCCTCACTACATCCATTCAAGATTTGAACCCCAGCCTCCACGTCAACTGCAAACCATACTAAAAGAACTTGACAGTCATAGTTGATATTATCATAACAGTTAGAGGATTGAGTAGTCATATTCTTTTAGTTATTTGTAAGATATTTCTGGTTGCAGCAACGTTATTTTGTTTCTTACAAGGATTTTTTTTTCTTGATGTGCTATTGACGTGGCATACTCGAGTTGGCCACCATTTTGAGAATAAGGAATAGCATCATGTTTTACTACCCGTTCTGGTTATACGCATAAGTACTAATTACGCTAATGGATTAGGAATTGGGAAGGCTGAATAAATTTAGATTAATTGAACCCTCATTTGCGAGGGAAAATGGAAAACCATTTAGTAAAAACCACCCCCAGTTCACCTGACCTAGTTTCGAACCTCGATCTCCCCGTCCTCGGAAGTCTAGCTCAACATGAAACTAGTGCGTTAGCTAGCTACGCCACCTAGGCAGGTTTTGTTTTGATTGTTTATGATGTTATTTCTAATTTTGATAAGTCATAGAATGTATATTATGCATGAACAACGTTATTTGGGTTCGCTTCTTTAATATGTTATCATACGACCTAGAAATTAGGTTGAATCAATTCTTACGGTCTAAGGCGTCAAGCTCTCAACTGTCTAAATTAATGATCATAGGGAGGCCGAAGTTCGAATGATGACCAAATGCCTCGGGGATTGTTATTTTCCACATGTGTTGAGTTTTTCCTCTATCCCTTCTCTACAATAAATAAATCGGTTGCGCGTCCTCTACTCTCTTAATTTCCGTTCCTAAACGTATATAAATATTAAAAAAAAAATATTAAGGCACTGTATATTACCAATAATTCATTCAAGTACAATTTATAACCTTCTTATTCCATAATATTGTAAATTATAGTCTAGTTAATTCCAATTTGAACTAAATCTAGAAGACTTATGAACTTTATTTGTTAAACAAGTGCTTTGAGAAACTATATCTATTAGTAAGCACGCAGTTTGGAAAATAGTCATTATCTACTATCCAAAATTTTGAACAATGGGCCTATCAAAGCCTTAAGGCTTATAGCTTATATTCATTTTTGAACAAGTAACTTTTACGATACCAACATCATTGGTGTTGTTAAATCTATTTGTTTTATTATCCGTGTTTTCTTTGCATCTTGTCTTACTACCCATTTGGGTCATATGATTATGTACTAATTAGGCTAGTGGTATTAGGGATAAGAAAGGTTATATGGTAATGTACCCGCTTTTGCGTGGAGGGAAAGTGAAATACAATTTTGGAAAATCCACTTTAAGTACAGTCGAAAGAAATTTGAACCTTGATCTCCCTGTCACCGGCAGTCTAATCTACTCCAAAGGTAACGCGTTAAACCTCGCTGCTAACGAAGCGAGTCTTACTTGTATTATTAAGAACGAACAAGTTAGTGACCAAGTTGATGATATATAATTTTGTCTCTCACATTTTAGAACGATATAATATTTAAAAAAAATCACTAAGTATAGCTATAGATAGTATATGCCGTGAAAATATAAATTTTGGGTAGTACTTCACTAATAAACTTGAACACTAATATCAGTGAAAGCTTATAAAATGTTAATTTGTTACACTATAAGAAAAATCTGTGGTAAAAATTCCCATACATGTATTGGAAGTAATTAACCCATACAAGTATTGAAGTTTTCCCGTAAACGGTCATGAGAAAAGTGCCATATGTTGGTAATAATTTTCATATACTGGGTCGGTACTTTTCCCATACCTGTGTATGGAAAAATTAATATTAGACCGCCATGAAGGTTGTAATTTTCATATACTCGGTTGGTACTTTCCCCATACCTGTGTATGGAAAAATTAATATCAGACCGCCATGAAGGTTATAGTTTTCATATACTTGATTGGTATTTTTCCCATACCTATGTATGGAAAAATTAATAATTGACCACTATGAAGGTTGTATTTTTCATATACTTGATTGGCATTTTCCCCATACCTGTGTATGGAAATATTAATAATTGACCACTATGAAGGTTGTATTTTTCATGTGATGGGTTGATTTTTTCCCATGTTTGTTTATGAGAAAAAATGATATCTTACCTATTCATTGGTTATAATTTTTATATACCAGGATGGAATTTTTTACATGTTTAGTAATGGGATAAACCAAATATCATCAATGCATTGGTTGTATATTCTCCATATTGGGTTATAGGTATAGTGACATTTCACCAGTAAGTTTGTTGTATTTTTCATTTAATTAGTTTTTTTTACATAACTGGATTTAGGAACAGTGCAATTTATCCCATTTATTTATTTTACGTGTTTATGGAAAAATAAAAAATAAACTTGTTTCTGGGGGGGGGGGGGGGGGGGACTAAATTCTGGCTGTGTTTACATTCGTCGTTGAGCTGAAAGATATTTACAAATATTTGAGTACAAAATAAAACATTTTTTCCATGTTTAATATTTCAATTAACAACCTACACTATTTGATTACAAATTACACACAAGGTGATACAAACTGATAACTAATGTTAGCACAGTCATGTCCATGGAAAGATGGCCAAATTCAATAAACATTAATTTAGTTGAAAAATTACACATGGACATGGGGATCAAACCTGGGACCTTTGGCTTATATCGCAACTGGTCTATTACTGAGCTATTCAGGAATTTTCCCGTGCCTAGGGTCATTCTTCACTCAGTTTAAGCAGAGCCTGTAATAAACCTTGTGTGCGATATGTAATTAATATATACATAGTTGTGAATTCTCCCAATTTTACACCTGGCAGTATAACAGACATTATTGAGTCAAGATGGTTGTTGAATCAGATAACTCGCTTAATGTAGCTGATGATTTCCACATGTTGATCACAGACTCTTCCTTCAAATATCAAAGAAGTCTAGAAAGTATAACCATTGTGCACAGTGCAGCAGGAATTTTTGTTTAAAAAAAATTACTAATTGTTTAACATTTATTTTGTTGTAAAATAAATTGTATACTTTAATGTTACAGCAATTTTTTTCTCCCAAATTTGAACTTGGTCCTCAAATAATCTGTTTAAAACTGTGATAATTTAACATTTAGATTATAACATACTCATTTGAATTCAAATATTATTTATTGGAAAGGGAAATATTTTGAAAGTTTACTTGAATATAAAATGAGGTTTAATAAAGATATACAGGGCATATATTGTTTCCTGGGGAAGGTTTAAAATTTTAATGTTTTTTATAGTTAAAAAATAACACGTGGATACTAGAATTATGTTGCTAGTGTTGATGTTCTGTTACTAGTAAGTTCTTAGTGTTTATATTGGGATCTGTTATCATCCTATACGTGGTGTACCTAGAAATTTACTTTTATAGTTATAAAAGGGTCCATTATCGAAGCTAATATTTATATAATATTACTTTTTTAAATTTTGTAATTTTAGGGAAATATTTAAAGTGGGAAAATGCTTTTTAAACATCAATCTGTACTTCTTATGTTTTTAGCTTTTATTAAACGTATTTTTGACCTTGGGAATGGGGAAGTAGGATGGGAAGAATGCCTCGTCTGCCCCCTTCACCTTCCTCCTCTGGATTCTTCACTGACTTCCATGTTTAGAAATTGAACGTCTAATACTCTAATATATAAGTCTCTCAGAACCAAAAGGAAACCCTAAGTGAAATAACTGATGTCTTTTATGCGTTAGAGCTGCCTTGTGTTTCGTTGTAGTGGTGGAACCCCAAGTTTTGAATATCCCTCCAACGTTGAAGGAATAAAAGGATAATTTAAAATTTTAAATGCAGTACTCGCTTGCCTTGTTATATGTTCTACTTGACTCACAGTGTTAAGATAAGAATTTTGGATAAGGAAAGCTATGTCAAATAGACTAGTGACATTAAAAAATACTAATAAAAAACAGTAGGAAGTTTAATGTGGTGTCTTACAGCAATAAATGTCAGTTAAAATGTAGTTCAAAACTCCTCTGGTTTCCTTCTAAACCTTGTAATCTCTTAAAACATATACAATAAACTCTGTGTTTGAATAACGAAATATAAATTCCATCTGTAGACACGTGAGCTATTGTTTATACCACGTCTGATATGATTCACCAGTGATGTAGAGGTCAGGGTTCAAGGTCTGGCAAGGTTTACTTAGCTGATTTCTTCTAAATTTTTCTTCCACTCTCTTCACGCAAATGCGTAAACATTCCTTCTAAAATTCTAACGACTTAATATATATCCTATTACTGTAATATATTATGTGGTTCATCCAGACGAGTAGTAAGAAGGAAGCTGATAAATAAAATTTGATGATTTGATATCTTTATTATTTTTTCCCGATAGCTGCTTATATTAAATCGATTATAGGACAAACGTGACACTAAGCCCTTATTACGTTATTTTACTACTTAATTGATGAAGATAGAACCTAATTTGCCATTTGCATATTTCCTTTATTCGTGATGAACCGAACCTGGTACCATCAGATGATTAAGCCAGTAACTGGTCTCTCTACAGGACTCAGGTGCCTGAAGTTCCTTTATTTCTCAAGTTAAGGACTACCAGTTAGTATGCGCGACGTATGTATGATAGTCATTTGTTTTCTTACGTTTGTTCGTATTCTTAATTACTAATTAGCACTAATTGCAGACTCTCCGTTACACTGGTGTTACGGTACAGGTCCTCCGCGCAAAGTTTCATGTCCTCACCTTGCTCGGGTAACATTGACACATGACTCCGTGCAAGCATGCTGAGAGCATTTCCGGGCGTTTAAAACATGCGCCGTTTGTACTACGACTGTATGACGGAGTAAGGAGAGATTGTGCAGACTTGTTGTTACATACACACACACACACACAGTCACACACAATATATATAGGCTTTAGCTCAACTGCTAGCATATCTAACTATTTATTGAAGATTATAGAGCACTCTACCCAAAAAGATCGAGAAATTGCTTATTTAATACGTACATTTATTTATTTATTTTGACACTGATTCCTTATCCAAGACTATAGATTTAATTACCCTTAGAGATAAAACCCTTTTTATGGAATATATAAGGCTATTCCTTTCGACAATGAGTCCTTATTTAATTCTATAGAGCTCAGTACCCAGATAAATAAAAACAACTTTATATTTAAAACACAGAGTGATTCCTTTCGACATGATTTCTTATTTAAGATTATAGATAAATTTAACTAGCCATAAAGATCAAAACTATTTTTTGTTTAATTCGTAAAGCGATTCCTATATACAATTATTCCTTATTTAAGACCATAGAGTTCATTACCCATGAAGATCGAAAAGGGTTTTTATTTTATACTTTCGACAGTGATTCCTTATTTCAGATTATAGAGTTAAATACCCAGAAATATTAAAAATAACTGTTATTTAAGAGTTTAATTAACACGATTACATTCAACAGTGATTTATTATTTGAGATCATAGAGTTCACTACCCATAAAGATAAAAAATACTGTGCCGTTTGTTTAACACGTAAAGCGATTACTTTTGACAATGATTCCTTATTTCATATTATAAAGTTCACTAACCAGAAAGATTTAAAATCATTTTTATTTAAGAGTCTGCTTAGAACGATTACTTTCAACAATGATATTTTATTTAAGATCATAGAATTCACTGCTCATAAGGATAAAAAGTATACTGTACGTTTTATTTAACATGTAAAACTATTACTTTTGACAATGATTCCTTTTTTCAAATTATAGCGTACACTACTCAAGAAAAATTATAAATAATTTTGATTCAAGAGTCTACTTAAAACGATTACTTTCAACAATGATTTCTTATTTAAGATTATTGAGTTCATTACCCGGAAATATTAAACCAACTGTATATTTAAAACCTAGAGCAATCCCTTTAGTCAATGATTGCATAGTTAAGATTATATAATCTATTACCCAAGTAGTGTTCCCGACCACCTGTAGCAGTTCTCTGATTGGCTGAGTTTGATCACGTGACCACGCCTCTTGCCCACTGATTGGCTGTTAATTTTCCCCCTCCACTCCTCTTAACCCCACCTGAGACTCCTCCCCTCTTCCTGACCACCTTTTCAGTGTTCCAAACTTGTTTATTATTGTCTCAATTGGTTTTTATTTATGTTCATTGCTTTTTTATGTGTGCTCAATGGTTATTTATGTATGCCCGTTGCTTTTTTATTTGTGCTCATTGGTTATTTATTCATTGGTTTTTTATGTCTGGGTAGGATTGAGACGGGGCGTGGGAATTTTTTATTTATTTATTGGCGTGCAATCCACGACGTCGGACGTTCCTCCCTCGTCATCGGAGGGAACACAGAGCACGAAGCTCTCCTGACAGCAGCGTAGCGAAGAGTTTGACTACCAAGCAGCTGACAGCGTATCACGGCCGTAAGGCCCATTTCACTTTTCCTTCACTCCCCACCCTCCTTACATCGCCCCGACACAGAAGGAACTAAATTACATTGACTTCTCTCTTTCGCAAGACTCTGTTGGACTGACTTTCACTTCACCCCTCCCATTCCCTCACTTCGTCATACCCCTTCTCAGTGGGGGTCATCATATCTCGCAACAGTAACTTATTATAAATTTCGAAAGAGCGTGACAACACCTTATGAAGAGTCATAAACCCCCAAGGCCACTTGGTGTAACGGTCGTGGCCACCTGAAGGTCACCGGTTCAGATGTGCTTTCTCTCAGCCCTCCCAAGGCCGCTTGGCACATCGGTCAGGCCTTCTGAAGGCCGCAGATTCATATGCTTTCTAATTGCCCACTCTGGGACCAATGATTCGATTTTTCCCTACCATGAGCCTTACATTTAGACGACGTGCATAGCAGGATTACATCCTCTATATCATTAAAACTGCTAATGTCTGTTATAACGGCCGTACTTCCTGCACCACCACCATTTTTCCTGTCAAACAGATTTTTCTAGATCAGGTAAAATGTGTTTTCGCATTTGCTTCAAACGTCGATCACTCCTTCACCGGACGTCTAGTGAGGCCTTAGACCATGCGACCATCGATGAAAGTATACAAAAATTATTATAAAATGCACATGAGGTCATTGACCCTGTAAACCCTCTCCCAGGCAATGGGTATTCCTGAGGACGTCATCGCACTGTTGCAACCTTGATGACCCATACCTGCTGCCAGTTTGGCTGTTTGACAAGAAAATTAGAGACAGGAATAGATCACGAATTTGAATGAAGTCGCAACCCTCCCCCAGCAATGGGTCTTCTTAGTGTCGTCATCGGACTGTCACAACCCTTATGACACATACCTGTCACCAGTTTGGCGGCTCGACAAGAAAAGTAGAGACAGGAATAGATCATGACCTTGAATTATATCGCAACCCTCACCCCAAAAATAGGTTTTCCCGTTGTCATCAATGCAATGTCACAGCCCCTCCCCCCAACTCCCTTGTGTGGTTAATGGGTTTTTACCCGGTGATGTCGCAACTACATAGCATTGACACAGCTCTAATTATGCGCAATAAGGGTCCTCTGAAGCCTTACGGTGATTTAGAATCCTCAGTTAGGGGCCGCTCTCCCCCTCCACAAAAGTCTGCTAAAATTTGTTGTTTGGTATTGTCCGTCATAGGGATGTTCGATTAATGGACTTTGAATTGATTCTCTGGATCGATCTAGATCAAGAGGCTTAGTATCGATTCAGGCAAAAGATAGAGTGCATTGAATCGATGTTCCAAAGATCGATCTAACGATTCATGTAAATAAAGTTTGCTTTATCAAGCCAAGATCGAATATCCTTAATCCGTTGACATGCTTGAATGCAGGTATATAGACTGGAGGAATATGGTAGAAATGTTCCAGCGTTTACTTGGAGAGAGGGAGAGTGGAAAACGACCCCCGCTTCACACCGAGCAAGATTCGCACTCACGACCTTTCCCATCATAGCTAGATGAGTTAAACGTACAATTTTTTTTTGTCAACATCTATGTATTAATTATGATGCTATGGTAGGGATGATTAAGAAAATGTTCCGAAGGGAGAAATAGCAACAGTTTACCCAACTGGGATTTAATTTTCCCCCGACAGAATTAAATGAGGCTGGCATTTAAATGGCGTGCCCAAAAGGATTCAAACTTCGATATCTTTAGCGTCACTAATGTCTGTTAGAATGGTCTTACTTCCTTCCGAGTGCACCTCACATTAATGAAGGAGTTTTTATAGACGATTAGATTTTCTGTCCAGGTAGAATTGAACCAGCATTTGGTTCAGGAAAGCCCTACAAAGAGTTTCACTGTTTAGATAGCTTTTATAAATTAACTTAATTTGGTTTAAGGTAAGGTGGAAATTACACACACACACACAGAGTCAGACAGACGTTTTATTTTATTTATAAATTGTAACAGTAGATTGATACCCTAGGATAAATAGAAAAAAATTAGTTATTCTAGAAATAATTGTTTTATTCCTTAAGCCACTTATAACAACCGAAAAAAGTTATATTTTATTATCATATAATGTTCTCAACTATATTTTGTTAAAATAATATATAACTCTTACATTAATTCAAAAGTAATATTGAATTGAGTAATATGAATTTAATGTCCGCCACTATATTTTGATGAAATAATATATAACTTAAAAAAACCATAAGTGATATTAAATACAATTTTAAATATCATTTAATGCTCGAAACTATATTTTTTTGACATAATAAATAGCATTTACACAAAACAAATAAGCCACACAAACAAAAAAGAAATGTAATATTCACGATTATATTTTGATGAAATAATATATAGATAACTTTTACAAAAATTCATAAGTAATATTAAATACAATTTTATAAAACATTTAATATTCGAAACCATATTTTGTTGACATATTAAACAACATTCACAAAATTTGCCACTTAAACCACAAGCTAAAATTAGAGAAAATGCACCCACATTTTTCAAGGAGGTATAATGTAAAGTCTATTAGAAAAACTCCGTAAATACGCACGACGCTGATGAAAGAACCTATAATATTTATTTTTAAATTGAATACTATGCCGTGGATTTTTTTTATCTTACCCTGAATATTTATTAAAACTTATAATATCTGTGGAAAAAACTACTCCAATTCACTCAACCGAGATTAGAACCTTGATCTCCCCCTTCATGATCATACCGGTCTAACTCGAGGGTAAAGCATTATACTATTCAAACTCTGAAGTGAGTTTTTATCACGTTTATTTAATATTTATTAATGCATTGACTTATATGCAATCCAATGATATAATATGATAACCATTTATATTGGATGGGCTTTGACTTTTATAAATATATAGTAACAAATGAATATTATTTACAAGAATATTTTTTCCATTTAAATTTATTTGAAGTATTTAAAATGCACTTTGGAAACATAATGTGGAAATTGTTATGTTGCAACCATGTATTTCTGGCACACACAGCTTTTGGAGCATTGACATTTTGGTATATTTCCGTCTCAAATGGCCTTGTAAGTCGGTGGTTTTTACCTCTGAAAAACAGGGGGTAGTTCACACGCTAGTGGTATTTCATAATTCTGCTTTGCGAGGTCCTCTTTCTCATGAATGAACTTTGATTTTAACCCCGCTATCTTCTGCAGGGTACATCATGCCATAACTTGAGATCCTGAAGAGTTTTTTTAGCATCGCTAATGACTTTTGGGACGGCAATTCAATCAAATAATTCATTAACACTTCTTACAGTGTTAAATGCACACGCATTTGCGCCACCGAATAGTTTATACACATTTATACTAATTATGCTCATGATCTATGCTTTTGTAAATATATATTTAGAGGAAGTGTACCCGTATTTACGTGAAGGAAGAGTGGGTAGCAGATAGCAGTACACCCGACCAGGATACGAAATTCGATTTCCCCCCTCAAAATTTTGGCAATAAAAATTATCATAACTTAGCATGGTCATATCAGGGACACTCAACTTAAATGCTTTCATTAATATTTCTACAGAACATTTTAACGAATAACCAAGATATCCTGATTTATAGAGACAGTATTTAAGTAAACTACATTAAAGAAATTTTAATTCTTTAAGATATACAAACCCGCTTCGGTGGCCGTATGGTCTTGGGCGTAGCTTTCACAATAGACTAGAACCTCCAATGACGAAAGATTGTGGTTCGAATTCCAGTCAAGTTTACCGAGAGTGAATTTTCCTAAATGGTTTCCCACTCGCCCTTGATGAAAATACGGGCACACATCCTCCAAACTCCATCTTTATCATTCCTAAAACTTAAACGTGATTAGTACATAAGTGTATAACCTGAACAGTTATAAGACGTGACGATAAAAAAGAGCAAGAAAAACTCAAACATATTTTTGACAGTGTATGAGTATATTTTAAATCGTTAAAGAATATATATTGCTTTTGTTTTGTGTTTTAAAACATAAGAGTGGGTATGCGTACAAATACGTCTTATCGGTATGCTGGTTACTGTGAGTTCATGGTTCAAACTTTACCAGGTGTTTTGTCTTTTATTCTATAAATCGTCACACACTCCAACACCAAGCAAATGATGGCATATTCCCTGTAAACCCAACCTTTTAAATTCCTAACCCATTAGCGTAATTAGTACATAAGTGTATAACCCGAATGGGTAATAAGATGTGGAGCTAAATAATAAATGCATAAAGTTACAAAGAACAACCTTGCCAAGTTTGATTTAAATCGGTTGATGCGTTCAGAAGTTATTTTAAGACATATCAAGCATGAACAAATAATAATGCAGATCGGTGGAGTTAATACTGAGAAATCGCTTCACCCCTTCGATAAACCAAACCACATGTTTATGTTTATATTGGTTTTTACCCTTTGACAAAATTTTCTAAATCACCTATACAGGGACCCTTCTATACGAGTGGGCAAGAAAAAATTCAACATCCCAGCTTTTACCTGTCATTGGGCACTAGTCGTGGACGATGTGGGAGGAAACCGGCCTCAGTACACATGCACGACAGGGACTCGAATCCCGACTTCTCCTGTCAACATTTATTTATCTAGCTAACCCGTAGTATCCTGTGATGCTCTTCTTCCTTTATAAATTTAAATCTTATAATCAGGTTGGCTGTATATTAAATAATTATTTTTCGGAGTGCATTCATTAACGATCACATTATATAATAGTTTAATTTTGAATATCTAAAAAGACAATACTATATAACATTATCGTTACTAATAGGTTTTTTAAATTTCATTTGTATCAAGCCAATTTAAAAAAATAAGCGTGGCTGAAAATTAATATTACTCTATCGATGATGAGACCATTCGTATTTGTCCGATTCTATTTCGATCTAAATTAGAAAGCATAGGTCGGCAATTTTCTGGTGAAAGGGGTTTTGATTCATATATAAGGGGGTGATTTTAGAGCAGCCCTGTCTTCTCCTTCACGTGAAAATTAGCTAGGGAGCAACTGACTAATCAAGAATATGGAACATTCAACAACATCGACATCCAGTATTTAAATTACCTTTTTTTTTATTTAACCGTTTTGTTACATTGCTTAAAAGGAGCGCAATTTAATTTTAAATTGAATGTGTATTTGTCAGGGTTAAATTTGTGACTGTTCTGAAAGCTACCATTTTTAAATTCCTGATAGAATATATATGTGTATTGAATATCATTTGCTTAGTCTATTTCCAAACCAAGTTTCATTCAAAGTTTTGATTTAAGCGACTAAGAACATTTTCTGATTCAATGATTTAATTTTAAGTTGAATGTTTATTTATGAATGTTCTAAAAGCTACCATTTTTAAATTACAACTATAAAATATATGCGCATTGACCAACATTTGCTGAATATAGTCCTAAAACCAACTTTGATTCAAAATATTGATCTAACCGATTATAGGGCATTATCTTTCTGACTCAATATACTATATGTTCTGTTACATAAATTAGAAAAGCTTAATTTAATTTTAATGATTCAAAATATTGATCTAACCGATTATAGGGCATTATCATTCTGACTCACTATACTATATGTTCTGTTACATTTACATGTGACTATTGGTCTTGTTTATTCATATATATACATATATATTGTTTATACATTATATATATATATATATTGTTTATACATATATATATATATATACATAAGAAATTTCGCATAACATTTGAAGTATTCTCTAAAATTAAATCTAGTCCAAAGCACCTAATTAAAAAGTGTCCGGTAACACTTCTTACTATTTGTATGATTGGTTTACTCGCTTAATGAAGGTAGAAATTAGAGAAAAACTACACACACACGTGTGCTATCACGTTGGATACCCTACCTGTAGTTTGGTGTCACGATTGACAAATAAACCTTTTACCTAATGGCTTGTTGACATGTTTTTGAAACAAAACTATCCGAGTGGAAAAAACAGTGCTGATGTTTAGAGGCTCTAAGGGTTGTAATCTTAATATAGTGATCTGCCTGTGAGAGGGAGAGAGGGAGTCCCAGTTCTGTCCCCTGTTTGACAAAAATTATTTATTATCCTGTTTTGTTTCTTAATCACACTTTAAATATATATATATATATATATATATATATATATATATATATATATATATATATATACGACTATCATTTTCTCTAGCAGTGGTCTTGGTTTTCGGGTTTGAAGCCAGAAAACAATTACTATTATGTGTGGCTAAAATCTGAGCTTCCTGTTTGAAAAAAAAAATTGTTTAATATCTTGGCTAATTTCTTGCCTACATTCTAAAAATATATTCATGAATGATAGTTATTTTTTCTCTAGCATGAGTCTTGGGTTCGGATCAAGAAAACAATTTCAATTATGTGTGACTAAAAGTCGAACTTTCTTATTTTTGTATTTATAATATGATTAGAATATCTATCTGCTTTTCAGCAACAAGAAGACGAACCTTTCTCAATAGTTAATGAATAAGTAGGCTAATAATTTGTTTATAATATTATATATCTACAATTACTTATATAAATGATACTGTGGCTTTCTCTCGCTTTTATCTTAAAATAAGAATTTACTAAAGACTCCTAAGCATTGTGAGAGTAAATGATATGTATGTCGAAACACTAAGCTTTGTGAAACTAAATAGGTATTTACAGTGTTGTAAAATTAATACACCATAGATCATAAATAAAATAATATACTATGTTACCTACTCTTTTACCTACTCTGTTACCTACTCTATTAACTACTCTACAGTACCACTAACGCAGTTCAACATGAGCTATTTTGGAGTTTCGCACACCTTTCAATTCTATTAAATCACACCCAGTCTATACATGATACATTTTAGCGTTTACAATACTTAAGGGAATCTAGTTTTGGCTCTTGGTATGGTAAGCTATGTGTTAATGCACCTGTGGAGTACCTTACACTCTTTAATAAACACTTTAATAAATTCTAGCTTAATTGCATAGATGAGAGCTTGTGGAGCACTGATGGACTAACGGTTGTAGAGCAGGTGGCCGAAATTGCGCATGCCAGGGAAAGTCTAAGGTTGGCGAGTAACCTTGTAGAGGTTATGGTCGCCTATCTGGCCGAAGTTGTCCACCGACTGTCTTCAAGGGAGCAGTTGCCTCCAACCACCGTGGCTACTTAGGGCGTTAGGGTCTCCGTCCAAATCTCTGACATACACTCCCCGAGGGGCCAAGACCTTGGTTCCCTCCAGGACATGCAGGACCATCAGGCCCTATGGTCTTCAAGGGAGCAGTTGCTTCCAACCACCGTGGCTCCTGAGGGCGTGTGGGTCTCCATCCCAATCCCTGACATACAGTCCCTGGGGGCCCAAAGTCTTGGTTCCCTCCAGGACACGCAGGACCACCAAGCACCCCAGGACGCACTGCTACCCACGTTCCAAGACTTGCGGTCTTCAAATACTTCATGTTCCCAGATTACTTCCCCCATTTCACACGCGTGAGCTTCTGGGGTTCTAACAGTGCGTATTGGCAGGAGGCGCGCAATGCAACCTAACAGAACTAGGATTCCAAGAACCTCAATGGACAATAATAATATACCGAAAATAACAATAGCATCCCCTTCATCAGTTTTAAATTCAAACAACACTCTGACCGATGATTTTGATGTAGAAGCCATGATGCGCAAGCTAATGCCCCATTATTTTTACCTAGATATTTAAAGCGTAACAACTTATCAATTTATGAACATTTTATATATTTTTTCGTCAAAATATAATTGTGAACATTAAATGATATTTAACATAATTTCAAAGTATTCATAATTGTATTAATCATGAATTGTTTTAAAATGTATACATATATATAGATAGATATATATTTATTTATTATTACATCAAAATATATTTGGGAACATTGAATTTCTTTGTTGTTTAAGTGGCTAATTTGTTTTGTGTAAATAAATATTCCAAGCATTCTTTTAGTGGTGTGAGCTATATTTGTAAATAAATATTCCAAGTATACTTTTCATGTTGTGAACAATATTTTTAAAACTTTTTTATTAATTTGAATATTTAAAAAAATGGCCTAAGTGATCTTGTTCAAAATTGGTATCGGGAGAATTATTTTACATCATCAATAACACAGTTTCTTTATTTATGTAAAATAAATTAATTTAAGCGTAGTTTACTTACAATATATATAGAAAGTTTGATTTTTTTTTTAATTAACCTGAAAAATTGAATTCAATATGAAAATCAGGGATTAGTTTTTTCATTATCTAACGAATAGCCTATATTTTTTTTACAAACACCAAATAATCTCGGGTAATTTACAAAAATATATTTTTGAAAATTAAACTTTGTTAAATATATAAGAACAATTTGGTTTAAAGTTAATATTTATAGATTGGTTATTGTGATCAACAAATTTTTGTATTTGTTTTATTATGAATAAAACAAGTTACTTATTAATTTGTCACATATTTTAATCAGAAATATTATTATAGAATAATAACTGATTTTTCACCTTTTGGACTTATCATTTCTATTTTATCTCCATAATATATTTTTTCACTATATTTTTTTTAATTAACTAGACCCTTAACAAACTTTGTCTTTGTAAAATAACATCATTTAATATTTTTAATTACATGTTACAAATATTTTGTTTGTCTCATTAAAAATTCTTTAGTCTTATAAATTACAATATTATTGTTATTTAACGTTAGCTCTTCAAGCAGGTACACTAAAAAATGGATATATATTAGAAAAAATTACATGAATAATATTTAAAACAATGTGTATATGTCTTTATAAGTATAATTTTCTCACACAGAGTTTGTATCATTTGTGACCAATACAAGTAATTAAGTGCATTGTGAAACGTGAATTATATAATGGTGAAATCTAGAAAAATATATAATGACTCTTTTACCTAATAAAAAACATCAGAAGAGAATATACTCTTTTCTACTATCTAGAAAATGAATAGGAGTAACCTCCAAAATAATTCAGGACACACTGAGAGGCGCTAAAACGCATATTGAAAATGTCTCCACGGTGTTTACCAGGCAATATTACTCTTCCAACAAAGTCAAGCACAATAACGTTCGGTTCATTGGTGGTCTCTTCCAATATGACAACGTTATAACTTTTGTTTTTTCTCAAGTTCGTTTAAGCTGGGAGGGATAAAACACATCTGAACCGGTGACCTTCAGAAGGCCACTATCGTTGCATCAAGTGGCCTTGGGGGTTCATTACTATTCAACATGGTCGTTGTCACCCTCTTTCGAAATTTATAATAAGTTAGTGTTGCGACATCTGAGGACCCCCACTGAGATGGGGTATGACGAAGGGAGGGTATGGGAGGGGTGAAGTGAAAGTCAGTCCAACAGAATCTTGCGAGAGGGAGCAGTCAGTGTAATTTAGTTCCTTCTGTGTCGAGGCGATGTAGGAGGATGGGGAGTGAGGGAAAAGTGAAAGGGGCCTTACGGCTGTGATACGCTGTCAGCTGCTCAGTGGTCACACTCTTCGCTACGCTGCCGTCAGGAGAGCTTCGTGCTCCGTGTTCCCTCCGATGACGAGGAAGGAACACCCGATGCCGTGGATTGCACGCCAATAAATAAATAAAAAATCTCCAACGCCCCATTTCAATCCTACTCAGACATAAAAACCAATGAATAAATAACCAATAAGCACAAATAAAAAAGCAATGAACATACATAACTAACCATTGAGCATACATAAAATAGCAATGAACACAAATAAAGAACAAATGAGACAAGAATAAACAAGTTGGAAACACTGGAAAGGTGGTCAGGAGGAGAGGAGGGGGAAACTCTACAGTCAATCAGAAATCGAGGTGGTGGTCAACGAGAAAATTAGTATTCCATTGAAACGTTGTAATTTCTATTGAATTGAATTAATATTTATATTCATTTGAAGTATTGATGTGCACTTAATGGACCGATTGATTATATCAGCACAAAACACACAAACTAACATAATTCTATAGCATACACAACACCCTGATCCTTGGTCGCCTATTCATCTCGCTGATGGTTTAAGCCCCAATTTCACCAATTATCGGAAATGACTCCTAAACCCTTAGCTCAGTAGGCAGTCACACAGCTAAGCGATATAAATGGTAGATTTACGCTTAGATTCTTGGGTGCTTTGTGTTTACCAAAATAAAGTTTTATTTACTAGTAGCTAGGGCATTATTAGAAATACTTAGAACGTATTTGAGCAATATGTTTTTAATATATAGTTAATCTAGGCAACACTATATATACATGTAGACCTTGGTAGGCTAGGGGTAAGATGATCGTCTCAGACCCCGACGTTCTAGGGTTTGAACCCAGCTGTGGTCAACGGATTTTTCTTGAGCAATAAAACATGCTTAGAACAGCTTGCTCCTGAGGGAAACTTGGTCATCTGTCCCATGTCGATTATGGCATGTAGAAGAACCCTAGAAAGTATGTTAAAGTACCTTTCCCAGTAATATTTGAAGGCCCTTTCACTATCACTCATAGAAATGTTCAGGTGTTGATACAGACAGTTGGCTCAGACATCCATGTTAATTAACACAGATAAATGAATAAATGAAAAGGATATACATAAATTAAGCTGACTCTTATGAAGGAGAGAACTAATCCAAATATTTTCTTTAATTATGTATTTTTCCCCTATATATTTAGCTCGCTTATAACGAAATCAACACTGAACAGCTCTCAAGATGATTGCCTTTTGTCAAGGGCTGGACTGAAATTTAATATTTACAGATAACCTGAACACGTAGAAAGCTGAACCTGTATTTTCTTCACTCCCACTATACAACCCATTTATTCTCTTTAATTAATTGGGTTGCGTATATTGTATTTCTACAACAATGGAAAATCATTCTGCTCCAAGCACTTATTTATGAAAAATTAAGTTCCACTACTCTATACTTGTCTTTGTTAAGTATCTGTAAAAATGGGAGTTCCTTTTTGGAAAACTGGAAAAAAAAAAACGTGGGATTTTGTATTAATCGAAAACTGGTGGCCTGGTACCAGAGTCTTATCCTACCCTACTTAAGTAAACAAAAAGATAATAGTTAATTTTTTAGAGCATGGAACAAGAATGAAAGATACCTAACCTTTAAGATAACTCCTCTGCGAAACCGGTCGTGATCGATTGCATGAGTCGGGTAGGTAAACCGCTCAACCAACTAGGTCTTTCCTACCGAATTGAAACCTTTTTGAGGTTGCGTGATTGAACGAAATAAATTATGTTATGTCTGCTCGACGTTAGGTGACTGCTTGATAAATGCACAGAGGAGGAACCGTCCCTCAACAACTCCACTCTGAAGTCATCCACTAGCTGATGCAATCCAAACCGATCAATAGGCTATGGGGAGCCGGGTTATTGTTTCCAAGCTATGTAAACCTGGGTGGTGGTGTCTTTCATGAGAGAATGTGGCCATCTAGATCAGGGTCGTCGAGAAGAAAATCGATTGCTAGGGATAGTCATTCTACTCACTACTAAATAGCTCACTTTGGCAAACTAAATGTTAAGTTCAGCTATCTTGGTTTTCTGTTGACGAGGATGTCGGATTGGAATCCCTAATGGGAGCTTTTCTTATAAATGGTTTATCAATCTTTCTTCTGAAAAACGTGGGTACATTTCATCTCAATTTTATATTCCTCCTTTTTACGCCATTTGTATAGTAAAATTCGGATAGCTAGGACGGGTAAAATACGCTACATAAAAAAAGTACTTTGCGTGATATAGATAAGTGAAAGCTCTCACTCACTCACTAAATTACACACTTATAGCTAAATATTCCACTTCCCTAATCCCTGGACCCCTAAATTTATAATATGTTTTATAAACGATAGAGGTGTCCTATAAAATATAACATAGGCTACTTGAGTAATTTAAAATATGTTTTATAAACTATATATATACACACATTTATGATTATATCTTACTTACTCAAGTAACCTATAACATGTTTTATTTCATACGACACCTCTATCGTTTATAAAACATATTTTAAACTTAGGGATATATATATATATATATATATATATATATATACACGTTTATGATTTTATATATGTATATATATATATATATATATATATATATATATATATACGTTTATGATTTTATATATGTATATATATATACACGTTTATGATTATATATATGTATATATATTTAAGTTATATTTATATTAATTGAAATAAGGAGAAATATGAAATGTACAATATGAGGAACGTACTTTGGTAAAGCAATTAAATTGATTGGTATATTTCTTTAGACAATTAAACAATATAAATTATTAATTTAACAATACATAAATTTATTCAATGATGAATTGTTAAATCAAGAATTTAAATCAATTAAAACAGACATAATAACATTTCTAAGAAAATAACTCAGAGATTCTTAAAGGGCAAAAATTGATTCCATAAATAGGTAAAACTGTAGATATGTGCAAGATATTACTAGGCAGTAACAGAATATTGTAAAGAATTAACTGAAAAACTATAAAAAGTGTAGATAGTCAAATGACTATATTGGAGCCGTTAATACTATAACTAAGTATCAACAACAACCCATCACTTGATTGATCAATTATACCAATAACAGCCCAAGAAAAAGTTGACAAGGAATATTTACACACATACAATAAAATTATTAAAATGGTGATTGATATTAAAGTTAATTAAGTGACTCGATATTTAATTTGGGAAACTTTCACATATAAAAACTGTTGACAATATTAATACTCACGAAAAAAAAATTAGATATAACTAATAACATAGTTCCACATAATTATAATAAGGGTTTAGATTAATATAAATAACTTGTCATCCGAGTCAAATGGTTTAAAAAATGCATGTGTTAACAATCGAAAAGTTTAATTAAAGAATTCTTGTAGTAACTGATGTGTCACCCAGCTTATTCTTAATAGTTATATGTTGAATACATATATTTTGTTTATATATAAGTTATTAGATTCTATAAAAGAAGTTTAATAAACGAAAAATGTTAATTTGAATTATGTTGATTGAAAAGATTGAATTAAAATGATGTTCCTTATCTGATGTATATCTATATACATACATGTATATAAATAAGTAAGATATAATCATATGTATATACATAAATATGTATGATTATATATTACTTACTCAAGTAATCTATGCCATGATATATTTTATACGACACCTCTATCGTTTATATATATATTTTTTGAAACCACATTTTACTATCCGTTAGTGCTATATACATATTAACTTTACCTCACATCCATTACGGTTTCCGTGTCACTTTTTTATTCATTCCATATATTTTCCACTACCGGCTTCCTTGGTTTATCGTAGCTTCATAAAAATGCATTTTAACTAATTACGCTAATTTGTTAAAGATAAAGAAGGTTAAATACAGAGGAAGTTTACGCGCATTAACTTTAAGGCAGATTATATAACCATTTAGAACATTGAGCCATTATTGTACCTATGTTTTAAAGATACGTTCAGAACAATAATAACTTTTTTAACTTAAAGGAAAGAATACTAGAGAAAGCAAGTAAAAGGAACCATGCCATTATTTTCCTTAATAGAGAATATACTTCATCTGGCGTGAATAAAATTTAGTTCAAACTGTCTGATCTTTCAAGTAAATGTCACCCACATTAACTGAAACCCCGTACATTTTGATAACTTTGTAAACTATTATAGAGTACCCTAACTTAATAAGCCATGGTACAATCACTGACTTTGTGAATATTATTGTTTTCATATTGAAGTCTTCCAATTTTCCATAAGCATGATGGTGCATTTCCTTTAAATGTACCTATTTCCCCCTTTAAATTTGGTTAAATATTCTAAGTTGATATTCGCTCCTGTGGGCATGCGGAGTTGGATGATATAAATCTCGTCTGGTATGGCTTTTATGGTGACAGGTGAAATTTCGGTCAGATATAATGAGTTAAGTTCACCTAAAAGGTCATTAAAACTCCCTCCACATAAATGTGAGTTCATTTCTTCTAAATTTTATCATATACATCTATTACATATTAATATAAATATGTGGGTAGTCTTAACAGGTAGTAATAAACGGCGCACACACAAAAAAAGTCACCGTATTATAAAAGTCATAAGGACTATCATATTTGATCAAATCTGATATGAATATAAACGATATAGTATTAAAGTAACTGCACCTGCATTTTCATGGAGGAAAACTAATTAAGAAAAATTTGCTCGGTACAACCGACCGCAATTCGATCATGGGTCTCCCCATCACTGACAAACCCAGCCAGATATGGTTAATACCATAGCCGGTGTGTCATCCAATGTTTGTGTAAAAGGAGTTAGTGAGTGATGGCTATTGAGCATGGTTTTAGCTCACGATATGTGCTAAGGTGTATCTGTATGAGGGGTATATAAGCATAATAATTTAAAAAAAGTGAACGTTACGGCCAATTTGCAAGAAATACATGGACACCTTAATTGTAAGTTATTTGCACTCAAGGTAGAGATAAACAAAATTTGAAAAAACACTTTAGGGACATTCATTCTTCTTATCACTCTCCCATGAGTGATAAGCTGGCACGTTGTCCTACCTTGAAACGCTTTGTTTAAGATTGAGACTGTTGGGATAGATAGGGAACCCAAAGTATTAAGGAGGCTTAATAAAAGTAGAGGAGGGTTTGATTACACTCTAGACGGAAACCTAACATGGAGTTTATTACAGTTTCATTGTCACATGATGGTAGTTATTTTGTACAGTTACACGTCAGCCACCCAGGAGAAATACATAAAACATGCCGAATCGTATTCTGGCTCTGGGCCAGGATGCAAGTTATGCTTTATTAATAGTATTCCTTGCTCTAGAAAAGGACGCATGATTTGCTTCACGAATGGTCTTCCTAACTCTAACCCAAGGTGCATATCTTTCTTCACAATTAGTCTTCCTGGTTCTGGCACAGGATGCAAGTTTGCTTCATTAATAGTATTTTTGACTGTGGGTAGAAAGGCAAATATTGCTTCATGAATAGTATTCCTTGATATGGGCTAGGATGAAATCTTTCTTCACGATTAGTTATTCTGGGTCAGGATGCAAGTTTTGCTTCACGAATAGTCTTTCTTGTTCTGGGATAGGATGCAAGCTTTGCTTCAATTGTAGTATTCCTTATTCAGTGACAAGATGCAAGTTTAGGATCGCGAATAGTATTCCTGGCTGTCGGCCAGGACACAAGTTTTGCTTCCCAAATAGTTTTCTTGTTCTGTGCTAGGTTGTAAGGTTTATTTCAGTAATAATATTCCTGGTTGTGGGCAAGCACGCCATCTTTTCTTCACGAATTATGATTTTGGCTCTAGGCCCAGATTAAAAATGTTCCTCAAACATAGAATAGATTGAAGAATTAGCCATTCTATAAATTAACCATAGGTCCATATAAGTAGTAGTTGGTGACATATTTCAGAACTTCTAATAATGTACTAAATCTGTATTTTTTTCTTAGAAAGTCTTAGGAGATGTGAAAGCTATTGTGAGTGTCGAAATTTAAATGAAGGATATTTTACCTTCATCTTTGAATTATGCACTTCAAAGCTTCGCAAACCCCAAATAAATTAGTTTTTATAAATATTGTATCAAGAGTATTATCCATATTTGAGTGAAAAGTGATTTTAAATTAAAATCTATAACAATAGGGCACAAATCTGAGCTCTTTTGTTTAATATAAATAACAGATATAGTTTCTGAAAATTTCGCGAAAAACGTTTAGAAATAACTGTTTCGATCTGTTTTGGACTGGAATCGCAATCTAGTATGTACCGCAATAAATACAAACGGGCTTTCCATGAAAAATAGATAATTTAAACTCGATCCTATAAAACATGAAAGTTTTTTTTAATACTTGTATAAGCAGAAGAGTTTCATTTTCACGTCATTATTTTTTTAAATATTAATTTGAGGTGACACCAATTTTTGAGGATGCAGGTTCAGGCGTCATCTTATCTAGTCTAGTCTGATGATGACTGGAAAATACAGGATTTACACTACATTCAGGTGAAATTAGTTTTTATCCCCCTAAATATTTATCAAGAGGTTTTTCCACCTTAATGTTTTAAGCTCTATATTCCTTCTAAATTCTACTTTCTTCAGATGAAACCCATTAATTCTTGAGGTGTAGAAAGGCCAATTTGTTACTAAAACGTGATTAAGGAAAAAATATAAGCATGTTAAAATACACCTAATATAATCTGTCTTTTTTATTGAATTACTTTGTATTGTATCATCCTATTTTTTTAAATTACAGAATGTTACAGAGTAAACCTGGTTTGTTAAAAAAAAAGATGGCCCTTTGTATTTTCCTTTGATTGCATGGTTAATTATAATATCCTACCAATAAGTTACATATTTCCAAACACATACGTAGAGACTTTTAGGGTGCATACATTTTATTTCAAACAAATTTCTTTCGGAAAGTATCGAAAATACAGTTCAAACTTAAACGGCCACTTAAGAAAACCATTTAAGTTTAAATTTAGAATTATATTTTAAAGGTAAAGAGAAATGTTCGAGTAAACTTGAAAATGAAGCCCATTTGCGGAAATGCGCTTAATCTTCATCATTGGGTCATCAATATTGCGGTTGGTCTGCTTTAGCTCTCCACGTTTGCGTATCCTGGGCCAAATTGTTTACATATTTTTACCTTCCTTTCTCCAACATCGTTCACTATCTGATTCACGCAATTTAGTCTTGGTCTCCCTCTTTATTTTGTCCCTTTCAAATTTCCTTCAATGATTATATTTGTCACACTATCATTACCTCCGTATATGGCCTATTATGTCAACTCTTTATTGCTGAATACCTTTCCAAAGTTTCCTTTCTTCATTTGCTTTTATTAGTACTTAGGTATTTGATACCACCTACATTCATGATATTTTCATCATTCTGCTTTAGATTCACATTTAAAATGCTTCCACCCATTTCCTTTTAGTTGCGTTAACGGTCCATGTTTGACATCCCTAAAGCACAACGCTACAAACATATGTCCTTGAGAATCTTTTCCTGATTTCCACATTCATGCTAATCATAGTTAGTATTGTCTTCTTGTAACTAATTGATTTCTTCACCTGCACTATTCTAAATAATATCTATATTACTGCTATTATCTTCGGTTACTCTAATTCCCAGGTAACAGAATTCCATTAATTGCTGTAGCCTCACTTCTTAGAGCTCTATATTCATGTTATTGATTTTTCCTTTACTGCACATCATTACTCTGATTCTATCTATTTCTGTTGATCTTAATATTAAAACCTATTTTCAATATTTTATTCATTATTTTCAGTAGCTCTTGAAGATCCTTTTAGCTTTCATCACAAATAACAATAATGTAATCTGCAAAGTGAAGTGGGTTAATAAGTTCTCCTTTTATTCTTATTCCACATATGGTTTATTCTTTTATATATGATAGCACTTATTCTACATAGGCGTTAATAGGAGATAGGATGCATCCTTGTGTAACATATTTTCTTATTTTATTTATCTCTTCATTATCATTAATTCTAGTATTTACTGTTAGATTTTTGTAAAAGCTGTATTTTATTCTTCGTTTATTGGACTTGATTCAAAGCTTCTCAAAATTTAATAATTTTATTACATTTTACATTATAAAATTCTTTTTGAATATATCATATGCATATTACGTATTATTCCTCTCCCTTATTTGTTTTAGCAAAAATATCCTCAAACACAAGATGACTTCTTTCACTCCTTTCCCCCCTCTAAATTCATATTTATCTCGTCGTCCATCTAATGCTTCTATCTTCTAGTCCATTCTTTTTTTGCACTATTCTTGCAAGCAATTTTGATGTATGTGACGTGTAACTTAGTAACATGTATTTTTCAAACTTAACTGCTTCAAGTTTTTTTAATATTGGAAAGACAATGTTCTTTTAAAAAATACTCAAGAATCCCCCTGCTTTGTACATTTCCCCAAAATTTGATACAGTTCTTTCTTTAGTTCTGATCCAGCATGTTTAAGTAGTTATGCATAAACTCCAACTATTTAAATTGATTTGTTTTATTTTAATTGATTTAATGCTATTTCAAATTCTGACTTGTTTATGTGACCTTCTCTTTCCTATGTGTTAACATCTTCTTGTAAATATTTTTTAGTTATTCTTTCCATGATCTTGCTTTGTCCACATCTTTTAATAATAAATGTTCATTGGTGTCCCTTGGATAATTAGGCTTAGGTTTTCTATTTTAATGTTTTCAGAACCACTCCAGACGGTGAATGACATTGGACACGTTACATATCAAAGAAATGGTCTGGACCTCTACCACACTTGAACACTACATCTTCTTTATCATGAAAATACCAGCTTTATAATCATTATTGAATTATTCAAAGAAAATGACCATGATTACACAATATGTTACAAGTAAAAACGTAAAGTTATCAATATGCGGAAACTTTAAGGTTTGAAATTTATATGTTAGCGCGCCACGGACCTTACCTACAGCGGGGCTGCAGGCTAAGTGAAGTCGGAAGAGCACTTTTCCTCAGTTATAGTCTAACAAGAAAGTATCTAGAATATTACAGGTTCATGGAACTACAGTAGCCCCATGACTTCTTTGGTGCTGACTGACAGCTCACAGCTGATAGCTGACGGCTTTGAAAAGTAACCAGACCAAATGATGTATCCCTACGCCGAACCATATGATCTGAAAAAACATGGGTTTAGCAGCTGTTACTCCTGACAGTCAAAATTTAGGTATGTACCTAAAAGTTTACTGAAGTCAGCTGTAAGCTGTCAGTCAGCACCAAAGAAGCCATGGGGCTACTGTACATAAGGCATAGCATTTTTTAAAACAATGGGAGAAAAAAATCTGCGCCACAGCAGTTAGCTGGGAGTGTCTTGTTGTGGACATTTTATTAGGAAGGGTTGTTTAAATCTGTTAACAAAAGCCACTATCTTGAAGTGTGTTTCTTCACATATTTGTATACTAATTTGGTTCTCCTTTTCTTAGGTACTCTTCGATTGAGCCACATTTTTATTCACTCCAGATTTTGGCTACTTTAGCTTTGCGGTTGATTTCGTTCTTTAAAGATGTGTCTTTTATTTTCCTTCGTCGTTTATTGAGCTCTTTTATTTTCTTCTGCTCTTTATTAAGTTCAGCATTTTTTCTGTAATCCAAGGATTCCTTGCCTCAATGTTATTCTTTCCCATTACTTTCTCGGCAATTTTTGTTATTGTTTTCTTGAGGTTAGGCCATATATCTTTTAGATAAACTTGTATATAATTTTCTGGCTAATCTGCTATGAAATGAACTCTTATGCTGGTCTTTATAAACTACTTTTAAATTTAAATGAGTTGTACTAGAATGCTCAATATGACCAGAATATTTTTTCTCAAATTTTAATCAATGTTGAAAGTTTATAATTTTTACTAAGTAGATATTTGAATAAGATTGATTTTAATGTATTAGAAAAAAATCTAAATTTTTATCCTTGCAATTAATTAATACAATCAAAATAATTATCTAACTATATAAGCCTACACCAGGACAGTTATGTGTTATAGTTTAATAGTTCAAAAGTAAGGTATAAGATCACAAGAATTAATAATCTACTCAAAGGCTATTAATAATCGAAGCTTAAATCTAGGATATAAGCTGAAACCTTTTTGTGCTAATTTTAAATGTATTCAAATGGAGTATAGATTTTTTTAGTACCGTGTCTTACTACCCGTCCAGATTATACGCTATAGTAATTAGTAAATGACAATAAATGTGTACAGATACAAATCAAATTTCCCTTATTGCTTATACGTTTTAAAATAATGTGTCTAAATTATTTTAAGTAACAATATTAATAGAATAGGCTAGTTTCTTTTAGTAAAAACCAAAACTCAACGCTACAACCTGGCCCAGTAATAAAGGACACCTTACGATTGCATAGTATCAAATAGCCCCAAATAGTAAACCTTATAATTTTTCACTCAAAATGGTGGCCCGAGAGTACAATCTCGCCAACATTCTCAATTGTAATTCCTACTACTACTAATATTATTGATATTATTTGCTAAAGCTATTTTAACATAATGCACTTTGCTATCAGCACCTAAAATCACATCCATTTTAATTTAGCTTTATTATTTTATGGTTTTATAATGTTCTGAAGACCATTGTAGAATACTTCAAATCGTAATTTGAACAGACGTAGCATCAGCATCAGAATCTTCACGCATTGACGCCTTCGTCCGCGAACAATTTATTGAGTGATGAGGTGCTCCATCCAAACCATTGTTCCCACGGTCAGTCTCGCACTAAGCTGTATTACCAAGGAATGGGAGGTTGAGGTTCGAGTCTTGGCTAGGTGCACAAGGGGTAGTTTCCTCCATGTATTGAGGGGTATTTTTCATCAACGGTTTACCACTCTCCTTATAAACATATTTGGGTACATTTTCTTTAAGCTATATATTTTTCATCCGAAACCCATTTATGTTAAAACGCGGAGGAAAAAAAATAATTAAAAATAATATGTTAGTAACCTTGGTATTAAACTTAATTTGAAAAAGAAAGATTGAAATTTACGTAACATCTAAAAAGAATAAAAGAATATAGAATTGATTGAAACACAGCGTACAGCTAGCAATCAAGGACTGTAAAATTGACTAGCGATATAGAGTAGCAGTGCCCATTTACTCACAAACCATTCAAATAAAATATCAATTATATGATTTTGTAGTCATGGGGGACGGTGGATTACAATGTGCAGCTTATAGCTTAATTGAATAATGTTATTTGAATGGAATTGTCGTTACCTGTTTGATAATTACTGAAGAGTGGATTTCCCAAACGGCTGTGTCAGCAAGTGTTTCATTTAGTTTTTGCTTGTATTTGAGGGAAGAGGGAGAGGAAATAATGTGGACCTACGGTTGTTATTGAGCGTACCATACAGATTAAAACAAATGCTAAGTAAGATATTGTGTTAATTCAATAGCGTAATTTTTAAACAGGCCATAATGTTTCAAAGTATGCGGAAATTTAATTTGTTTCTTTGGACTACCCCTCAAATACAATACAAACATAGCTTTATACATTTTTTCCAAGCTCATTTGAGTTAAAATGTAAGCTTATGTTGTATTTTTTTTATATAATAGTCGTGATGATGGTTTAATACACCGAAACCAGTCGAAGTCAAATGGAAGACAAATCATCTGCGAGATTATAGGAGAAGGGGTCCAAACTTTCTAATAAGGAATTCATATATATTTAACAAATTATAACATCTCATTTTAGTATGTTCCATTCAAATTTTATCTTAATAAATTATAGTTTACAGCCTAACACTTCAAAAACACAAATAGCAGAATCATGATCAGAAATATATTTTAAGATTCATTGTTATTTATCTTAACTTAGATATTAGACTTTTAAGTCACATTTTATAATTATTATTTAATAATATTTTAATAAAATAATCTATAGATAATATATTATAGAACAGTATATTCTCTTAAATTTTTAATTCACAAACTACACCAATGAGTATCACCTATCAAAGTATACGTCTAAAGAAACTATATTCAGGAGTATAGATCTGCGCTGAAAAAGTAGGCTAGCTACAGGTCCACTAACTTGGAGTTCCACTTTAGAATTTTTTTAGATAACTTTTTATTTGTTGTACAGAACGGTACCAAACTAATACACAGCTTAGGCATCGAAAAAAATTTGAAATTCAAAAGTGTTACTCCAATTAAATGAACCTGTCTGCTTACCCCAAGTGTCTTCCAACTTTTTATAAGATTTGGATGTAGCTATTTTAATTTTTAATTTTTATTGAAATTATTTCTATTATTACTAGTGCTATTATTATTATTATTATTATTATTATTATTATTATTATTATTATTATTATTATTATTATTATTGCCACGTCTAACGGGTTATACGCACTTACTCTAATGTGCAATGGTAGGTTGATTGTGAAATTAAATGGGACCTACAGTTTAACGTGGAATCCGAACCACGGTGGAGGCCTTGCGTTCCACAAACTCTCAAGTTGTGATTAATACACTTCTTTACGGAGGTGAAGGAAGGGTATGGCAATCAGATGAATCTATGCTGGGACCGAGGATTGATACTCAGACCCCCAGCACAGAAGTGTGACATCTTACCTCTACACCACCAGATCACTCGTTTTTAATTATTACTTGCATGGGATATAGGCATTTAATCTCGCTAATGGGGTCAGGATGATGAAGGTTTAATTTAGAGGAATTGTACCCACATTGGTGTGGAGAAAGAGAGTGGGAAACCATTTAGGGAAAACCACCCTCAGTACACTCGACCGGTATCAAACCACGATCTCACGTCATTGTCAGTCCAGTCTATTGCGAGAGTCACCTCTTAGAACATGCAGCCATCATGGCGGGCTTTAAATACAGCTACAGAATTCTATACACACACCGATGCTCACATGGTCTAAGAAGGCGTCAAACTCTCAGCAGACTATTGGCAGTAACGATGTTGAGGTTGCAGGTATTCAGATAACTATTGGGTGTAGGGGTATTCCACAATCCACACGTGATTCATCACTGCGATTTTCTCACTATCCATATATTAATGCAAGGGCATTTCCTTATAATAATATTCCTCGTCGCTAACCCCTTAGAATAAGTTGTTAAATGAAACTCTTGGCTAAATGATATGCTTTAAAAAATGTTTAACACTTTAACATATTGCTATTTGATAGTAAACTGAAAATATATTTTTGTTTTTATCTAGTTGTTGAATAGCTATTTCTAACCCAGTTCTTTTTTTTTATAATATAATAATTTGAAAATATCAGGAACTGAACAACAATTAAAGATTCAAAACTAAACAATTCTCTATAATATAAACAAAAATAATCCTGCTGAGGTTGAGAACAAAATTTATAAAAAGCCATGCTGGGAAACCACGATCGACAGCCTTGGGCTATTTTAAATTATTGTCTTGATAACCTTGAGATCTATTGTGTTTAACCACAATGTTAGGAAAGCTATTTATAAATAGGTTGGGATTATTTTTAAAGCTACCTTATTTTAAAAGCCAAACTTCACACTAGATAGAACAATGTGAGACTACGGGGGGAAAATAACTCAAGCTAAGCACATAAATGTTGCTTATTATCTAATACCATTGTCGATAGGATTCTGGCCAAGATTTTTTTTTATGTAATTCATTAGCTATCCAAAATTTGTTTGTTTGACCATGGGTTTTATTTGAAGTACGCTGGATATTAGAGCTGATTATTTCCAGACTGAACATATCTATTTAAACCTCATACCATTGTTTTATCAATTGGTACAAGGAGATAAATCTAATTAAAGAATGTATACAACTTACATTAGTGGGCACATAGACTAAGTGGCAGAAAATTGTCACTCTCAACCTAGTGTTGTGTGCCGGTGACTTATTTGGAGTGTTCGGGGTTCGAATACCAACCCATTGTAGTAAGAGTGGTTTTTCCTAGCTATTTGTTTACCACTATGCCTCCACGCAAATGCTAGTAATGTCCTTTAAATTATAATAATAATAAATATTATTATTATTATTATTATTATTATTATTATTATTATTATTATTATTATTATTATTATTAGTATTATACTCTAATAGTGTAAACATGTGGATAGATCAGCCGGATGAATAAAAGATGGAAAAATAATGGAAAAGTACAATTTTATTATTTTATGTCCAAAAAAATAGTTTACGTTTAAAAAAGATTGACGCGTAAAGGAGACGCATAAAAATAAATAAAGATTGTGCTAAAATAAAATAAACATAAACAAAACTGACTAAAACCAAATATAAAACAATAAACTATAGCTAATTTTCGAAAGCTGACATATGCTCTTGTTCTCAGGCGTTGTAATTATTATCAAGAACCAAAACCAACAGGTTGGAATATTTAAGACTAAAATATTCTACGCTATTTTTATTTATTTTTATATTATATATTTAATGAGTTTGCTCACTCATTTTATAAGTTTTGAATATACGATGTATAATGGCTTTATTTCGATTTCAGAAAGAATGGTTCTACCTTTTTATATTAATATTTTCTTTAGTTTTGTTATTTAAAAATCATTAATTGGTTTTCCATTCTAAAATTATTTAAACATAATAGCTTGATAAACATGAATAAAAAGTAAACTAAAACTATTCCACCCTACTAATATCACTGTCATAACACATTAATAATAATAACAATAGAATCGTTCCTTTAGAATTAGATCAACACTGATCACCTTGCATCCAATATTCAAATTTAAGTCAACTTTTAATTTGTTTACTAAAACAATTTATTGAATGTGTTAATTTGTATGTGTTTACTGGAGCACTAAACAATATTGATCAAAGAGATATTTACAAGCATTCACGTTTATCACTTACAAAGCTTTGTTCAGAAATATTTCATTTAGATGTGACAAGCTGTTTTTGGAAACATTAAATTTAAATTAGAAAAGGGAGCGGAGTGATTAGCACCATCCGGGATTGTCACTATTAAAAAGGAGAGGATGATCGTAACTTTTAAGTTATTGTTAACAAATTACTCCAATTTAACGTTTTATGACGTTATGACTTAAATTATTTATTTATTAGATTTTGATAACATTGTCAGAGCATATTGACGCACACGAAAATATAAATATTTACTCTTGAGGTATATAGTTGAGAGGCTATTTATATATCAAATTAAATACACAGTTAATTAGTTGATGAGTTAGGATTGAAAGAGACAAAGAGAGAGAAATAAATAAGAATTAAAAATGATTTGCAGTAGTAATAGTCCTTTGTTGCTATGAATTTAAATAATTAGTAACTTAAATCTAAATCTAATTGAGCTGTATCTATACGTAGTAATTATTAATCAATTATTTGACTATTACCATTGGATTTAGTTGTAGACTCCCCTCCTGGTCCTTGCCTAAACAAAGCTACCAATATTATCGAGATCTGCGCTTGCTGTCACTATACCTACACATATAAATGCCAAGCTCATTTTGTCTGTTCTGCTCATGCGAGAGGTTCATGGCATGAATCCTGGAAGGCTGTATTGAGGTGGTTGTTTGATAAATGGTTTTCCACTCTCACACCACAAAAATTCTGATACACTTTACCTAAAATGTACTTTCCTCATCCCTACCACATTAGCGTAATATACAAGCCTTAATGTCCATATTCATAAAAATTGAAATTAAGTGGCATAGATTTTTGTGTGATTAACTTTAACTATTATGAAATTTATATAAATATGTTAATTTTCTTCATTAGCTTCATTCAACTATAGGGATTTTTGACTTACATTTTAGTATCCAACTTAATTAATCATCACAAGAGTTACACTCTGGTTTAATTATTGAACACACTCAATAATACCCACGGCTCCCGTCGTTATTTGTTTTAGCACCGCACCTTACTATCCGTGCTTGTATGCATATATAGACTAATTACACTAATGTGTAATGAATTAAGAAGGTCAAATTTAGAGGTATTGTACTCGCATTCGCGTGGAGGACGAGTATAAAATCACTAAGGAAGAACTACCTCCAGTGCAACCAAACAGGTTTTGAATCCCGATATACTCGTCATCAGCAATCCAGTCTTTTGCAAAAATGGTGACCTTAGACCATTATAAAACCAGAGTGGGTGTCATTAATTCATCCCTGTGAAATAGGAGACTCCAAACTTCATTATAATCAGGTGTTCCTTCTTTCGACACTTCCTTTGTCTCGTCCAAATGGAGTCCGATTAGGACATTCCATTTTTATATCCATAAATTGATTATATTTCCTTTTTTGAGGTCATCAATAAGTTTCATTTGTGATCATTCTGGTCCCATTCTCCTTTTTTCCTTTTCTTCTACATCTCTCGATAAGTAATTTCTCCTCTAGCCTCGTTTATTATGTTACAAGTTGAACCCAACGTGTTGGGAGACAACATATGAAGAAAAGTAAGCTGCGTTTATTGTCGCCAACTTGTTGGACCAACATCCCGGGTCCTCCGCTAGTTTTAATCCTTCTTCACATTTATAGCCATGGATAATGATTTATTACTTTCCATTTCTTCATTTATTATATTAACAGGAAGTGTACTCTTACTGAAAAAACCAAAACGTAAAAAATTGTAGGGGGTTCGAAGTTATTTGGATAAACGTCGAATTGAAAGTGCGTGCATCGGAATAATGAATGGCCTACAATTGCAAAGTGGATTTGATAATTTTGTACGCATGTCATATGTGGACTTAAGAGTACTTACTTACACTTCTATATCTTCATTTACGTAGTAAAGTGGAAAGGAAAAATATTGTGACTCTGGGTGGGAGAAAATCTTGCTACAACACTGCGCTTTTTAGCAACTGGAAATGACTATGGGAGTCTTATGTATAGCCACAGGGTTTCCAAATCATTAATTTCAAAATTCATTCCTGAAGTTTGTAAGAAGATTGTTGAAGTTTTACGCAATTAGATAAAGTATGTAAGCCAAACGTTACCGGTATTTCACTCTAAGTTAAAGAAGAAAAAAAAACTAGCAAAAACTAGCATTGATAAATAATTATAATAATACAAATGATTAATAATGTGTATTTATTATTTTATTAATAATTAATATTCAAATGATTTTTTTTTCTTTTACTGTTATTATAAATAGCACAATAATATACATTTTATTCATCTTAACTTTCTTCTTTTATACGCCCAACAGTGACTACCGTGAATGTAGATATTTTGTATTATTATTGCGTATTATTGTTAATTGTTTTTATTACTCTTATTCAGTGGAGCAATAATGGGTTGCTATAAAATAAGTGCAAAAACAAATACAAAAAAATATTTTACATCCATCACAAAGATCTCTTGTACCCAAAATTGTCTGAGTTTCCAAAAATAATAAATAATATCAATATTAATATATTGTATTAATATCAACGACCAGTACAACAAATAATATATTCTTAACTATTTTGAATTAAATAAATCAGTCATAAGATTCTGGGATATGAACCTGGTAGCAAGGAATGGTTTGCTGATCCTTTTTGGATCTTGAAGTGTTGACAATTGAGGTATTTTTCGTTGAGTACAATGGTGGCGATTGTTGATGCGTACTTGTGTATAAAGAGTTGTGAGGGGGGGGGGGGGACTGAAGCAAATTAGATCCTGGGTAGTTTATTGGGACATGACTTGTGCACGTTTACAGTCTTCGTGGGAACTAAATGAATGCAATTGCTGTTGTGAGTTTGGATTTCAGGTGTAGGTGGGTTGGAGTACGATTAGCATGATTGTGGACTGGAATGTGTGCAGATTCTGATTTCTATTACCAACACATTGATATCAAAAACCTTGGCTATTACAGAAAGTGCATCGTCTCGATTATTAGAGCCTTCTGTTCATTCGTTGTAATGTTCCAAATAACAGAAAACTATTGATAATAATCATTTAGTTTAACTGTATTAGCCTTGTTCTATTCCATGATCACAAAATTATACAAACCCCAATGGTAAAAGTTAAACTAATCTAAAAACAAAACACGTATGTCACTAAGGATAGAGACTGACTTGACTAGATAGCGCATGCGCAGAACCCCCCAACTCAGCCAACATGTTGTGTTGGTCGTTTATTATCTCCAACAAATGTTCCAACACAACTTGTTGGCTATGACCGATTCTCCCAACACCAACATGTTGGAAAACATCCCCAACAAGTTGGGAATGCGTTTATATTGTAACACAACTTGTTGGAATGGTGTTGGCTAACATTGTGTGCTACAATATAAACGAGGCTTCATAATGTAACATGTCCAATTGGTCTTTCGTCGTAGAATCATCTGCAGGATAGTTCTAGCTCTTAGTATTGGTAAATTGGTCGTCTTTTATGGGAATTAAACTTGGGATAGTTTAACTTGCAAACAGACGTGCTACCAACGTATCAAAGGAAAAACATAAACGATTGCACATGTTATCTAAGGGTTGAGTGGCGCACAGCCCCGTATATTTGAGGAAGAACATCTAACCAACCTTGGGGTTGCAGACTGTCAATCAATCGTTAGTGCATTTTTCTGATGGCTACTAGCGAGACAAACTATTTAAATCAAGTAAACAAGTGTTAAGTCTTTAGCCTGTTGATAAGATTTTGAAATAAAAACAAACAAAAATTAGTGCATCCTGCTTATCTTACTTATTAAGTTGTTTTAAAAAAAGATTCTTTGTTTTATTTCTGTGCCAAAAAATAAATGTGAACTATTAACTTTTTTAAGTGTCTATCTCAATAATGTCTTAAATTTATGATAAACGGGTAGGTATTGTTTTATCAAACTGGGAATGACCTGTGTGTGGTCTCCAAAAATGTTTCCTCTGTCACAATCCTTTAGTTTTCAAGAAACGGGTGGAGAGGGAGGGAGGTGGAATTCGATCAGTTATCGGATTGGCTGAAGCTGGTTGCCGCCAGGTTGGGTCGGACGCTGCCCCTCTAGAGATGTGATTACCATGGCAACGGGAGTGCCAACACACCTAACTGGGTGCACTATTTGTGTTCTCGGAAGTCGTTCTTCAAAATTAGTCTCTTGACACCAAGGTTGTGTCATCGTCAGACCAACATGGAAATAAATAAAATCAAGAAACGGTTATAACGTAGTGTAGTTAGATGTTTTACTTATTCCTTATAAACCGTTGTGTTTTAATCTATTTGACCAACTTATAATTTACAATATTCTCAATTCATAAATAACCGATGTACACGTAGACTAAATGTAACTCGTTTCTGGTGTTATATACGGTCGTTTAATTGGTCCATACCTTCTTCCACAACTTCTCACCGGCCCCATTTATTTGATATTCCTACAAGAAGTATTGCCAAAATTGTTGGAAGACATATAGTTACGAATTCGTCAACAGATATGGCTGCCACCATACTTTTCACTCGCCATTCGAGACTACATCAACCAGATATTTTGAGACAGATGCATTGGTCAAGGGGGGCCATTAGAATGGTATCCACACTCCCCGGACTTAACTCCACTAGAATTTACCCACCTCGGTGGTGTAGTTAGCTAACGCGTTGTTTTCGTGTTGAGCTAGAATGCTGAGGATGGGGAGATCAAGATTCGAATCTCAGTTGGGTGGTCCGGCGATGGTTTTTTCCTCAATGGTTTTCCACTCTCTCTCCGCATAGATGCGGATTCACTTCCTTTATATTCAACGTTCTCAATTCCTAACCCATTGGAGTAATTAGTATTTAAGCGTATAGCCCAAACTGGTAGTTAGATGCTAAAGTAGGCCTACTTACTAGACTTATTCCTGTGTGACCTCATGAAAAGCCTGGTCTACGAAACCCTTGTCGAAATTGAATAGATTTGCTAGCACGCATTCTCACTGCAGGGCGAGAAATCCAATTAAGGATTGACATTTTGGAAATAGTTTACCGGAACATACTTCGCAGTGCAATGCTTGCATCGTAGTTGGTGGACGTAATTTTGAGCAATTATTGTAGCCATCTGCTTTGGCATTGTTAAACATTTTTTATGTGTAAAATAAGCCAATAATGTATTATTGAAATTATTCCCATTACTGAACATACTCAGAGTTTTAGTCTGCAGCGTGCATATGGTGCGTTTGCGGACACGAGCTCCATATTAAAAGTTGGTCTACTTTGGACCCCTACATACCCTAACATGTAACATGTATTGATTTACATCCTGTAAAATAAAGAACGATAGTTGAAAATTTTCGATATAAGCACCTTCGTAAAAATATACAAACATGTTAAAATTGAGACATGTCACATTACTTTTTTTTTAAAGAGAATTATCATTATATTTAATTCAACTCTTTGAGATTTTTTAAATGTTTATATCTTCCCAATACTCACTGATTGATTCACAAATAATAGCTTAGTCTATCAGCTTCGTTATAAAGTGTAGTAAAAGTATCAGATGAGAACTAAATAAACGCTGGAGATTAGAGTAGGTATATCATGGCTGGTCAAGTGATTCAGCTAGGCTCAGCAAGTAGTGAGTGGGTGGAGTATAGCACGTTTGGCAGAGGGGTTGGGCCAAAATCAATTTACCATAAGAGTAGTGGTAGCTGACAGCCAGTAATAGCTATCGGATCAACTCTCAAATATCCATTCGCCAAACCAAATGATCTGCAAGATCATGATCTATTGAGCTGCTGTCATTTTTGCTGGGAAAAACTTTCACAATTAACAATTGATTTTTAATTAAATTGTATTTCAATGGTTTTTAAATTATTGAAATAAGAACTTATGAAAATATCCGTTCGAATGTTTCTATTTTGCGGAATTGGCGTTTGAAGTTCACTTTTAAAATAAAGCCTTACAAACGAGAGTTTCATAAATTAAGATGGTGAACCAACTGAAACAAGGGCGGTGTTCGTTTGTATTCATGCACTTATGTTTACAAATTAAACTAGTTTAGTTTTTAAATCAATATTTTCTACGCCTCTTTCTCAAATTTAAAAACTTTTTTTATTTATTTTGGTGGCCAATTATAACAATGAGTTTGAATATAATAATTTTTAATTTATTATTTCACATGTTGTAATATCTCTTGTTGCCACAGTCACGAGACAAAAAAGTAGTAGTTCTATTAATAAATTTTGCTAACCCGTTTTGGTGGCCGCATGGTGTAAGGTTCTACTCTTGCGGTAGACTAGACTGCCTATGACCGGGAGATCAAGGTCCAAATCTCGGTTGGGTGTAGTGAGGGTATTTTTTCGAAATTGATGTTTTCCTATTCCTCCACGTAAATGCGGGTACGCTTCCTTTAAATATAGCTTTTCTAATCCCTAAAACCTTTTGCGTAGTTAGTACATAAGTATATAACTATAACGGATAGTGAGACACGTATTTAAAAAAATCTTCTGATTCTTTATTTTCTCAAATAGCTGCGTGTATATGCGTAGTCCTTAGGGAAGCGTTATTAAAGCTTTTAAAATTTTACCCGCCTCGGTGGCGTAGTTGGTTAACGTACTAGTCGTGTTGAGCTCGACTGCTGAGGACAGGGAGATCGAGGTTCGAATCTCAGCCGGGTGAACTGGGGGTGGTTTTTCCTAAAGGTTTTTCCACCCCCCACGCAAATGCGGGTTCACTTCTTCTAATTCAACCTTCCCAATTCCTAAATCCATTAATGTATTTAGTACTTAAAGCGTATAACCCGAACGGGTAATTAGACGTGCTGCTAAATATTATTATTATTTTAAAATTTTGATTAAAAATATAGAATTACTTGTTAAGAAAGTAATAACCATTTCCACTAAAGTGAATTTCAAACAATGTTTGAACTAAAAATTTTCTGCCAGCTGTAAACTACCAGATCTCCTGTGGCGGATGGACTGTAGTCACAGCAAGATGTGTATGTAACACGTCTTTTTGCTCGAGTGGCTTGTGGACATCTAGTAGTAACATAGTGGCCTCGTGTTCGGGTCAAGTCAGCTTTTCCGCCTCAACCCAATCAGTTGTTTATGTCAATTCATCAAGGTCGCTAGAGTTCCTGGAAGTGGGTCATGTTTCTTTGTCAGGGTCCCTAGACATTGTAGGCGAGTCATTGCACAATTATTTTATCTAACTGTATGCCTCTTTGAGTGCAGGCCGTGGGGATTCCGATTGCGGAATCAACTGACAACTTCTGGGTTCAATGAGGCACGTGGAGTTGTACGCATACGCGAGTAATGAACCAGACACTTTACTTTGTCGTGTTTCATCTAAATTGAAAGTCTAAGTTAACAATTCCTCCTTAATTCCTCCAATAAAACGTCAAAATGAAATTCAAATTTAAAAAAAAATGGTAGTGTTATTTTTAAACTTATTTCTTTATTTGTTAGCGTGCCTTACTACCCACTAGCCAATGAGTTAGCGATGTGTAAAGTTGAATAAAGAGGAAATGTACCTGCATTTTTTTAAATGGAGTATAAAGAAGAGATTATGCTAGAGACTCCCTCACTATAGCTGACCATGATTTGAACCACGATCTTCCCATAATCAACACTCCAGTATATTGATCGACACCTTTGAGCAGAAGACGACCAAAACGGATGATATTAGGCCTACTATTGCTAAAACACCAATTAAATACTATTATTATAAAGCTAAGATTCACGTGTAGTCTATAAGATGTGCTATGTAAAATAGGATAACATCATGTTTAGTCAGACCATATAAATATTTATATACAATAACTCCCGACTATCCACGGTATTGGAAGGGACTAGTGCCGCCAATAATTTGCATATTTAGTAAAACAAGAGATTGTAGCGCATTCATTTCAAACTAGTACTCACCTATCATAATTGCGTCTATGAACACATCATTATATATCAAGCCCTAAGATAATTATAAAACACGTTAAATCAATGTACATTGTTACAAAGTTAGGATTAGTTATCTGCTTCATAGCAGCTGCTTCCTTTTTCCTTATTACTCTATGTTTTTTACCGTGACATCGGCTTGTCAGATAGGAACGTGTCGTATTGCTGTTACAGATAGTTAAGCAGGTTATGAGTCATTTCCAGTGAAGTCCCCTTTGAACATACTTCCCTATGGATTTACTAAGTACAACAATCGGTAACCCTCTATTCTCCATCAACGCGGCGTTTTTCAATAACACTTCCCCTGACTTTGGCAATGCCATGGTTAAGTCTCAAAGCAGATAATCGGGTGTTTATTGTATAAGGTAAAAACTGAGTGATTTATTCATTTGTTCATTGTGTCTTACTATCTGTTCGGACTATAAGCATACGACACGAGTGTAGTTAGGATAAATAAGGTAGAATTTATTAGAAATATGCCTTCACTTATTTATAAAAAGGTTTGGGGAAAGCCTTCCCTATCACATCCAAGCAAGTTTAGAACCCTGGACACTCTTTCACCATCAGTCCAGACCAGACAAGGTTGAAGCCTTTGCCCGTGGGCCCACCACCATGTAAATTTGAACTAGTAATTAACAAGAATTGAATTGAAAATGAAATACGTGCATGCTCAAACAACCTAAATACAGATAGATCTACACTCCGATCCAAATAAATATAACTTTACTGTCGATTATATTATAGCTAGGGCTCAAATTTTTATGTGCTAAAGACTTACAGAATTCATAGAGATAATTTGCTATTAAAACTGTTAAGAAAAATCCTATAAAAATAAGAATAGGTTCTAAAAAAGGATATTTAAAAGACACCTTGCAAGTTGTTAAATTGCGAATGATTTTAAACACCAGCTTTGAGGGTCGAATCGTCTAAGGCATCATTCTCAGAATGGTTTGAACTGCCAATGACTGGTAAAACGGGTTTTTAATTCTGGTTAGGTATACAGAGCGTGGTTTTTCTTAAATTCTTACCCACTCTTCGTTTACGCAAATCTGGGATCATTAACTCTAAAATTCTACTCACCCTATCCCTAATCCATTATAATAAATAATTTATATACATATAACACAAACGAGTAGTGAGACGTGGAGAAAATAATATTTAAACATTAACCCTAATAACTTATTTAAAATAAATGGTATGGTGCACCGCACAGACTTTACATAAAAATTGAGATATTTACTTCCATATCGTAAATTATGTGAAGTGAAATAATAAATAATCCTTGCTTCAAAAATAGTGAAAAAAATACCGTAATATTTTAACAAAGAGCATAAATTAAATAATATACACTGATACAGAAATTGATTGAGAATAGAAGAAACATATTATATTTTCTACAATTAGTATAAAAATATATTCACCATTAATTACACCTCATTTAAAAATATATTTTACAATAGTTCCAGAACTATTGGTTTTGTAAAATTGTATTTCGAATTAAAGTTTATTTTTAATTTTTAATAGTAGGCATACATACCACACATTTGCAATGATGAGCTATTTCGTATATTAAGAGGTTTAGGAAATATTATCAAAATTTGATATCTCCACGGATGTAAATTACCCCTTTAAGTAATTTTGCTGCAAAAAATGAGCCACGTAGTTTTTACTTGTAGTGCTAAACAGCACTTATAGTCGAGTATTAATAAAAGTAATCAAAGCCGATTTCAAGAAAGCATATTTTTTAGATTTTGATGCTTAAATATGCTACCCTTAAATTTTAGGGTTAGAAATCTAATTTCAAATAATCCTTGGAGGAACCTTATGAAATTATTAGATAACAAGTGATAGCTGGATCGGTAAAATGATTTCAACTCCAGGCCGAGATACAAACACATATAAATATAAATACAAATTGCATCGTGAAAACCACTTTTTTGGGTTCATTTGGTCATAAACGTTGATATATAAAAAAATCTCAATTTTTTTTACGATCACAATACTTTCTCTACCCGAGGATTCTTGTGAGAGTAAATATATATATTAGATACAAAATAATATTAATTTGGAACTTGCAAATATATCTACTCACTACTCTTTGTAATTTCTACCCTGTAAAACGTCAAATTTAATTAGTTATTAAAATATATGTTTTATATAATACTTCACAATAATCATTATTTAAACAGATGGTTTAAATATTGCCTGAAATTGAAAGTGCTCTAAATGTGGAGTTACATTACATGAAATTTTTTTTAGAACCATATTAATTAGTGTCCTTTTAAGGAGAGTAAATAATGAATTTAGATAAGAACGATCATAAAGTGAAAATTGACCTACTCTTGAGTAAACTCCTAAATTGACCACAGGTCATCCATTTTAAAACAAAATTTAGCAATGTTATGGATGATTAACAATTTTTTTTTTGTTTAATAACGATGGTAAAGTTCAAAATCGATTAATTAAGATAAATGATACTTTATTAAAATTGTTTGCATATTATTCAATGGTTAGGTGAATGATTGGAATAGATTGTGACGATGTACAAAAGTCTTAATTATTTGTTAATATAATACAATTTTATTCTATGAGAATATTGAGATCATCCATTTGTATAAATATAGCGTTCTAACCGCTCTTGACAGTAATGGAAAATTGTTTTAAATAGTAATAAGGTAAAACTAAGAAATACTGCTAAATTGACTTAAAATGATTAAGTATGTGTTTAAATACATGTTTGGATTTTTGTTAGATTAAAATCCTCATAGGAAAAACATGCCATGAAGATGTACGCTGCCACATCAGAAAAATATGGATTAGGGAACACATTTCAGATAAGAACTAATAGATCATTCACATAATATAACTCTTCATATCACTTTTCTATCGTAATTTAATGACTCTGTCTATTTATGCTTACATCTTCCTCACATATTAACCTTTCAACTCTCTAGGAACGGGCCCCTATTTATAACACGTGCCTCTATAGTTCCAGTTTTATACATTAGAATTTCGTATGCGCTTTCTGGTATAAAATATATTAAATCAGGCGATGCCGAGCATTTAAAAAAACTCTAGATATAAGCGGGTTTTTTCTTTATTTAACGTGACATACTTTTGATTCCATTCTGGCTACATTTCATTACAATAATGCAATATCAGGTACAATTTAAAGTGAATGTACCAGCATTCGCGTGAAAGAAACGACATTGACTTTCAATCCACTTACTCCCAGATTTCAGTTTGGTGATTACTTACAAATAAAACGTGCATCCCCTTTTGTTTTAGTTCGGACAAAAAAATGTTCCTTCATTTTTACAACTATCCATTATAACACTATACCACTTTATAAATGGGATATAAATCATGGAGAGAATAGTTGAATCGTAGTAGAAAATTAGTTATCTGACACAAAATTACTAAAATTAATTTTATGTGTAGTATATACATTAAATATATATATATGCATACGTATACATATATACTTTATATATATATATTGCATACGCATACATTTAATTTATATATATATAAAAAGTATATATATATATATATAAGTAAATGTATGCATACATATGTATATAAAGTAAATGTATACGTATGCATATATGTATTATATATATATATATATTCTTACGTGTACATATACTTTAAATATATATATATATATATTTATAAACTTAAAATAATGTTATCTGTGTCTTTAACTTTTAACATATATTATCATAACAGATAAGATAAAAGAAAGTAGTAGTATAGATAGATTTATTCTAATATTTAAATACTCTTTGACTGTTTTAAATCTACTATCATACTACTTTCCATTATAGTCCTATGGGTATAATATGTTAGAGGTAGCTTTAAGACAGGTAAAATTTACTAAAAGCATATTCCCATAAATCCGGTTTGCCATTATGTTTTGACAAGCGTCGTCTTTCGTCAAAGTGACGATACATATTTTCAAGGCTGTCGTTTACAAAACTGTTTTTACTAGAAGTATTTTAGCTGTCAGAAAATTCCGAAATCACCTTGAACCGATCAAACCTGCACAATATAGTCTACATTTATCTATATATTTCCATTGTTATTATAAATTGTTATTATATTATGAATAAAAGTAGGTTATAAAATTTAACTTGAACGGTACCTACAAAACTAGTGGCTGTATCTACTAGTGATGCTCCAACTATTGTTGTAACAAATGACGAAATGAAGCCATTTAAGTACATATTGAACTCGTTTTAACACTTAATTTTAGTTTAGAAACCATTTATATCTATTGATCAACACATATTTACTGTAAAAGAACATTGCTGGTAACATGTAAAATATTTTCATTGCCTCTGAAAGAAAGAAAAAACTTCAATAGGTAAGTTAAATTCGTTTTTCTAACAATGAAACTAGAAAGAAAGATCTACCAAAAAAAATTAAACAAAAGTTTGTTTATCAAAAAGGTACAAACAATTTCCTTTTAAAAATATGTTCAAGACTTTTTAGAACTATTTTTAACATCCTTAAATAGCTTTGCAGGAAACAAACAGATTTGAAAAGATTATTGATATTTACCACTATCAAACACACCTCTGGACATCTACTCTGGGTTTTGACCACAAGCTATTCGTTGCCAAAAAACCAAATCATGTTTGACTTACGCCCTATTATGCATTGCCTAGTGAGCGGGGTATACGGCTTTATAAGCGACCGTTAAAATACAATAATGGTGTAATACAGCCGGAAAATACAAATGACTTGTAAAAACCATGTTTGTTTATACTATCTCTTGTGATTACATTTTATCACAAGGTCACACTAATCTTGTGTAACCAACCACAATAGTTGCTAAATCTACATTTACACATAACCGCCATTTATTATACAATTATGACACTCACTGAATATGTTTAGATATTTCCCTATATTATATGTATACAACTTGAACCAAGGATAACTGAACTACGCTTATATATGTGTAGCTTTAAACAAATTCCTGGGGGGTTTACTGTATCTAACCTATTGTGATAGTTTTTCTTCTAGTTTTCCCTACTAAACTACCATGGCTAAAATAAATATATGGCGTTGAAAACAAATTGCTTAGGAATTTATTTTGTCCAAAAGGGGATGGCAATAGTGGAGAGTGGAGGAAGTTACTTAATGATGAGTTGCACACCCTTTACTTATAATAAGACCTTGTTATGTTAATAAAATCTCGAAGGTTACTGCAGGCAGGATAGGCAACACGAATGGAAGAAACTAGAACCGCTTTCGAGATAGTGATTTGTAAATCTATTGGGAAGAGAGACCAAAGGTAAGACATAGAGGCATATGGAAATATAGAATTATAATGAACCTGAAAGTGACAGGGTGTAATGAAGTGGACGGGATTTAATAGGCTAAATATAAAGGTGTTATATTTTAAGTGCATCAGTGAAGTTTTGACTGCCAAACACCATTAAATTTTTTTTTTAATCATTAGGATTACGTTTGAACACCAATGTAAGCGAAACAAATTAGTCGAAAGGTAAGGTGTTCACAATGGCATATCACATCGGCTCGTATCACTCCACACTTGATCATAATAAAAATAGTGATTTACGATTTTACCCATTTTCACACCAAATAGTGTAAAAAAGAGCATATTTAATCAATACGAACATTGGTGTGTCAACATCAAAAATTACTTACCGTGCCAATACGTCGCGATATGAGCAATTGAATGCTAACACTTAATGGGACTGTCCATGCATCTTCCCGGAAGATGAAAAAACTACACTGATGAACTAAAGTTTGTTCAACGTAGGAAGTTTTCTGAAAGGCCTTTTCCCCTACCAGAACTATATGATATAGTAGGACATTGGTAGTAAAAAAGACCTTTCAGTGAGTAATTCCTACCGTGAATGGAGTATACATGTGGAAAACCATCGCCTAACCATTCATAGCCAGCACTCGAATCCCGACCCCTCCATCAAAGATGACCACGCGTAGTGCCAGTCTAACACCTTTAACCATGTAGCCACTGATGTTTGTATATTTGTTATCCTACTTGAATACGTACACTTCTCTTTAGCATACTTTTTGAAGTCTATTTATCTCATTGCTCCACAATAACCATTCATACACCTTGCAGTCATATCAATGAGTCAGTCAACATGTTCCAATTCAGTAATAGAAGAAAACTAAAACAACGAAATTTGTTTTGATTTATATTTGAATTTTTAATTGTTACCTAGGGGTAAGGTGTTTGACTTCTGTGCTAGGGGTCCGGGGTTCAATCCTTTGTACCGGCACAGAGTTATCTGATTGCCAAACCCTTTCTTCACCTCTGACAAGACGTGTATTAATCACAAATTGTGAATTTGTGGAATGCCAGGCCCCACCGTGGTTTCGATTCCACGTTAAACTGTAGGTTCTCCATTTCAACTCACAATCACCCTACCCTTACACACTAGCGTAAGTGCGTTCAACCCAAACCGGTAGTAAGACGCGTTGCTAATAGTAATAATAATTTAAATGTTTAAAAGAAAAAAATCACATATTGGTACTAGCACCTACGACCTACAGGCATACATTAAAAAATTAGTACACTACAATGTTGTTAAATTTTATGTTTTAAAGTGTTACCCATCCAACTCATATACGTTTTGTTGGTTTTATTTCAACTGGTAACGCACATCGGCAGCCACGTGGGCTAGATCGTCAGGCTTATCTGTTCTAGTTTGCCACTACTAGAGAGGTCAGGGTTCATATCCTGGCCAGTTGTAATAAGAATATTTTCCCCTATCCATACATGCAAATTTGTATACACTTATTTAAAGTTATTCCTTCCTCATCTCTACCACATTGGTGTTAACGGTAATATCAGATAGCCCAGACGGATAGCAAGACTCCGTGTGCAAAGATTCCTGCTGGGTTTCAAAGCCTCGTAGCTCTCAATTAATGCAAAATTAGATTGTGTGCAAGTGATTCAGATTCACTAGAATATCGTTTATCACTTTTTATTCTTAATTTGAAAATAAAAAACCATTGATAAATAACACAAGACGAAGTCACTAATTTTAAAGAAACTTAACATGAATGGTGTTAAGCATTTATGACCTCATTCTTAATTTTAGTGAGCTTCAAATTACTTGTAACCTCGAATAGGTGGGCACGCGGACGGACGTGTTTGCCATTCTCATCTAGTCATGATTACCATCGTTGTGGATGTCTAGCCTAGGCCGGCCGATGTACTGAGTTGGATTTTTCCTAAATAGTTTCTTCTTTTACCTGATACAAATTAGTGTACACCTCTTCTAAGATTTACTTCCACCCCACGCTGAATGTAGATACGTGGGTAGCTCGTGGGATATTTAGACCTAGAACATAATGGAAGGACCTTTGTTCCTGCACAAACTTCGTGAAGAACAATAATGTTTGAGCGCATCAGCCTATTTATAGAAAATAAAAATTCCATATTTGGTTTCCGTCTTAGCTGAAAAATGTATCATTGGTAAAATTTGGGCTTCCCTTTTAATATTGATGAATTAACGAACTTGTTGCTGTGTGGGATTTAGTTTGTAAGTCATGTGCTGATATATCAGTCGTGTCAGAAAGTGTATTGAAAATTTAATAAATAAATTAAAAAAGTATCTAGACCCACCAATAAGAATCTGAACAGTATTTTAACTAATGACCTTTAACCGGGCGAATCACATGTGCTTGAATGACCTTGAAATTCAGTAAATGCTCTCTTATAAGTTTTGCCTATGACCGAAACATATTCACCTGTACAAATATTTACTGCACGTGGTCATGAAACTTAAAAAACAAAAAACAAACAAACAAGCTCATCTTAATTAAGTTTCAAGGTCCACGTTTTATTTTCTTTCCCCACGTCTTACTTACCACTCGGGCTAGTCGCATATTTACACTAACAAGGTAGAGACAAATAAGGTAGAATTTAGAAGAAATTGTGTCTGCAGCCGAACGGAAGAGACGAAGAAAACATTTAGTAAAATTTTTCTCGATACACTTGACCGGAATTTAAACCCTAATCTTCCCTTCACTGACAATCTAACTTCTTGCAAAAGTAATGTATCAAACCATATGACCACTGATTAGGGTTTTAAGGCGCACTTATTGACTAAAATTAAATAGAAAATTGTAGTGATAATATTGTTTGACATCTTCGTTCAATTGACAAAAAGCTTGCCTACTTGTTAAAAATTCCCAGATGAGATTGCTTGCAGAAAAGGCATCACTAAGGGCCAGTTTCACAGTCAGATTGAGTACGCCTAAAATGCGGTGCTAAACTAGATACAGAACTACATCTACTTAGACTCGAATGGAATGGGTCAGTATCGCATTTGAAATTAGCCCCTTCCATTCTGGTTTAGGTAGGTGTCATCCAGCATTTGGTATAATGCCACATATGAAGCATACTCAATCTAATTATGAAATTGGCCCTTAAATATTAAGTTTATTTACTTCCACTAAGTGGTAAAGTCATAGGTTTGGAAGTTGTTGAATTTTCCATTAAAATTATAATGCAGCCCTTCCACCGATTCATAAAATTGACATTCTAGTTCAAGCCCTCATTTTCATAAGACATTCGATCGTCAAGTTTTGGCATATCGTAATTTAACATACAACCTGTTATATTTATTAAATAGGTGTAGTCCTCTTTAACGTGTACTTTTTGAACCACCTTATTACATTTGTATACGACCTACAAACTAATATAATTTTATAACATACAAAACAACCAGTTTCTGGGCGTTATTTCACCATTTTTGGCAACATTGGGAATCTATCCTTAGGACGCTTAATTCAGTAGACATAATGGCTACCTAATGAGCCCTAATGAGCTAAGTTGTAAAAAAAGAATTTATTTTACAACTATTGGGTATACGCTGCGTTTCCTAGCAGAAATATTTATTGTTGAATAACTGAGTGAAAGGTAACTTTAAATCTAGTGCCTTTGTGCCTCGCACTGTCCATGGCATTTTTTGCATCCAACAAAGCTTTCAACTAACTAAAACAATCTGTTTAAAGTTTTAAAATTTTGTCTTTGAGGTGCACACGTTACTGCACAGGGGATAGATTACTAATTTTAACAATTTCAGACCTCTGGATGGGATAAATATCGTGAAATGCTCATGACTAGGGCTAGGATGTTGATGACATGTCATCTTTTTACTGAGAGGCCTGGTGCAATGCTCCAATATATATCAACTCGGTTCAAGACATCCCAGTTACAAATATTTACTTTTTATTTTGCATTTAAAAAAAAAATTAAGGGCATTTTCTTTCATTTTGGAGACCTTTCGATAATTTTTGAAGAATTTAGTCATTTTAGGTCATTTTATTAGGTTGCCATATTATTTTATGAAATTACGTCCCCAAGCCTTAATTAGTCGTTTATAAAAAGACACACATTTCAAAATATTGAAATAAAAGATTTCAACGTCATATTAATTTGCTAATAACTGGCTGAAGGTTAGTTGGCTATACAAAGACAGGCCTACACTCAATTTTGCTGGAAGAAAGCTATTAGTGAAATGGAAGGTCTGGAGTGTTACCCTGACTCTCAAGCACTTATCTGGTGCATACAGCTGTTAGGGTGGAAGGGGAATGTAAAGGCATGGTTTTTCTATGATCAGTTCACAGCGTGCAGTTGGTGTAGTTGTTCTGTGGCATGCAATACACTGTAGCGTTTCAGCACCACTTTGAAAATGACCTAAATTTAACCTAGTGTGTCAGTTCATTTTAAACAAATAGTAGCCGAGTTTTATGATAGTGTGTTTTCTACTGATGGAAGCATACTATATTGTAAGTTGTGCGAAACCTAAGTATCGGCTGAAAGACGGTTTACTGTGACACAGCATATTGGTTGCAAGAAGCATGTCCGTGCATCAAAGAAAGCGGCAGTTCAAAGCTTGCTACCTTCAGTTGCTTCAACATCCACCAATTCCTCACAGTTTGGCAAAGAATTGTGTGACGTGTTAGTATCAGCAAACATTCCACTATATCAAGTCTAATCCAAAACTACTTGCAATTTTGGAAAACACACAAACCAAGAAATACCAGAAAACTCGACTTTACATAAGAATTATTTACCAAATTGCTACAAAGGAACTATAAATAAAATAAAGTAAGGTACTCATGGGAATAAGCTATGGGTTTCTATCGATGAGACCACTGATGCTGTGGGGGGCACTATGTAGTCAATGTTGTGATTGGAACATTAGCATTGGATAGACAAGGATAAATATGTTTATTTGACCACTGAAGTATTAGAAAAAGACAATTACTAGACAATATTCAAAATGTTTAAATGTGCTATATTTCTTCTGTAGCCTGAGGGCATAAAACATGACAATGTGCTTTTATTTCTAAGTGATGCAGCACCATATATGGTACGAGTAGCTAATTCATTGAAGGTACTTTATCCTAAAATGGTACATGTTACGTGCCTAGCATATGCATACACAGAGTTTGTGAAGAAGTGCGAGCAAATTATTCCAACCTAGACAGGCTTTTGGAGAACGTTAAAATGATTTTCTTAAAAGCACTCTCACGAGTTGTACATTTCAAAGCAGAAGCACCGGACATCGCGTTACCATCACAATCTTATCATCGCACGCTGGGGCACATGGTTAAATGCATGCTTCTATTATTGTGAGCATTTCCAGGTAGTGAAACAAATAATACAGAATTTTGACTGTGAAGAAGCTGCTTCAATACAAATTGCTCAAGATATGTTCTTTGAGCCAAACATTGAGGGCAGTTCAGCATTTATTAAGTCGAACTTTGCATTATTGTCGACAACTATCACACACTGTAAAAAAGGGGAAAAGCACTGGTAGATTCCATTTCACTAGTCAAACAGGTGGAGACCAGCCCTAACAACGCTCGTGTAAAAATTGCTACAGCTACTACATGGTAAACTGAAGAAAGGGCTGGACAAGAATAACGGGTATAAAACTTTGTGGCAAATCTCAAATATACTCTGTGGTAATAAATAATCCATGGATGGGATTAAGGAGGATTTAGCAACCAACGATCTTCTCCACTTCAAGTACGCCCTTATCACATCATTTGATGTAGAATGCAGCTTTTCGAGGTATAAAAACTTGCTGGCAAACAACCGTAGATCCTTCATTTTCGACAACCTGAGAATACATGTGTAGTCCAGTGCAACTCAGAATAAGATGAATTAAAAGAACATATATTAGTGTGTGCCTATTTTCTAAAGCATTTTTTCAAACAATCAGTATAAGATCATTTTTTTCATTTTATGATGCATTTTCTTAAATTTTAAGTCATTTAGTAAATTAATTTTTTTAGCATTTTAAAGTGTATATGTTAATTTTTTTATGTTACCAACATCCGGGCCCTACTCATGACCCACGGTTCATTTTATTAATATTTATTTGCTTCCAATCCAGTTTTTGGTTAATTTAAGTACATAATAAAAATTTAACATACTGGTTTCGAAATGGACATTTTCTTTCACATGGGCTAATAATTTTTAAAATCTCAAACCTCTACATGCGGTAGATATCATGCAATGTTCATGACAGAAAAACCAACTATTTATTTTATTAAACTAAGATAAAATAGATTAATCAAGGAGCACGTGAAATGTAAAAAAAAAAAAAAATTATGGTCTAGTACTGGGGTCAGCAATCGCTGCCAATCGTCACAAATTGCGATGGGCCATAATAGTGTGGCACATTTAAGTTTTTCATCTCTCAAAGTTAAAAATATCTTATTTCCTAACATTGTGTGGTTAGGTGAATTTTATTTCTCAATAAATATATTGACACCTGTTTCGGTGACTGCATGGTATAAGGTGCTACTCTCGTGTTATACTGGCTGCCCATGACTGGAATATCAGGGATCGAATCCCAGTCAAATGTACTGGGGGTGGTTTTTCCAACCTGGTTTTACACTATCCCTCTACGAAAATCTGGGTACACTTCCTCAAAACTAACTTAACCTTCCCCTTCCCAAACTCATTAACGTAATTATTACATATACATTTAATCATAAATGTTAGTAAAACGCGGTGCTAAAAAAATAAAGATAATATAAGTCATTGACGCCACTCTGTCATCCAATACTTCTCCCCCCCCCCCCCCTTACTACCACCACCACACCACCACTCCTTTGAATCCCTTTCCCAACAATTGATTTCATCTCAACCGTGATACAAAAGTATTGTAAAATGTTGGATCAGATTGTCTTAAATTTTCAATCAAAGCAATTTTCATCCTTTGCGTTTGAGGCGGTTGTAACTGAGTAATCAAAGTGTACTACGTTTTGATTAAACTTGTTCAAACAGTGTGTATTGTTTTAAATATTTGAATTGAGTAACTTAATTTTTCAATTTTTAAATAGTGTGGCGAATTTCACTTGTCATAACAATTGGAAAATAGGTTGCCCAGTGACCATCTCTGGTCTAGTATAATAGATAGAACTTAGAACACACAAGACTAGGTATTTCTAATCGTTCAGACTTAAATAGTTAATAACATTAGCTCACCCAGGATTGAGTTATGGGTAATCGAACGGTTTGGGGGGTTGGTTTGGTTAAGGGAGTGTTCAAATAAGATATCTAGGAAATATTGTACAGTAGTGTATCAATAAATAAGGATACAGGTTATAATTTGAGAACCTTTATCTTATCACCTCATTCATTGAAACACATGGTGGCTCGTAGTTAAAATTAGTGGGGGTGCTGCTCCAGAAAATGTTTAACCTTTGTTTTAAGATTGTGTAAAAGGAAAAAAATGTATAAAAAGAAAATGTATTCAGGAACTTGATAAAAACTTTACAAAAAAAACCTTTTTACTTACATTAACTTAAATTGTTACAGTTCAAGTTTGATCTATTCATTTAAAACTTAAATTCATTCTTCTTGTTTTAATTTACGCAAACAATTCAAAAATTTTCTCTTTGATCTCTGGATAACAACTGAGGAAATTTTTCTCCATTGAAAGTACTGCAAGTGCATTTAGTCTTTCTCTTAAATAAAAGAACCGAAAAAAAAATTAATCAAACAGAATAGTTGGAAGCAGAATAATAATCTAATTCTACACTCTTCTACACTTTATCACATTCAATAATATGATACACGGTTTTTAAGCACAACACACGCTAAGTAAAAAAAAAAAATCTACCATCATGCCAGATCCGGCACTGCGAGAGCAACAGTGCTCTCTTAACCTGTCAGTCCCACCTTCCTCCCCACCCCTCCTATGTGTGCATGCACACAACAGTCAATCACCACGTCACTGGCACTGTGAAGTGCACAGTTCCATACAAAGATGTTTATACATGTTTTCATAAACTGGGGATGGCTATTGAAGTTCTGACATTAACTTAAGGAATATATATTGTACTACAAAAATAAAGAAAGAATATAGAAAAAAATTACTCATTATATTAAATGTTATCGATAATATCAAGTGGAAATAAGAGGTGCTGCAGTTCCACAGTACCTATACACGAGCCTCCACTGTTTAAACACTCTCGCACTTTAAAATCTGACTTGCAGCTTATACCCAAGTTTATGTCAGTTTCAGTCAGTCCTATATAAAGAGTCTAGGGAAAGTTAAAAATATTATTTAATAAAGACTACAGCAATTTACTAGTCACCTTTTGGTGGCTTCTTCATATTTTATATATATTTCTGTCAACATTCATATTTATGTATAGGTAACACATTAGAACTTTGTTCTTAGCACACTCAAAAATGTCTCAAGATATTATATTTAGTGACAAAGTCTCTCACAACCCAAATTTACACAGACAAGTTTTAAATAAATAATTTTTTTTATGCTGAATCTTACTATCCATACAGATTAATCACACTTTTGTTATAAGGAAAAAATAAGTGTTAAACGAGTGGGATTGTAAATGTGGCGTGAGAAAACATGTTGGAAAGACATTACTCAGCTAACATCCAGCCGGGATTCAAACCCTCACCTACCCATCACTTTAAGCCAAACTAAGTGAGCTTTACGTTTAGTTTACGTGCTCAACCATGTGGAAAGTTTTTTTTACATGCTTCCTGAGTAGGAGCTTTAAACCTCACCTACCCCCTAATTTAATTTTAGTGTCAACGCTTAACCACACATTGAGATTTATAATGAATAATTGATTGCCGGAAATGAGGAATCCATCATTGATGTCCCAGTTGGGTGTTACCCAGGTAGTGTTTTGTTACACTCTCTCTCCAAACAAATGCGGGTAAATTTTGTCTGAAACCATACAATACATTTTGTCTGAAACTATTTCATCTTTATTCTAATCCATTAATGTTGTTAATGATGTATGTTTGTAGCTCTAACGGTTACTAAGGCGCTGAGAAAATAATAATGATATTAATAATAAAGCAAAATCCCTCTTAGGTGGCTTCATGGTCTAAGGCGCTACTTTTGCAGTAGACTATATCACCAATGACGGGGAGATGAAGGTTTGAATCTCAGTCGGGTGTACTGAGGCTTTTTGTTTAAATGGTTTTCCAAACTTCCTCCATGCAAATGGGGGTGCACATCATCTAAATATAATTTTCCTAAACCCTAAAACTATTGGGATGATTAGTTATTAAGTGTATAACCCGAACACAGTGCTAAAATAAACTAGAGCAAAAGTATCTATGGGTGAGGGAAACTACTATCACTAAGGATACAGTATTTTATGCGTGGGCCAACATATTCTAATCTAATTAAATATGGTTAAAAATCACAGCTGGACACGGGAATCTACTTAGTGTATATTTTATATCACTGAGCTATCTAGCAGTCATCCCGTGCTCAAGGTCATTCTTCTCATGGCCATCACGGACTTTGTCCTATGCTAACGTGTGAATTGGTCTGTGTCACGTGAACTAATGTGTAGAATTAGCTTCAGTGTGTTCAGGAAAGACAATCATTGTCGTTTAAAATCATCACTTCTCATGGCCTGAGAAAATTCCCCGTCCTTGAGCTATGCTAGTAGTGAGACGTCACGTGGACGAGTTCTTCTGCAATAGCTTAGCCATTTTCTTCATGTGGTGTGTACACACACTTCCGTCCATTTTGTATTCCTCGGGCTCACTGTTGTTGTCAAACTGTCCGTTTGGGTTCACCACTTTTACGGTTTCTTTCAGTTTAGCTTTCTTGTGTCTCTTTCCTAGTCTGTGTTTTTTCTTGACCTCTCTCTCTCTCTCTGTGTCTCTTTCAATGACGCTCTCTTTGTTTTCACATATGTGTCTAATTTTATCTCTCACGATAGTCATAACATTTTTCCCAATAAGACCTCAAATAAATGCATCCAACTTGTTGTGTAGGGAGAAAAATTCCACCTTCGTGGTTCATTAATATTCTCAAAGCTGTTTTTAATCAACTTCTTTCAACGATGTTGAGTCCAACTTTTTTTTTTTTAGGAAATTCTTTTGTGTGCTATTTATTAACAAATATTTACCCTCTTCGGGGATCGTATGATGTTAGGCTTTATTTTCGTAATAAGCTATAGTTCCGATTATGATATCAGTGTTCAAACTTCGGTCTGGGATGAAATGAGGGTGTATTTTCCTAAATGGTGTTTTTCAAACTCTTTCTCTTTTTCTCCAATAAATGTGGGTAAATTCCAGATTTATCTTTCCAACATACTGGCGTAACTTATATAATATAAATGTAAACTTATAGTATACATATCCATACCCATGCAAATACTCGAGTGATAGTAAAATGCGGTGACACTAACAAAAACAAACTTTGGTAGTTGGAACTTTCTCTAATTTTCTCATTTCTCTTAAAAAAAATACAGTAATCCTTTTTGTCGTTTTCATTGTTTAATAATAGTAAAACTTTGATAAAACTTAAAAAATTATTTTCTTCATAGTCAGAATATCAAATAGTTGTCAACAATGTTTATTCTTGAACAAAAGTGTTTTAATCAAGATGATAAAAGTATTTTCTAGACAAAGAAATAAAACGTAAAAATATTATACGTGCCTGAAAAAGGTTCTAAAATATACATTATATATTAAATTAGATTATAAACTAAAACAGCCGTTTTTATAAAATAACATATATAAAAATGAATTAGGTTATAACAAACATTCTAATATAGGCCCCAAAGTAGATAGTAGGTGTATGTATTAGTAAAAATGAGCCGGAAAGCTGAAATTCTGCAAGGATTTAGAGGTAGGTACAGTATCCTCATGACTTCTTTGGTGCTGACTGACAGCTCACAGCTGACAGCTGATGGCTTTGAAAAGTTACCAGACCAAATTATGTATCCCTACACTGAACCATATGATCTGCAAAAACATGTGTTTAGCAGCTGTCACTTCTGACATTCAAGATTTAGGTATATACCTAAATGTTGAATGTCAGAAGTCAGCTGTGAGCTGTCAGTCAGCACCAAAATAAAATGGGGCTACGGTACTAGCCCATATAACAATAACAATATAGAAATGGAAAATTTCAAAAAGGGACTCTTGTAAATAACAAAAATAGAATAGATTTTTTTTAGGGAGGTAGAAAATTAAAATTGGATAGACAGCTCCAGATAAACAAATAAATCTGAAATCTTTTATTTCTATGAGTAGGTTCGAGAAATGAGTGGGGGTGGTTCAACACTACAAAGCTTCTAGAAACTACTACTTATCAGTGTGGTGGAAAATTTTAATCTAGCAGGAAGCTAAAGGGAATACTTACTCCAAATAATTATAAAAGTCTCAACATTTTTAATCTTTAAGTGAAACGTCTAGAAAAGGTGAGGGCGGTATCAAGAGAAAGAAGACGTTTAGTTGTGCTAGAACATTTAAATTTTGCAGTCAGGTAGAAGGTTATTCAGATAATTAAGTAAATGTTTAAAATTGAAAATTATAAATGGCATTTAAAAATAGGGGTGAGGGTAGGGGTTGGACATTTCCAAAACTAATAGAATAAATAAATTCCTCTTTAATAGAAAACTGAAATTCGCAAGGAAAGTAAATGGAGCATGCCAAATAACCATAATATTCTGAACATTTAAAATTTATGTGTGATCCTGAAAGATACGGGAGGGGTATGGATATTTTTTTATGTATGATGGGAAATTAGAATTTTGCAGGCAGGTAAAAGTAAAACTCCACATAGCCAAATAAGTCTTAAAATTTTAACTCTATAAGTGGGAGTTAGATAAATAAGAATGGCAGGGTAGCGCCAAAATTTAAAAAAATATGTATATAAAAACTAATTCTCTGTGTGGTATAAAACTGAAATTTGGCAATCAGGTTTGAGGACCACTCCAAATAACGATAAACGTCTGAAAATTTTAAATGTCTAAATGAACGGGTGGAAATTGGGGACGGTGGGTCCTATTAAATTTCCAAAACTAAGATAAAATAAACTATATTTTTCTTGTGGGGTGGTAGAAAATTGAAATTTGGTATTTAAGTATAAATAACTTAAAAAATTATAAAATTTAAAACTGAGACTCTAAAATGTTTTACTCAAGTATAGTACAATTTACGCTTTTGCTAGTATATATTTTTTTGTTTCACATATATTACGAGTTTAACTAATATCTCTATTTTTAAACAATGGAGCAAGAAAGTCCTTGCGGAGTTCCGTACCATTTATTTTAAATTAATTAATTGTCTTAGTCTGTGATGGTCATAGTTAGATAAGCGTCGTACACGAGGAAATATCAAACATATTGCAGCTGGACTTTGAACAGACTAATCATTATTATTATTATTATTATTATTATTATCACCGCGTCTTACTACCCGTTCGGGTTATACGCACTTACGCTAATGTGTAATGGTAGGGTTATTGTGAGATGAAATGAAGGACCTACAGTTTAACGTGGAATCCGAACCACGGTGGCGGCCTGGCATTCCCCATTCACAAGATGTCTTGTCAGAGGTGAAGGAAGGGTTTGGAAATCAGATAAATCTGTGCCGGGACCGAGGATTGAACCCCGGCCGCCAGCACAGAAGTCTGACACCTTACCCTAGACCACCAGGTCACCACAACATACTAATCGAATGTGGGGAATGCCAGGCCTCCACTGTGGTTCGGATTCCACGTTAAACTGTAGGTCCTCCATTTTTTCTCACAATCACCCTACCATTACACATTAGCGTAAGTGCGTACAACCCGAACGGGTAGTAAGACGAATTGCTAATAATAATAACATACTAATCTGATATAGTTTAATGCGGCTAACCCATGCGAATAACGTTTCAAACTGCTAGTATAAACATACTAAAAATGATAATCAATTGATTTTAATTATAGGTGAACGTTAGTGTAGGGAATTGTTTGACAGTCCTTTGCATGCGATGAAGTCCTCGTCGGTAATCTCAAGAAATGAAATTGCATGAGACTTAATTAAATTAACTGGTGATAAGAAAGCTGAAATTTAATCTCGGCTGGATACACTTTGGTTTGCCATATCCTCTCTCCTTATAATCACCCTGTAGCTGGGATTTGTTAAATAACTAATGTATTTATTTATTATAAATAAATACTGGAATAATTGTATGGATGAAGGAATGAGTTAAAGAATGAATGGAGGTAATCTAACGATTATATTTAAAATTATTTAATCATTTTTATGATACTATTATTATAAGCGCGTTAATTTAATTGGTTATGTGTAAGACAAAGCAAACTAGCCTTAACTTCACATAAATATTTACAAAATAAAGACAATAAATCAATAATGTTCTGTACACCACGTATTACTAGCGGGCTAACCCTCTATTTAGGTGCCTACATTAATGGGGTATGAATTTAGGGATGATTTTTTTTATCGTTGTGTTATGAGGGTTTGTTGGCTAGATATTCATGGTCATCATAAGACAGTGGCGGATATGTAGCCGTCTTCTGAGGTAGGTTTGGTTACTTCGTCCCATTGAGATGATGTGATGATAATGATGATGATTATGTGGTGTAAGTATAAGTCTTACACATAACTTAAATCTAATTTTTGCTTATTTTACTTTTATTTATCTATGTTATTTAACGTACACGTTCTGATCTGACTGAATATAACAGCACACGAGAACTTCTTTGAGCAAGATCCAAAAGGCCTACCAATTTTGCCAGAAAGATATTTTCACACACCTTCTATGGTTCTTTTACTCACACAATTGACATAGGAATGGCAGATTTAATCCCTTCTGAAGAAAGTTGTGTTACGAATTTGTATCGCTCAAGAAAATCCATTGATTCCAGCTGGTCAAACCAGACTATAGAAACCATATGTAGCATTCCCCTTCGGGAAAAATACCAATGATACCACTGGGAATCGAACCAAGTACCACTATATTGTATCCAGGAATGCTGACCACTAGATCAAGAGACCAGCGTAGAATAAGGATGAAATTTACTCGCACTGATTTTTGGAGGAGAGAAATATACTAGAGAATTAACACTCTCGGTACACCCAGTGTAAATCAGATGTTTGATTTACCCGTCAGTCCACGTGCCTACCCATACGTTCAAATCATGTGTTAATACTTCTAAATTAAAAACAACTATTTTTTATTAATTATGGTCAAGCTCAGTGGTCTTAGGCTAGAGTGCTTGCCTTAGGACCCAATGTTCGTGGATTCAAATCCAGCCTGGGTCACCGAATTTTTCATGAGCGATAAGAATCCAGAGCACAACTTCCTTTGGAGGGTAAGCTCATGGAGATTGTGGCATGGGGAAGAACCCTGGAAGGTATGTGGAAATACCTTTCCCGGTAAAATTTGTTGACTCTTTCACTCCTGCTCATTGAAATTCTCGTGTGCTAATATAATCGGTCGGTTCATATAGTGCAATTTAAATACCTCAGATAAATAAAATAATTATTAAATATACAGTCAAACTTTTAATTTGATAGTTTTAAATACCGGAGAGTATAAACGAAATACGCTCTCATCAGAACTCCTGACTGGATTGGGGTGTCTGTAACCAATGAACAAACTAACCACTCGAAAGTAGTTCCTACCAGCTCTAGGCACACAGCATTGTGGCTAGTCCACGACAAAGCTGAAAAATAGTACTGTCACATAATTCGTGGTATCCACATTAGCGAAACGTGTTTTGTTGTCAAAGTAGATGGATACACTAGTTAAAATTTCGCCTGTGATGTATATAAACCCCACTCAGGAAATCCCTAATAGATTTACTAAAAGCCTACAACCATTGAGCGAAATCCCTATGTGTGGGTGTATCATTGACAGCGCGTGGCTAATCAAATAGGAAATGAGTGTGGAGAACATTATACACATACAATTTTAATAGGCCTAAGGTCTCTCTGCCCTGTAAATATTCTGTGCCCAGCCACTGAGTTTTAAGATTAGTCAGGGTGTTTTTCTGTTATCTTCAGTAATACAAACCCGTTTCAATGGCCGAATAGTCTAAGGCAGGGGTCTTCAACCTAGCGCCCACCGTAACATTTTTTGCAGCCCACTAGCTCGTGAAAATTGTAAAATTATTTCATTAGGAAAAAAGACAAATATATATTTATATTTTACATTATTAAATAATAAAATAAATAAGTTTTTAAATTTTTTTTATAAACTATTTTTTCTTCATACGTGAAGAAAAATACTACATTTTTATACAAATCTCGGCAGATGACAACTTTAGGTTTAGTAGACAAGGGAAAGAGAACTAATTAATTCGGTTATGTTCGAAGATAGTCGGGAGCGTTCGAACATAGTCGGTAGAGTTCGACCATAGTCGGAAGTATTCGAACATAGTCGGTAGAGTTCGACCATAGTCGGAAGTATTCGAACATAGTCGGTAGAGTTAGACCATATTCGGAAGTATTCGAACATAGTCGGTAGAGTTCGACCATAGTCGGAAGTATTCGAACATAGTCGGTAGAGTTCGACCATAGTCGGAAGTATTCGAACATAGTCGGAAGTATTCGAACATAGTCAGAAGTATTCGAACATAGTCGGAAGTATTCGAACATAGTCGGAAGTATTTGAACATGATCGGTAGAGTTCGACCATAGTCGGAAGTATTCGAACATAGTTGGGAGAGTTCGCGTTCACTCATCATCGCGGGGACACTCGGGACACCGAAAGAAAAATAATATAGCAAGTTTTTAGTCCTAATATTGTCGGTAGAGTATTTCTGTCCGTGAGCTAACAAGAGACAGAAACTTTGGTCCTTGGATCTTAAAAGGTTGAAGACCCCTGGTCTAAGGTATCAGTCACTCTGGCGTTGGACTGGCCAGCTGATGACAAGGGGAACGAGGCTCGTATTCCAGTCGGATCTTCTGAGTATGGTTTTTTCTTAATGTTTTCCTTCTCTTCTTCCACGCAAATGCAGATAGATAACCTCAAAAATGCTTCCTTCCTTGTCACATCCCCCTTAGATAAATTATCATTTAGTCTAATAACCTGAACAGGTATTATGAAGTGGTGATAAAAAATATTATTATTATTATTATTACCGCGTCTTACTACCCGTTCGGGTTATACGCACTTACGCTAATGTGTAATGGTAGGGTGATTGCGAGATGAAATGGAGGACCTACAGTTTAACGTGGAATCCGAACCACGGTGGAGGCCTGGCATTCCCCACATTCACAAGATGTCTTGTCAGAGGTGAAGGAAGGGTTTGGTAATCAGATAAATCTGTGCCGGGACCGAGGATTGAACCCCGGCCGCCAGCACAGAAGTCTGACACCTTACCCCTAGACCACCAGGTCACTACGTGATAAAAATAAATAAATTAAAACTAGACGTGTCTATTTTAATATCCAGATGGTTCTTAAAGACCTCTATTCAGCCGGGAAATATGCTATGAAATTTGGTTTTAGTTTTTTTGATATCTTTTAAAAGAAATGAATAGTACATATCTGAGTTCCTCCCAAAAATACCCCCTTTATAAAACTAAATAAGGATTGAACCACGAGGTTAGCGGCTTTATTAGATATACCTTCACGATTACGCTAGAGGTGACCTGGTGGTCTAGGGGTAAGGTGTCAGACTTCTTGCTGGCGGCCGGGGTTCGATCCTCGGTCCCGGCACAGATTTATCTGATTACCAAACCCTTCCTTCACCTCTGACAAGACATCTTGTTAATGTGGGGAATGCCAGGCCTCCACCGTGGTTCGGATTCCACGTTAAACTGTAGGTCCTTCATTTCATCTCACAATCACCCTGCCATTACACATTAGCGTAAGTGCGTATAACCCGAACGGGTAGTAAGAAACGCTGCTAATAATAATAATAATAATGATTACGCTAGAACTAAAAATAAAATCGTTTATAAGTGCAGTTTTATGTGTTCCTAACTTCACCACAAATACAATTGAGATCAGTAAAATTTATTGATCAGTTTTTGTTACGTATTATATATTTTTTAATATAAAGCGGTTTATTCACTGGTTCACTAATGGAAACTACTACAATACGTTATCATTTAATTTATTTGAGGAAGTTAACATGCACTTTCCGAATCAACTGATTATATCAGCACATGAATTTAAACTAGCTTAAATCTAGTACAAGCACTACATCCAGCACTCGGGCGTTAATTCATCACCGTGAAAGGGAAACTCAAAATTCACAAACGATGCATTTTTCAGCCATGCCAGCCAGCAGTAGAACCCAGGAACTTTATTTCTGTAGAAATACACGCTACTGACTGAGCTAAGGTACAATATAAATGCACTAGGCTCCAACGAGTGGTTTGAGTTGTATTGTCTACCTAAGCTATGGGGTGGGGTAAGATGGGCCCTAAAGTTGTCAGATGGAGATAAATACTGCTGCTTTAGAAATAAACTAGGGACCTTCTTATGCGCAAGCTTTTTAATATTGTTTATTATATCCTGAATGCAAATAAGTTATTTGCTTACGTTACAAATACAAAATATGAATAGTAATAATGTTGAAATAACAATAAATAAAAATATACTTTATAAATTTGTTTATAAAATTTTGGTACTAACGTGTTGGGACACTCATTAGTAGGTACGCGAGTCAAGGGTTAACCTCATATATCAGGTTTATTGGTGACTAGGAGGTCAGGATTTGAATCTTGGTTAGAGGTTTTTCCCTAAATAGTTTATCACTCTCACTTCATGCAAATATGGATACATTTCATCCTGAATTATATCTTTCCTCTTCCCCCACACTAGAAAAGTAAATATTTTGCTAGTGGGTGGTAAGTAACACGTGGGGCAAAAAACATCAAACAATCTTGATGTGATGTCCTACGAATTTTTACTTAGGCCCAGTTTCATAGTCAAATTTAGTACGCCTCAAGTGCGGCGCTACACTAAGTACATGACGACATCTACCTAACCAGAATGGAATGGGCCAGGTTCGTAGTGCATTTATATTGTACCTTAGCTCAGTCAGTAGCGTGTATTTCTACAGAAATAAAGTTCCTGGGTTCTACTGCTGGCTGGCATGGCTGAAAAATGCATCGTTTGTGAATTTTGAGTTTCCCCTTTCACGGTGATGAATTAACGCCCGAGTGCTGGATGTAGTGCTTGTACTAGATTTAAGCTTGTTTAAATTCATGTGCTGATATAATCAGTTGATTCGGAAAGTGCATGTTAACTTCCTCAAATAAATTAAATGATAACGTGTACTAAATTTGACTATGAAACTGGCCCTTAGTCTTAATTGAGATTTAGCCTTGTTTACTCTAATCTGTTCAAACCACTGACAGTAAAATACATTATAATCAATGCATTAATAAATGTATATTTTTAAATCCACTTGGCCTATTTAACTATTTAAAACATATTTACGAAATACCGTCGTGTTAATGGCGTGTAGTCCGACCTAAGACAAGGGTCGCCCAACCCTATGCCCGTAGGCGCCATGGCGCCCGCCGAGCCTTTTGCGTCTGCCCGCCACTTTTTGACTACAGCTGAAATGTGTTTTACTAATAATTTTAATCTGTCACTTTTCCGACTAAAATGTAATTGGTGCTTATCTCCAGGTAAGCTGTTCTCAAGAAGTTGGTGATTGAAAGTCTCCCTCTTTCCAATCCCTCCCTCTCATTTATTTTTATCTGCTGGCTCATTTACAAAGTGTACTTTTACTCTAAACCACAGTAGTTTCAAACTGAATGTTATTTTCTCCCTAATCTCAAAGACTACCCCCTTCCATAATTCTCTTCACATTCACAAATATCATCCTAATACTTCCTATTTCCTTTGTAAATATCTTGACATGGGTCTGCCCAACTTTGTTGCCTGAATAAACACAAAATAAATATATATTTTTGAAATGTACCAAGCACCAAAATGGTGGTGAGTAGATGAAAAGTTCCTTATGTCCTTATTTTGGTCTTGTTAAAACCTTAAATAAAGCTGTATTTTTTATTTTTTTTGTCACCTTGAAGGGGGTTGAACACACCTTATCCCATGGCTAGGCCATTGAGTGTTTACCCACAACCACATTATAATGTCACAATCGCTGTTGGAAACTTAACATGGCAGTTGAACGGCCGTGTTTATAGCGTTGAGGCTGACCTCTAAGCCTGGTGGGAGTTAGTAAATTTGCCTTGAAAAGTAATTGGTGCCCACCGCACTACCGTAGTTTTGAATGTTCTCTAAGGTACAAAAAGGTTGGGGACCTTGGTCTAAGACATCACTCTCATGTTGGATTGGCCTACTGATGACGGGGAGATCGGGGTTCGAGTCTTGGTCAGGTTTAATGAAAGTGGTTTTTCCTAAAGAGTTTCCCATTATCCTACTATGCAAACGTTATTAGATTACCTCTACAAGTACTTCCTTCTTCATCCCTACCCCCTTGGAGTAGTAATTATCTTATATGCGTATAGCTTAAACAGGAAGTTAGCCGCGCTGATAAAAAAAACTATATTAATTTATGTATAAAATTTGTTTTTATCTTAGCACCTCGTATTACTACCCGTTCGTATTGTACAATTAAGTAGTTAGGAAATTAGGAAGGTTGAATTAAGAGTAAGTGAACCCGCATTGGCATGGAGGGAGAGTGGCAAACCATTTAGGAATAACCACCTCAGTTCACCCAAGCGAGATTTGAACCTCGATTCCCGCATTCTCGGTAGTCTAGCTCAACAAGACTAGCGCGTGAGATAACTACGCCACCGAGGCGTTTCTAAAATTAGTTTTTTAGACCTTTTTAAATATGGATGGTTGATCCCCTCTGTATTATTAGTTAAAAGTTCCATCATTGCATAAATCTCACGTTTTAATGGAATCCAGTTAAGATTGTGTGTACCTTCATTCTCGCTATAAATCGCAACCTGAGGTGAGATGGTAACAATAATTATTATTACCAGAGCATGCACGAGCTTCAAAATACAGCGAAAAAGACTCTGCGCGCACTAGGCTTGCTGTAAACTACATGCGCATGTGCAGTAGCTTCTATCCTCCCCTCCATTCCATCGCCCTCTCACTCCTCCAACACCTTCCTCCGTACACAATCAGAGCATGCCAAACTTTGACCTCACAGACAGGAAAGTTGCGTGTGCATTATGTTGGTTTGAAAAAAAAAAACTCACTTTGTTCTGATTGACAAAAACACGCACGCTTCTACATAAAAACATTCTGGTATCATGGTGACATCGGTGGACACGCGGACTAAACGTGAAGCGCATCTAGTTCATTATGCTGGTGATGGAAAGGTGGTATTGGATATGGTTTACCTTTATGGTTTCCCACTCTCCCCCCACGCAAATGAGAATAGGCCCTATATTTCTTTTAAATTCCATATCGTGTCATCCTTGATCCATCAGTGTAATAATTTAAACCATATGGCCTGGACAGATAGTGGTTATTTTTATGACACGATTCTTACTAAGGAAACATTTAAAAGTGTAAATAATTTGTTTTCGGTCCATCGATCAGATTATATCCGCGTAGTTGTTCTCATTGGTTAGGGATATGAAATATATAATTAAGGAAATGTGTTCACGTTTCTGTGAAGGGAGGTCGGAAATTAATTTAAAAGTAAGATAACTTTAGCACATCTGACCGAAATATGTATGTTCCCTTAACCTACCTTTTACCTGAAAATAAGAATATACCAATTTGACATATTTATCCATTTGCCCACTGATGTGGGTCAACTTGTTAAATAAAATAATAAATGAAAATTAATTACGAAGAATGGTTAGGATACTGTTCTCTATAACTAGGATATTACAACGATCAAACCAAATTATTAAATTTAAATAAAATACACAATCAATCTTTTAGTAAAATATTTTATAGTTTGATAAAATAATATTATTTTACATCTATTTCTATGGCATTTTACAGCTAGTATTGTATTAAAATTGTATTTGTTGTCACTTTTTAATGTCACATTTTAATTTGTAATGTGATTAAATTTATAAATTAAGCTTATCTGTCAAATTGGCTGTCGGAATTGTGTGCTATTATTAATAATAATAATAATAATAATATAGTAGTAGTATAGTATATAGTAGTAGTAGTAGTAGTAGTAGTATTGTATAGTAGTTTAAGGGCCGGTCAATACATTGAGATCATTAGGGCCTTATTGTATATTTATTTTTTCAGAAATATGGTATATTATAATTACAAAGGTCTTTAAATAATAGTAAAATACTTAGGTGTAAGGGCTTAAAAACACACACATTAGTAAACAGAGGTATTGTGGGATCATGGTAGGATGAACAGTAACTGAAATATTTCAAAATTTACAGACACTCATTGTGTTGACTCATGTGATCTGAAGCTATCACTTTGATAGATTGAACCAGTGCCTATAAAATAGTAGGCCAACTGTAATATATTAAATTTTTATAAGTGTTGACCAGAAAATAGAACTAAGTATATCAAAAAATGTTCAACGATATATAAGATTTTATTAAAGTAATTATTATTAGCACCGCGTCTTACTACCCGTTCGGGTTTTACGCACTTACGCTAATGTGTAATGGTAGGGTGATTGTGAGATGAAATGAAGGACCTACAGTTTAACGTGGAATCCGAACCACGGTGGCGGCCTGGCATTCCCCACATTCACAATATTAAAGTAATTAATGCTTATACAAGCTCAGGTGGTATGTTTAAATAGTCTAAGCTTTTGATAATGGGCATGGCGGTAAAGAGTATATTTTCAGTATTTATCTATTGACTTTGATTCCCGGTTAGGTTGTCCCGACGTAGAACGAAAATAGTTGAGGTAAAAATAATAATAAATGCCGAACAATCTGTTAAAATACCTTACCTTTCTGCTCGAGACAAACTATTAACACACTTATTATTGATCTATACATAGACGTAAATTTATTTTCTTCCTAATCAATATAATCCAAGTAGGTCATGTGTCCGGGAATTAGTATACATGCAAACCACCTTCACACGTAAAGAATATTTGCATGGCATGCATCGAATTGAATTTATTAGTCAATCTAAATGATTCCTTTTAAAGTGTTACTTAAAATAGGTCTAATTTCCTTTTTAAAGATTTATTTAACGATTACTAATTTTATTATTATTATTGTTTTAGATATCAATCGTAAAATAAACTTTTTAAAGTGAAGTTAGACACATTTTATCTACGTAACACCGTCAACGATTACTTATTTAAATGCATTATTTAGATCGAATAATAAATTCACTTAAGGAAGCAAGACTGAGATGGTAATGAGGATGGAAAAAGAGAGGGTGCAGTAGAAAATAGTGGAAATGAAGTATATAGAAAAAAGACTACAAGGGAAGCCAATAAATAGATGGGGGGAGCAGATAACAGAAAGTATGCAAGTGATAGGAGAGTAATGGAAGCAATTAAAGAAGGAAGAATAGTGTTATTATTATTATATATTATTATAAACCCTTTATCCCCACAGGCCGCATATGTGGGTACATTTTCTCTAAATCCTACCCTAGCTATTTCTTCTTTATTAATTTAATATTTGGATAGCACATACATGTTGTAAGACGAGAAATAAAGCTTCGCAATTGGTAAACTTATTATTAGTCGTGTCTGTTTAAAAATCCTCCTTAACGACATGGGAATAAAATTCCTAAAGAATGGTCTTAGGAAGGGGAGGACAGATTTGTGGTAACATTTCTTGTCACAATAGAGAAAGTAGTTCTTTCTCCTGTTAATTCAAAGGCACCCATTCGATTAAGTCGTTTGTGGATGACTGAGCCTGCCGTTAAAAGCGTATGAAACACACACACAAAAAAGTCGTTAGTGAACTTGGGTGGCAATAAAACCATATTGAACATTTCTCTGCATCCTGGGATACTTTGATTTTAGAAAGCTTTACCCTGGAAGTGAGCGGAAATTTCCGGAATGACGTTTTGAAAATAATTCCAACATGAAATTATATAATAACATGTATGAAAGACAATATCTAACGCTAAAGTTACAATGCTACTAAGTAACTAGAACTACTTTCGTCGATTCATAAATCTATACATGTTATCTGAAGATGATATTTTTTATAGATAATATCCATAATGATCCAACAACAACAATAATAATAATACTCGTAATAATATTAATAATATAATGATTGTTTATAGTATTGACCACAAAAATACATATTTATATTTTATAAAACACCCTTAATACCATCTGAATATTAGTAATATGGTTATGGGTGTCACCTTGGATACAGCCTATAGAAGTGGTATTCATATTTTTCTTTCGTTTACCCTTACATATAATTTCTCTTTAGCCTTGTTACCCCCAAAGTTGTTGGTGAATAATTCAAGATCTACATATTATATAATTTACATCTGAAATAACTTAATCAAATCCAAAATAATGAGCTGAAAAATAAGTTTTAAAAGAAAGATACATATAAGTTATATTAATTTTACGTAGCTGTTTACACTCCACAGATTTTAGTAGGCAATAAGATGAAATAAAAACAGTTCCAAGAACATCATATGTATTTCCTTACGTCATTAAATATAATCAAAAATAGATCTAGTGTAAAAAATTGTTTCAGAAAAAAAAATTTTTTTTTCGTGAAATAAGATTCTGTAGTAAAAAAAAATACTGATTTCCATTTAAAATACAATAGTTTATCTTGAGATGACCTTGAAGACGTCCACTAAATCAAAAATATATCATGTCATTTTTTCAGCGTCTCAAAACCAAGTAACTTTTTATGAAACTTTTTTTCCTAAATGAGTATTTTTAAGATATCAAGTTTTGCCAAAATAAACAAACCACCTTGTAGGCTATAATGCGTTTTGATAAAAAATGTTTGGTGTGTTACTTTTAAAGGATAGCACTGCATACGCAGGCCAACAACTTCCAATGTAAATTGCGTTTATTTATAGCACCATGACTTACTAAACTTTCGGGTTGTACACCTAGGTTAACTATGTACTAATTAAGCTAATGTATCAGGGACTAGGTTGTTTGAGTTTATAGGATGTGTACTCGCAATTTCGTGGAAAGAGAGTGGATAATCATTTAGGGAAACCAGCCCTCAGTACCCCTGACCGAGATTCGAACTCCAATCTCCCCGTGATCGGCAGTCTAGTAGTTTATTGCTAGAGTGACGCCTTAGAACATACGTATTGATTGATTATATTGTTAGGAGAGTCACCATTAATGTATAGCCTTAGATCATTTTGTGTATTGATTGATTATATTGCTAGGAGAGTCACCATTAATGTATAGCCTTAGATCATATTTCGTATTGATTGATTACATTTTTAGGAGATTCACCATTAATGTATAGCCTTCGATCATATTGCGTATTGATTGATTATATTGTTAGGAGATTCACCATTAATGTAAAGCCTTAGATCATATTGCGTATTGATTGATTACATTTTTAGGAGATTCACCATTAATGTATAGCCTTATATCATATTGCGTATTGATTGATTATACTGTTAGGAGATTCACCACTAATGTATAGCCTTAGATCATATTGCGTATTGATTGATTACATTTTTAGGAGATTCACCATTAATGTATAGCCTTAGATCATATTGCGTATTGATTGATTACATTTTTAGGAGATTCACCATTAATGTATAGCCTTAGATCATATTGCGTATTGATTGATTACATTTTTAGGAGATTCACCATTAATGTATAGCCTTAGATCATATTGCGTATTGAATGATTATATTGTTAGGAGATTAACCATTAATGTATAGCACTGCAGGTCTGAGCCGCAGACACAAAGAATTCGTAACCTAAGTGATTAGTATTTCCATTTGGTTAATCCGAGCGTGCTGTTGCATCCACGGGTATTAGCGTGGTTCTAGTGTGATGGGAGAAGGGGTGTGTGCCAGTGTAACTGGTTCATGAGCTTTACTTGATTACCTGATTACCTGCAACATTACACAAATGCCAGAAACCGCTAGGGGGAAGGAGGTGGATTATCCTCAGAACAAAATTAATTTTACAAATGTTTTGTTTAACTAAGGTGATTTTAGCAAGGTTTATTATGCTAGACGCATTAATACATAGCTATAGTTTTTAAATTTAAAGTACATAACCTCCAGCCTTGTGCAAGAACGTTGAAGCATTGTGCTTCAAAAGTTGCCCAACTACTGCTGAGAATATATGGTCAAAGCTTCGTTGATACATAAACATTGATGGCACAATACAATTTATATGAGCTTATGAAGTGAACATCTTCCAAACGATCTATGGTATGGCTGGGTGATTGTAATAGAACGGTTCTAGTTCTAATTTATTGCGTAAAACGTTTAATTATTTCATGTAAAATAATGTATCTTAAGATTCACCCTTTTAGGGATACGATTCTTTGCCCGCTAAGGCATTTTTTTTAAACTAATCCAAGGATACACAATATGTTTTAGGCTGTACACAATAACATTGTTAATCTTAACTAATTGGGACCGATACTTGTTCAGGGTGTCTACCATCCGGGAAAATCAGGGAAAACGGGAATTAGCCGGGAATTTGAATTGATCGGGAAAAAACGGGAATAAGTCGGGAATTTGGTAAATCACAATAAAAATCCGGGAAAATGATATTTTACTCAAAATATGAAATACAATAATCATTAAATCAGTAAATTATGTCATTTTTTTGTTCTTGGCTGTGTAATATATTTTTTTAATTCCTAATAAACAATTTTAATACAAGATTAAAAAAATTCAAATTTTAAAACTTATTATTATTCATAAAAAATATTAATAGAAAAACGAGGGGGGGGTGGGAGAGTTAGAAGGATGTGACATACTTTTTTAGTCGGAATTTCAGGAAATCATCAAGGGAAATCAGGGAAAAGGTCGGGGATTTCATTGGTCAAGTTGAGTAGACACCATGTTGTTCAGCTGATCTAAAATTAGGATTAAGAGAGAGAATATGTGTGTACAATAATTTCATGAATTTAAAATTACTGTTGAATGATTTTAATGAAATTATCATTTATTTATTTGAAGTATGACACTTAGAATGTGCTAAAGCTATTTTTATTTACAGGAACTACAAAATGTAAATATAATGCATTAATTATCATATTTCTTTGTTTCTTACAATTATCTTTTAACTTTGATCGTGTTAACAAATAAAATGTTTTTCATTTAACTTGATTTTTTTCCCCGTTTTCCGAAAAATGTGTTTGGATTATCAGAAATGTTGGACTACCAGGATAGGTATAACAATGTCTTACTATTTTAAAAATCATTCATACTCGCCTGCCTAGAGTTTGGAAAAACAATGGAAAACCGGTCTATTGTAAGCCCTACTTTGATCTAAAGCTATTTTCCTGGATCAGAATGAAGAACGCTTTCCTGGAATAAAGTGAAGAACGACAACGCGGATATATTTCTGGGTTTCATTCCGCACGTCCATCAGACATTTTGCAGTAAAATTTAAATGAAGAATTACCCTGGGTCACAGAGAAGGAAAGAACAGAGCCACAGCCCCTAGGTTACTCCTTCAACGTTGGGATCGCCAGGTGCGATCACCAGTGACTACAGCGCAATCAAGTGAGCATTTTTTAAACGACTCACTTTAACCTCATATGTACTAGAAGGCAGATACAAAATATGAGCTCCTGTCGGCTGGCGGTCACCGGGAAAGCTTCAGGTAGCGCCCTCTTCAGTCTCTAACCCCCCAACCCTCGTCATAAGTACCATAATCTCGCCACACAAATAAGTTTACTCTGACTGCACATTACAAAGAAAACTTTAAACACGACTGAACTTTTTTGTAAAACTAAGGGATTTGCTGTCAACTTCAATAATTTATTAAGGAGCACCGAGAAGAATTGCAGACGTTTAGAAATATCAATTTATTTAAGAAGTGGTTAGATATTTTTTAATATTGTTTTCATCAAAATTAGGGTGAAAGCTCTGACCAGTTAAATAGTTTAAATTTTAATTATAAAGTGTTTTTATAAATGTGTGTTATCTTATATAGAACCGTATAAAACAATCCCACAAATTGTGGCCCTATTAAAACATGACTATTTGATAAAGGAAGGCTAGATACCATACCGCGTGGCCACCAATGCAGGTCTTTAATAGATATTTGATGCTATGTATTTAAAATCATTAATGTATACTTGAATTTATTTAAAAATTGGTATTTTCCCGGTGTAAATTAAAACTCTTACACTCAAGTAATTAAAGTTAAAACAAAAATATAGGATAGTTTTAAATAGTTCTAAGGTTTTAAATAATTATAATTGTTTCTGTTATTGAAAATGACGTAGTAAACACTAAAGTTAAATCATTGTATTTTGTGTGAGAACATGGATGCTGGCCGGATAGTAATAGAAAAATATTGCAGACAAACGGGTCGATCAGCTATGTCTCGCGGACCGTTTGTTTGTGAATCCTGACTTATCATTTGACCTTGAAATAGGACTCTCTCTGTTAATAAAAGTTAAATCAGTTTGAAATTTTAATTAATCATATAGGACCCATACGTATAGATAAAATTATGTAAAATTTATTGAAGAAATTATTCAACATATTATATACGAGTACCCTAAGCTCTATCTTAAAATTTAGCAAGCTTTCTTTTATGAATTACTAGCAATCCTTCACGGCATTGTCCGTGACCCCTTGTGGCATGATAATTTATTATATAGACATCCTACCCCCCATGGTGCCCGTATCTCTGAAACGTAATTCTAAAACAGAAAATATTTTCTTCTAAAATTTGTTTAAAATAGCATAATTAAAAATATAATTGAAAATCTAAAAATGCTGCTTCGAGGTGCAATCCTTACACCTATGCTAAAAATTTCAGATCTCTGCGTGCCGTAGATTTGGCACGCAAACACACACACACAGACAAACACTTCCTTTTATTATCATAAAATATGCTGTAACATCGCGCCTTATAAAATACGGCTATAGGCTAGTCCAGTCCGTATTGATGTCACCTTTCAGTGAAAACCGATTGTTGGCTACACAGATATTATTTTCATACGAGAAATACAAAATAAATAGATATCTAAAAGTGCTTTCCTATTTACTATTTAACATTATTTGTTATTAAATGAATGGTTTTTAAATAGGAACTAATGAGTATGTAACGATACACATATAATTTTAACGTTTTTCTTATAATCACAACATAAGATTATAAACTTATTGGTTTTACCGTTCTATCTTTAAAATATGTTGCTGGCTATCTTGCATACGAGATAGAACGGAAATTTCACTGTAAACTCTGCATGAATACATTAACAAGGTGTGATTCCAACATGAAGTCATGGCATGATTATCTAATTTTTCATAGAACATATTTCAATGAAGGGCATGAAGACTTAGAGAATCTCAAGTCCCTACAGATATGTTCACACATATATCCTAGAAACATTTATTGAGCAATTTCCTTATATGCAACACAAAGAAGGTATTGTACATATAATGTTAGGAAAGGCATTGAAGAAAATAAGGATAATATAGCTACATTGGCTTATATAACGCAAAAATCACAAGCTCTTTTGCACAAAGCCCCCTCCTTAAAGTTAGAATCCACAATCACTTGTGGACTGCAAAGGAGAATATTTCATGTTTAGGGAAACTGACGCGGAATATATCGAACGTGAACTTTGGAGAGTTGAGTACTTGCGACTTTAAGCTGATTTTGATCCAGATTAAATGTAATAAATTAACTGTGATTTGAAACCATAACACTCTATGATCTGTCTTCTTGTAAGCGTGTTCATTTGAACGTGAAATTATGTAAGAATTTATAAGTAGTTTTAATATTAAATTACTGTTATTGTTTTACAAACAAAACCAACTGTTTGGCATAGATTTAGGTTAACAACTTTGGCTTTTAAATAGTAGGCTTGGATAGGAGGTATGTTTAAATAAAACACTTTAGTTGTTAAAGTGTGTAAAATCTCAAATATGTACCGGTTTATAACTAAACACGCTTCATAATACTATAGAACTAAAGTCGATAGGTTAAAAATACATACAATATTCAAATAATGGGACATTATGACTGTATGAACTCAAAAACCTACATAAGCTGCCAATGAAATATTTACTACTTTTTGCTTCTTAATTTGTGATTATTTTACTCCATAGTGTTATTGAGCCTTATTTGAAAGTAGTTTTAAGAATGTATAGAAATGTGTTTGCACCATTGAAGCGTATAAGACTATGATTTTTGCTCATCTTTACGTAAATAGACACTTTTTTATTTCTTTCGACACCTTGAAAAGAAAAGTACATTACTCGTGAAAAAAAATCCAAATTTTTATAATGGTCAACCTCCCGAAATCGAAAAGGTGTTTTTTGCGATGCCATCTGCCTGTATGTCTATATCTAGGCCTCGAGCCGATACCATTTTACCGATTAGGCTAAAACTTAGTATATATGGTTTTATAAGGTCCCCCCAAGGAGTTTTTGGAGTTAAATACTACCCTATGATTGAGGGTAGTTTACTAAAGGTAAAAAAGAGTGAAAACAAGCTATCTCAAAATCCACTGTAACGACTTTTATTAAATTTCGTATCTGGGAATTGTTAATCATTATAAACATAATTATGAAAATAATTTTAAGGGTAATTTACATAAGCAGATATTGCCAATTTTAATAATATATTTACAAGTATTTGATATATGAAATAACTCAATATTGTAGGGTTGTAACAAAATTAAGATTTAAAAAACCCTTTACTTGAACTATATTTTTATAAAACGAATAGGGGGCTGTCCATAAAATACGTCAGGTTTTTTCATTATTTTGACCCTCCTTACTCCCAAAATTTCCCAACTTAAGGGATCGTAAGATTTTTTGCTCCCCCCAATCCCTAACTTATCTTACATAATTTTCTTACGATTTTGTAAATTATATTACTTTAGACAAAAGGTTTGGTGATGTGAAAATATAAAAGTACCTATCGCAGTAAAATTAGGTGTAACATATAATATATAAATGACATTTTGTAGTTATGTATAGCTTGGGCGTCTATAGGCAATGCTTCAGCGCCATCTGTCATCTCTAGGTGCAACCTTTTTGATCGCGCGTCTGTAAAAGTGTTTTTTTTTAGATTTTGTATAACCATACACATTGATAAAATACTTAGTTAAGATGGAGTCTGCCCATCCCCATGAAAACGTAATAAATTCCTTATCACCCCCACCCAAAAAATCCTTACGTAATTCTTGAAAGATCCCTAGCTTCTGATCTATTGGATTTTTTTTTAAATTTAGGTCTTGGAAAACGGGAGTTTATTATTATCCTTTTTGACGAAAATATGTAAAATCTGTAAAATATGAATAGTGAGCAATACGTTTCTTTCTCTCGGTAGAATGTGATGCTCATTTTTTCCCATCATGTTTATGCAAAAAATGTATATTATCTGGTTTCACAAATATTACGAGTTTTAAGTGAATGTTTCCATTTTTAGACAAAGTAGAGAGAAAGTCTGTGTGGTGCACCATGCAATTTATTTATTGAGGTAGGCCTAGATATTAGCCTCAATAATATGGACACAAGTTAAAATTATACATCTTAAAAATTTGTTTATAGTTTCGTCTTTAAATAAACATTATTTCCCACTCAGTGGATACCAAAACTAATATCATAGAATCATCATCTATTGAAATATTTATCTAAAGTTAATTTCGGCCAATAGTCCATTTCAACTGCTATTTAAAAATAATATATCTAAATAATAGAAGTATAAAGCACAAATAGAGGATTTATTATGTTATCTCTTTTATATTAAACTAAAGGTTGATTTAATAATATTAACACGAGTGTGTATATACGGCAATGAGACATTATTGCTTAAAATTCCAAACTAAAGAGCCAATTTTGCCTGTAGAGACAATAAATGATGTGGGGGAGTTTGTGGTTTTGTTTGAAGAGCTTAATGGTTTCAAACATGGACATTTTAAATTTTTAGTAAAGGTTCCTTTCTGGCTCCAGACCAGTCATCAACCCGTAAGAGATGAAAAGGGGGGTTCAAAAGTTCCCAAAATCACAGACTGTGCATTTTTTGAGCTAGTGGACATAGAGCCTTGAAATTTAAAACGAATGTTTCTGTATAGAAATGGGGCAGATATTTTTAGGGTTTTTCAAATTTAATCACCTAAAGGGGTGTAAAGGGGAAAAAGGGGCAGTAAATTCTCTATCCTCCAATTAAGATTAAATTTGATATGTGGGGGTTTATCGGGTCGCAAAATACTAATGTTAAATTAATTTATGTATGGCATCCACACGATGGGTTCCGAGATACTTCGGTAAAAAGTGTGATCAAAATTACCAAAACTAATATAAATAAATACTTTCCAGGGTGATAGAAGATTGAAATTTTGAAGACAACAAATGGGACCACTCCAAATAATTATTAAAGTATGAACATTTTTGTTTAATAAGTGCGACCCTGTGACATATATGGGAGGGAATATAAACAGAATAAACACCTTTTATTTTTGCTAGTAAACTTAAATTTGACAGTCGTTTAGGAAGACATCTCCAATAACCAAATTAGTCTTAAACTGGAAATTTCTAAATGATAGTTATAAAATGAGGTGAAATATTTACAAATTAGTAGAAAATATTAGCACCGGTCTTACTACCCGTTCGGGTTATACGCACTTACGCTAATGTGTAATGGGAGGTGATTGTGAGATGAAATGGAGGACCTACAGTTTAACGTGGAATCCGAACACGGTGGAGACCTGCATTCCTCACATTTACAAGATGTCTGTCAGAGGTGAAGGAAGGGTTTGGTAATCAGATAAATCTTTGCCGGACCGAGGAAAAATTAGTAAAACAACTAATTCTCAGTTTGGCAGAAGATTGAAATGTATAAGTAAATTAAAGGCACATGTCAAACTACTACAAGTCTGTACATTTTAAATTTTAGATGGAACCCCGGGAAATAGGGCGGGGGCAGGAGGGTAAGGGATTAAAAAAATAAAAACAACTTTTAGCTGTGATATAATATTTAAATTGGGCAAGTAGGTAGAATTAACTTCCTAAAATAACCATATAAATCCTAATATTTGAAATGTATAAGTGGGAGTTGAAGAAATGGTATGGGAAAGGGGTGGGCTCAACATTTACAAAAACTAATAAATTCAACTACTTCTCTGTGTGGTAGAAAACTTAAATTCTTAGGTATACGGACCACTCTAAAAAAACAAAAACAAAAAGTGAAATATTTAAATTTTAGCTATGGGGACTGGGGGAGGGGGAAGCTACAGCTAGAAATAACAATTACATGCATATTACAAAGAATTCCAAAGAAATGTGACAGCAGATGCTGGTCACAAATTATTTAATAATTCATTTAACAAGTGCATTTTCAAGACCGCATGTCGCTTACGTTTAAACACTGTAGAAGCACTGGCATTGTATATTTGGGTCCAACACTCTTGTTTTGAAAAGTTTTTTGTCAATGAATGGGGTTGAGGTGTGGTAAGGGAATACCGCTACCTGCTGAACTATTGTACTCGGAGAGAAGGCAGCTCTTAGCTATCAGCTGGTCTTTCTCAGGAGGAACATGTTGAAAGTGAGTTGTTTTAAATAATTCCCACTTGGAAGCGCTGTTATCACTGGATATTTTAAGTTTCACCATGACTTGAGGGGCGCAGCAAATTTCCCATAAGGCTACGTATCCTTTATTTCTTTGTCTGTGCCCTGGGTTCGGGATGACTTCTGAAAAACTCATTGGTAGAAATAATGGCGTATTAAGCCAAAGGTCCTGGGTTCAGTTCCCACGTTTAGTTGTAATTTTTTTTTTCAATTTAAAGCATTTAATATTTAGATGCAGCTATAGCCGCCACTATTAACTATATTAGTTTGGATATTTAATCCGTCATAGCCTATTTTGAAATGTATGATGATACCCATTGTAACATTGCATGTAAAGCGTGTCAGAGTTAATCAAACGGTGCTTGGTTGAGGTTTTTTTTTCGGGGAAAATGTGTCCAATCCAATATAACATACAAACTCATCATAAGTAATATGAATGAAACACGCATCAGAGATAGGTGAACTTAATTTCAAGCTCATACATCTAGTCTAGTTTGTTATTGACGGAGAAAGAGGGATTAAAATCCTGGCCTGATGTACTGAGGGCTGTTTTTCTTAAATAGCTATCCCCTCTTCATCCATGAAAATGCCGGTACATTTCCTCAATTTTCTTTCGCCATATATATTGCCTTAGATTAATCAAGTTCAGATAATCGAAACGGACAGTATAATGTGGCAAAAAAAAAAAACCCGTTGTAAATCTTTAGTTGGGAGGATTTTTATTGGTTTTTCTCTAGGTCTAGCTACCCACCTGAACGGCAAGTACTTTTCTATACTGATCAGAAGTAATAAGTAAGGTTGGATTTAGATGGACTGTACCCACAGTTGCATGTGAAAGAGAATAACACCATAAAGAAAATCACCCTCAATAAACACACCCGGGATTCAAATCCCGACCTTCAAATCACCTTAAAACTAGGTAATATACGTTTCGAATTCCATCCACGTTCTATGGTATGATTTTTGGTGGGAATTACATTTCCGAAATAGAAGTTCAGCTTTAAATGTATTACTCAAACATGACAAAAAGTTTAAGGTAAGTAAAAACTCAGGTTATCTTCATTTTGAATCGTCACGACCATCGATATTTTCGTAAAAAAAAAAAAGCAAGTTGTAACCCTCCACGTGACTTGAATTCTCTCCACGAAGAAATATTTTCACAAGTCGTACCTACGAACAAACTTGCCAGATGAATCTGTTTTTTGCGAGTAGCACGCACAAAGGATAATTACACGCGCAAAGTGCATGAAAGCTTCTCTCTCTTTTTCCCCCACCTCCAACCCACTATAACATGCAGTGATCTGTAGGCGGGGCTTTTAGAAAGTTCATTCAAGTGTTTTTGAGACGGAACACTTCCATGCAAAAAAACTAGGGCTTGGAGGTTTCTTAGAACTTGGCTTTGATTGTGTGGATCACCATTTGACATTCAACGGTGGACACGTTTGAAGGTTCATCAGATCGATAAACTCAATGAGAAATGTAACTTTGGTTATAACAGACAGATATAGTTTGGCCACCATCTCTTACCAAGAAGGCCATATCTTGAATCTCTTGGAGTTAAGAGAGTGAAGGGAATTTCTTTAATTAACTGCTACCAAGTTTCTCTCGAGGCATTTTTTGGCACTATTTACCACTAACCCTACGAACTATCCACATTTAATTAAGCTAATGGAGTAGGGATTGTAAAATTTAAATTTAAATTAGATGTACCAGCACTTGCAAAGAAAAAAACCCCTGTAGGTAAAACCGACCTCAATATAGCCAAAATAGTTTCACCTCTCGTACTTTCAAAACGACTAGACTGTTTTCACGCTTTTACACCTGCCTCCCTCTCTCCATCCCTCCCCCCACGTACCCATCCATTTCTTCTAATACACCTTCTTTATGTTGCTATCTTAATCTTAAATGAGTTTAAGATAACGCTAGCTAGATATGTGAAAATGTATTGATACTTTACTAATATCGATATTTTTCTTTCGATAATTGTATTTTTTTTTTACTCCATACTGTTTTCCCGATACTTTTACTGATATTAGTACTAACACTCCGGTATTGGATCGGTATCGAAAGAAACAACTTTTTTGTTATCTTCACTCTTGTTTGGATTAAATGTGTACTATTGTTAAAGAAGGGTACAAAATAGATTGAAAAAGTTATATTACTAATCATATTTAGCTATTAAATAACTTTCCATCAATTAAATTTTCATAGAAATTTTGAAAGCCGATATGGTAAAACCTTTTCTGATATCCATTATACAATAATATTTATCATACCTTCCATTTTCCAACACATGAAATATACACGATAGACCTAAATATGCTATAATATGGTTAAATCATAAAATTTTAAGTGTTTAAATAAATATGAAAATACAAACATTACTATGCGAAAATTGAAATTATTACTGTATAAAAAAAATCCAGATTAAAATTTCGATACCAATACTTATGTTGTCGATTTTTTTTTCGATACTAGTACGATATCGATATTTTTCTCCGATACTTTAAATTAGTACAGTATCGATACCTCATTTTCGATACATCCCTAACGACTTAGAGGTTGCAATACACGCAACGACTTCCAAATGGGCTTTTTGAAAATATCCATCCATTCAGATATTAATGGGGAAGTTTATTGATCTTCCCCACATGATTTTTCTACATTACAGGCACCGACTTCCCCACGAGGAAGCACATCTCAAGAAACCCATTGGGAAGTCGTTGCGTGTATTATTATTATTATTATTTATTATTATTAGCACCGCGTCTTACTACCCATTCTGGTTATACGCACTTACGCTAATGTGTAATGGTAGGGTGATTGTGAGATGAAATGAAGGACCTACATTTTAACGTTGAATCCGAACCACGGTGGAGGCCTGTCATTCCCCCGTTGCGTGTAATTTTGTGGTCTTAAGGGGTGTGATGGATAGAGGGAAACTAATGAGAAGAGAGAGAAAAATTAATACAGAGAAGTAAAGACATAATTTTTCAGGCACCTTATTCATTTTATCTATAAGCTCACAGTTTCATTGATAACTTTTATCAGGGATGACAAATCTCTGGTACGCAAACATAATTTGTGTGGCATGCCAACATGAAAAAAAATATATAATTAAACACTTTGGCTTACATCCTATAATTTTTTTGAGGTTATTGACATTTCTACATCATTGAAGATGTTACGTTAAATTATTCTATTTAAGTATTAAAATATTTACAATTTGATTCTAGTTATTCATTTCATTTCATAGTAAGCTTTTCAACCATTTTTTATTTTTAAATATCCTAAACAATTTAAATAAAAAGTGACACACTAAATTAGTTTTAAATTCAGATAGTCCTTAAGTGGCACACTAGTCGAAAAAGTTTCACCATCCTTCACCTCTACTTTGATTCTGGTAGGAGGAAAAATACCTAAATTACTCTCACAAACGTTAGTAAAACTACTTTTAAATATTTATACTTTAAGTAATGTGGTTTACACTTTTATTTTGATATATTGAATCATTACTATAAAAATAACATTCATAGTAAGTAAAATGCAATCATTGTTAACCCCAAAATATTACGTTTGTATTTTCTAAAACTGTTATTTCTAGGAGAATCATGGTGTATTTATTCAGTATAATCTAAATATTAGGAGGAGGATATTTCACAAAAAGAAATGTATAGCCCAATTAAAAACAAAATAAGCTATTTCAACAGTTTGGGACAAGCCTAAGAAGATATTGAATGCCCTGTTCTTACTCCATTGAGTACAAAGAAATAAGGTCTCTCAAGGCCCTGGCATTATCCCTCTGAATGTAAGAGCTTGTGAGTTGATTTTTTCCTCAGGGTAGGCATCCTACTACTGGCTTTAAGGGGATCTGTAGGGGACTCTAGAAAAAGTTGAATGTTTTTCCGTTTTTAAGTAAAAAACATTTTCTGTCAAAAGAAATCAATATTTCGCCAGTAGAAATATAGAGTTTAATTTTTATAACACGGTGACCTTAACATTTCTTTAATAATGTAAAGGGTGTCTTGGAATTTAATGACAACTTTTTATTTTGATTTATAAAGCTTATAATCTAATGCTATTATTATGTTCATGACAAATATTCAAGAGATGTTGATATCACCATAGGTAGAAAATTGAACTATGTTTCTACTGACACAATATTTTGTTTATTTGGGGAAAAAAAAGTTTTAATATAAAAATTGCAAAAACACTTACCTTCTATCGCGTCCCCTACACTCCCACCTTTAGATTCGAATGGACATCTTGAAGTTTTGCAAACTTCTCTTCCAAGTAGTATTATGTACAGTATTATCACCTCACCTAAAGTACGCTACTGTAGTAGCTAGGGCAGTTACCACACCAACCTCTCTCTCTCTCTCTCCCCTCCTATACTTCTAACACTTTCAGAGTGTCCTTGCATTCTACCATTACTACAGGAATCACCACCACCACCCCTAATCCATTCCCCTTATTCTTTACTACTCAACAAAAGACAAGCCATCACTGATGTACACTCCAAGTAGTGGTGCTGAGTTTTTGAGCCGCATCTCGAGTTTTATAGAATGACGTCTAAAGTCAAAGGACAAGGGCTTGAACCCCTGTCAAAGTGTAATATTTCTGAGCTACCTTAGGAAATAATAATTTACAGTAAATACTGACATTTTTATTTGGTTTATTTATTACTGTAGAAATATATAAAAATATATTTTATTCACTATATATATTTAAAAAAAATATATAACCCTTTCTTTTTTTTCAGTGACATAGAGTTTACGGTCGCTACTTATGCTCATTATTTAAATACGTCACATAGGGAGGGAAGAATTAAAATAAGCGCATCACAAATTGTTTGTACAAAAGATAGAAAAGATAAAGTGGAGACCCCACTCTGTTCTACGTGATTAGCTGTTAAAAAAAAATTGGAACTATCTTTAAAAAATTGATGAGCCAGAAAAAAGTGGCCAAAGTTGACTAAAAATTGCAATACTTTAATTTTTATCTCAATGAAATAGAATGTACACAATGTATGCCTACTTCACTTTACAAATGCTGTTCACTTTTTTTCGAACACTTTAATAACAGATCTAAATGAAATCTGGATTGAATAATAGTCGGTAAACCATGTTTCCATTTAAAATAATTAATTTATTATTATTATAAAAATGATTATAAACTATCTAGAACTATTTTTATCATTTTTTATTATTACATTCAGTACACAGATTATAACGGCTTAATTATTTTAATTCTATTTATCTATCACCCCGTCTTACTACCCTTTAGGGTTATACGCCCACGTACTAATTAAAATAATGATTTAGAGATTAGGAATGTTTAATTTATAAGAATTGCACCCGACCATCATTCGACCCTTGATCTCCCCATCATCGGAAGTCTATTCTACAGCAAGATTCGAACTTCAACCACCTCCGTCAATGGCGATCAAGCCAACGCCTCTACCTATAGAACACCACTGCGGGTAGCTATGCTTTGTAAACAGATATTTACTTTTTCTCGACACTTCGTCACCCTAGAATGCAAGTGTTCTATGTCAAATTTTTCACTTTTGTGTAAAAGAGCATTGAAGTTTGATCTTGTATCTAAAACCCATATTAGTAGATGGACAACTCGAGTTTGTATCTTATTACGTATTTATATAGTAGTTTCAATTTAACCACAGGTGAATCATCTGCATTCTAAATAAACGTAAATACCAAATATCTCAAATAATAATAATTTTGGAGATAGAACACTTGCATTCTAAGATGACGACTTGTTTGGAAAGTATTGTGATTGTCAAAAAATGTTAACTCGACATTTTGATAGATATCGACGTTTCATGACCCCTTGAAACCAAAAAGTACTTTCGAAATGTAATTTATCAATCTGTCTGTACCTTGGGCTGGAGTAGAGATTGGTATCTTGGTATCTGAGGTTTTCACAAGGTCCCTCGAGGCTGTTTTTTTTTTTTTAATTAGATATCTAACCCTAAATTTAAGAGAATAAAACTATCTTCTCAAAATTCACTCAAAAGGTTTTGAATTAATTTTATATCTAGAGAACTGTTCACTATTATAAACTAGATATGAATTCTCATTTTCTCATGAACATGAATATGAGGGTACCTTGCACGAGGGAAATTTTTCAATTTTCATTATATATCCGCGACTATTTGAAATACGTAATAACTTATCAATGTAAAGTTCTAGTACTATTAAAGATAAAAATATTTTACCTTAAGTATATTTTTATAAAACCAAAAAGTTTTGAGCTATAAACATATAATGATATATTCTTTTTAATTAAGGTCTTTGAAAATGAACTTGATTCTTATGCTCTTTGGTGGACAAGGTGCTTCCGATTACAGACCCATCTGGCAGGAAGCTAATGAACTTTTTCAACAGTTCAGGCAGGATTTAATTTGACAATATAAAATTTTATAAAAAATATTGCATTATAAATATGCGTCGTGTGTGATAGATCATTATCTTATTCTCTATAATTATATGATAACTTCAACACTATATTCTTATATTTCATGTTTTATTTTATGTTAATTTAATTAAAATTACGTCTTATTGTAAAAAATCAAATATTAACTTCTAACTATTTTTATTAATATAGTCCATTTTAAATTTGTAAGTTAAATATAATACAAAAACCCTATGTTTTTAATATGCATAGTTTCTGAGAAATAGGCTGTACAACATTATCGTTCTTATATAGTAAGTGTCCATCGGAATCTTAAGGGTGTGGCTACAAATAATATACAATATAAATAGTTAAAATGATCACTTTAGCTATACATATATTTTATTATATATGTTTAATTCATTTTGTGCACAGATTTGCGCAATTCCTCTTCAAATCTGATTACTTATACAACAAAAAACCAAAAGGGTAAAACATCGAAGTTTGTCTGATTAGTTTTACAAATAAGTTATACAATCACTTGGGATAAAGAAATACATCATATTGCTTCAGGAAAAGTAATGTAAGGCACTACATGCACAGTCAAAATATGTATTTTTTTTTCTTAAAAGAAAATGCCGTCATTGAGGATACAGTTCAATTTTAATAGGAAGGGGCTTTAATAAAATTCAAACCTTTGGAGGCCAAAATCGGTAATATATTACTATTTTATTAGTGTTGTTTTATATATATTAAACGTGTAAGCTACATATAACTTGACCTGACGTATGACAATGTAAAAGTAGGTCTAATAACTTATAAAGCTGTAAGATCAGACCCTTCCTATTAAAATTGGAGTACTAAGTTTTCCAAAATGGCCACGGTGGATTTAGACAGGTGGCACTGCATCGCGTTGTACTATTCTGAACACGCAGTAAGTAGCAAGCGAGCAACAACTATTGTAAAAGCAGTGTACAATTTCACTAGGAAATAGACAATATCGAACGATTAATTTGCTAACACATGTTTCTAAAGTATCTCTATGTCACATCACAAGTAAAAACATTGTGTTTGCCACATATTACCCCATTTGATGGTGACATATATCTTGCAAGATAGCGACCTGTCGATGTTCGTTGTGTTACAATTTCGACAGATTTTTATATAGTGAAGCCCCCTTTGAATAGGAATTGTGTAAGCTTGTACAAATCCTGTAATAGTACTACAAATTAGATAAAGCGAAAATTAAGTTCACCATTTAGGGCTTATACAAAGCCACACTAGATAATAGGCCTACATGCTCAAAGCTTGTTTCGTGATGTCACAACAAGCACCCGGCCAGTCGCCACCAATTGTATGGCTGTATCGGTTTGACAATTATTTACTCTTCATCTTAATTTAGCATTATTATTTAATTATTTCAATATTATGAACTTTATTTTATTACTTCTTGAGTTAGATAAATTATAAGTATTAAAGGTTAATTTAAAATAAAGTCAATGTATTAAACTAAACAAGTATTTACTCGTCCTTGTAAAAACAATTTTCTATTGTGTAATATTTATAAGATTTAAGTTAAATCTAATTAATGAATAATCTGGGTCCAAAAAATTAATGATAAAAATCTGCTTAATTTCATATAAATTTAAAGTCACTTTTGTTGGTAAGTCTATATAAATGCAATTTTTTTAACCGTCAATGCAATAACTAAGTTTATCAAACTTTCTTGTGTATTTTTTATGAACGTCTTTTGTTCATGAGGACCTATGTTTGGCTTTTAACATGTTCCCCTTAATCACTTTGCCTAGTTCTGTAGCAATACTTTACCAAAAATTAAAACACATTTCTCATTAAAAACCTCATAGCCTGTTCCATAAGTTTTACAGGACTCGACATTATCTTTTCTAAAACCACCAATTCAAGTTTAATCAAAGTATTGCTTTGGTATGTGCAGGTTAAAAATACTGCCTCGTAAATCTCACCAATTACTACAGTGAAAACTTTAAACACAATAGCTAAAATCTTACTGACATAGTCATAGGATAAGCCTATTTGAGAGAACCTACATTCAATAACATTGAAGTGGTAACAATTTCTTGTTTTAGAAATACTTCTAAATATGCAGTACATTTTCGCCTAAAATTAATTACGAACGTGAATCATAATTCATAACATACACACATTTTCAGAAGTATAAATATTTTCTACCCCTAAATATAAAGTTTCAGAACTTTAGCACTTCCACATTCATAAGAAATGGTGTGTTTACCCTGGGCAACGCCGGGTAGGCATTTCTACTAGTTTAAAATAATAAAAACAAAATAAAAAATAAACTTTTTATTTTTATACGGTCCGTGACTCACAATTAATTATTGAAGGAAATGTTAAATTTCAGTTGAGGTTAGTGGAAATCTAGATTTTTTTTCATCCCGTTTCACCGACATGCTGAAATCCGTCCACTGACTCCAAGTTGTCTAGTTAAGAACTCCGGGGGTTAATTTTCGTATGTCTACATCTTGACAATGTAAATTTACAAGTGAATTCCTTATAAGTGTATTTAGAAAGGGTTTATTTAATAAACTAGACTAGAGCATCCGTGAAAACATTTATAGGTCTGGTGTTTTATTTCCAAAATTAATATTAATACATTCAGCTTGTCTCAATTACTGTAGAAACTAAAGTATACTAATATTTTGTAAAATGGTTCGTGATGTTGTAGTTAAATGACAAAATATAGGTCATTAAAAATAAGAAATATAAATACATTTTATCTGGAGCTTTCTTAATTAGAGTTAAGAAATAAAATGAAAATATGAATTGAAGTAAATTGTATGAATTGGATAATTTTGTTTGCTTAATATCACTATAATTCAAAGTGTAGTTTAATTTTTCCTGAATGAAGGAAGATACTTATTTATTCTACACAACAATAATGAGTGGAATTTTTTTTCTATATCTCTCATTATTCTATAAACTCATCCATACTTGGGAATCTCCCAATCTCAATGATCACCTTGATTACACCTTCAACTTAAGTCTATAAATATAATATATATGGGACTTAGAAGTTTTACACAAGTAGATTATTAATTAAATAAGTATAATAGACTAATTATGAAAAAACAACCCATTAAAATATAATTGCATTCATTAAGTATTTTACCTATATACTCAAACCAATATAAAATACTTATTGATTTACAGGGTGCATGTAATCAACTAGTAGGTCTATGATAAACAAACTTTAGATTAACCTAAAAAAAAACTTTTATTTGTAAAACTTCACTTGTAGTTATAATAGTCTACTTGTAGCTTTATGAAACATGATTTTCTGATTTATTTTGAGTTAAGAGTAATTAATTCTATTGTAAAAGGTAGATTTTTAGCGTCATGAAACAGGCCTCGTAATGCGACCCTATTAATGTGTTTATCATAGTGCTTCTCTCGATATTAATGCCAGTGCCTTTTATTTAATCCACCTTCTTTAATCCATACCTTTTATATTAAATTACTAAATACAATAGTGAAAGACTTGCTTGAGTATCTATCTTGTAATAGAATGGATTACCGATGACAGGGTGATTGGTATTTAACTGCTGATAGGATTTAACGAGGGTGTATTTATTCTAAGTGGCTTTTCATCCTCCCTTTACGAAAATATGGATACAATTCCTCTAAAGACTATCTTTCTAATCACTGCCGCATTTGTGTGTTAAGATGTAGATAGTCTAAATTGATTTTAAGAAAGTAAGATATGTAGGCTATTTATAATCTGACTAAATATAGTGAAATTCTTCAATAATTACTATGATTTGCGTTTAATTTATTTATGTTTATAAATTAAATTAAATTTTCATTACTATAAATAATTACTTTAAACATAAATAACTACACTAAAAAAGGTTCAATTTCTTTCACAAATATAATTTTCTACTTAAGCTAACAAGGTGACCGACCACCTCAAGTTTAGATTCATAAAATTTTTGTAAAAAAGCTAATTAAAATAGGGAAACATAAAATGGTCACATTTGGTACATTCAATGTGCTATGAATATGAATAGTTGTATTGCTATTTTGTGGAGTTATCTTTAATTCCCAATAAATTTAATTGAGATATTTTATACAGAATCGACACGTTTTTAATTAAACCAAACCTATTTTACTGGACCAACAAACTAGTTTACCATCATGTCTACTGTATGGATTTTAATACTTGGCAATATTGTATATTCTCGTCCATGTAATCCAAAGTGTATATAATTTAATATGCATTGAAATTCAAATAACGGCACGTGAATCTTGCGGCAAATAATTTTCACAATAGTAATTTGATTTTTTTTTTTTTTTTTTTTCAAAATAACGATTCCTTATAGGAAATGTGAAGAGCTATCTGGATCATGGAATGGATTAATGGATTTAAACTTGGAAAAAAAAATGGTGAATATAAATGAGGTCATTATTAGTAGAAAGATTGAGACAAGTTGTACTTACTTACTCGTACTTACTCTTGCACTTACAAAAGTAAGCCCATATCCCTGCCTATCTTGAGTTGGTTCTATCTAGTCAATCTCATTTTAGGTCTATTCTAATGTGTTTTTTGTTGTTTTTCCAGTACAAAATCTTACTAAAAGCTCGGGCACTATTCTTTGTTATAATTAAGCAAATGGTTTTAGGGATTAGGAACGTTATATTTAGAGAAATTATAACCGCATTTAAATTGAAGGAGAGTGGAAAACCATTTTGGAAAAATCACCCTCAATACAACCGACCGAGATTTGAAACTCAATCTCCCCAACGTTGACATTCTAGTCCACTGGGAAAGTAGTGTGTTAAACCATGCAACCATTAAAGTGGATGATTTTATTGCTATCCTACCATTTGCATCTAGATCTCACCATTGGGTTTTCCGGTCAATACCCTAAACAAGGTTCTATAAACATCCTTCCACGCTGCATGTCCTGCCCATGGTACTCTACGAGACTATTATCATAACGATGTCTTGTGATTAGTACAGGGTATGTATCTCATCAATGTGTGACCTTCTCCACTCCCCAATATCTTCTGCCGTTTTTTGGACCAAATAACTACCTAAACACCATGTTTAAGAACACCTTAAATATTGTACTTCATGTTATAGCTATTTTTAAAGTAACGAGAGTCAGGTATTAAAATAAAATCATTAATTTTAATAAATTACGTAATAATGACCTTGAGTCTAGCAAAAAAGCATATGTTTGAAATAGAATAGTTAGTGTAACTTTATATGGTGCAAAAATAAAAGCTATCAGAAGTAGGTGTAAGAATAGTTGAAGCTGTCACTCATAGGGTTAATTTTTTTCCAAGATTTAACCAATATACGACGTATCCTAAACCTATAAAAAAAAAACAGCAGCCAAGATTCTATGGAGAGAATAAATCGTGCCATAGCGCGTAGAACCATTTAACGTTGGCTTCTGCGTGAATCCCGTGCACCGCGTGGTCTGGCAGCAGATCGGGGATATTCGGCCTCATTCGTTCGCTGTCGTATCTGGGTTTTTGATACTTTGTGCATTTATTTTTGGTTATGGCGTGATAATCCTGAATAACTCATATTACTTTTCAAGACTCAATACGAAGTGTTTAAGAGAATATGCAATTTCACCTTCCGTTTCTTTAGACTTACATAGTTGTATAAAGTATCCAAAAGGATCAATGATTTTGAGAATCTTTATCTTGTTATTTATTTTCTTCACAAATTTTTTTAATCAAAAAACTCTTTCATCGTCTAACACAATTGCTTTCACTACTTTTATATGGATAACAGATAGAGCGATGGTTTCACGCACGCATGAAGTGTGAGTGTCACGTGGTGTAGCATCGTAAACCTGGTGTATGTTTGTGTGTATGTAGTTAATAACATGAACAATAATAGAAACATGACCGTAAAGTCCAAGTTTCTGAATTCCTAATATGTTAGGCTAGATACGGGTTTTTAAACCGGTGGGTCGCGCCACATTGGTGTTCCACGAAAGGTTGGTAGGTGTGCCGAGGGAGTTTGAGGGAAGATAAATAAAAACGATATATATATGTTATTAAAATATTCGTGATCAATATTACTAGGCATAGAGTTAAACAATCTAGAATACATTTAAATAATTCAATTCCTAGTTTCATCACAATAACTCAGAATATAGCCTAAGGAGTACTAACGTATTTTTTTTATTAATCTATTTTTAATGTCTAAATATGAATAGTATAAACTATTCAATATATTTAACGTCCACTTTTAGCACACTAAATTTAAGTGTCTACCAATTTTGCCAGGAAAGTTATTTTCACATAACTTACAGGGTTATTTTACATGCCATAATCTACATGGAAAAAAGGCTCTATTTCCTTTCCGTAGGAAACTGTACTACTGATTTTTATCGTTAAAGAAAAATTGTCTATCCCAGATGGATTTGATCCCTTGAACATGAAATCCTTGGTGATCACTTTACAAAACCACTAAGGTCGACGACATAACTATTTTCAAGGTTTTCAATTACCGAAAAATTTCTAAGAAGTGTAGTATTTTTTGTTTTTCTTTTGTGCCCCACTTCTTACTAACCATCTGAGAAATCCACATTAAATCCACTAATTTTTTAAGAATATTAAAGGCGTAGCTAAGATCAAATATACCCGTATTTATGCGAAAGGAAGATTAGAAAACCATTTAAGAAAATATACCTCAGCACCCTCGTATTTTACTCGAACTCCAACCTACTCATCACCAGTGATCTAAACTATTGATAGTCTATCGTCTTAGACAATGTGATCGTTAGCGCAAATAGTGTTGAGAGGCGTCATCACAGTAAAAAAAATTATTCCACAAATTTTATTCACACTAAACCCATATTAAGTGAAATAAACGCAGGGTTTATCCACATAATTAGGATCCGAATCTAATTTTTTCTATTTAGAACCACGTCTTACCACCCGTTCGGTTAGAAGATGTAATAATGAAGCCGATGGTTTTAGGAATGAAAAATGTTATCTATGGATAAAGTGTACCCGCTTTGCCTGGAGGGAGAGTGGAAAACCATTTTGGAAAGCCCCCTTCAGTACACCTAGCTGAAATTTGAACCATGATCTCCCTGTCCTTAGGCAGTCTAGTCTAATGTGAGAGTGATGCCTTAGACCATGTAACCACCGAAGCGTGTCAAAGTCTAATTGAACCGAGCTGACTACTTGGAGAATATTAGAATTGTATAAATGCACCTGAAGGCATCAATGTATTCTAGTCTGGCTGTCTGGTGACTGGGAGATCAAAGGTCATATCTGAATTGGTCTTTACTTATAGCTTACAACTATTATTTAACGTAAATGTGGGTCAGGCTCTTTTAAAATTTATCATCCTCATGCCTTCTATTATTGAAAATATTTTGATGGCCTGGACTTGTATTAGTATTCAAAGCCGTAAAGAAAAGTAAATTATATTATTTTCTCTCTCTGAAATAACTTATTCGGGGTGTCGTGTCATCTTGGATCTACTCTATTTTACGTGTCCCTAAACCCCAACTAAGTAAATGAGGTTTTGAAGCACGCCAAGAGAAATTTTAATTGAATCGCTGTTTTTACTGTGCCTCCTCTGTCTACGTTCTGGTCTGCTCGGGTTTTATCTAAGTATAATTTCATTTAGGAATTAATCTCTTTTTAATTTTTTTTTTTTGTTCAAACTATGTTTTCCTCCCCACATTTTCTTTCAAATTATATATTCGGATGAGATAAGCTTGATTTTTTTTCTTTTTCCATGGATCAGTATGACAGTTTCTTACTACATTCATATTGTACATCGATAATATTTATTCAAAGCGAGATCTATATAATTAAATGTATGTGCATAATTCAGTCTTAAGATCAAAGAATTGTGATATACCAAACCGATGAGCAAAAAATTTCCAAATAAACTATTTTAGCCCCATTTTTTACCCGCTTTGATTGTAAAATGGTTTAAGGTATCACTCACTCAATATACTGGGCAGCCAATGACAAATAGATCATTCTAGTTGGATATACCAAAGATTATTTTCATAAATGGGTTTAATTTCTCCCTCCACACACATGCAGATACATTTACTCAAAATTCAACTTTTCCTATCCCACCACAATGCCTGAAGATTCAGAACGACACCTACTATATGAGAACGATTATGTTATACAGCTATTTTCTCAGAAATTATGCGTGATAACATCATGCGGTTTCTTTGTATTATATTTAACTAGTAAATTTAAAATGAACTATTATAATAAAAAAGTTACAAGCTAATATTCACTTTTTTACCATAACACAGAATTTCATTTCAATTAAAATTAAATAAGACATGAGATACAAGAATATAGTATTGATGTTATTATAGAGAATAATATAGTGTTCTATCATACTATAATATTTATAATACTTTTTTATTTACAAAATTTGATATTTTCAAACTAACTAATGTCTAAACTGATGAAAAAATTAATTCACTACCTGCTATATGGGTTTGTCATCGGAAGCCCATTTTTCTCTCCTCCCCAAACCCTTTTTGGCATTATTTATCATTCATCTTTATTATATGCCCAGCTACTCCCCATTTCCTCACCCCATCCTGTTCAAGCAAAACCTTTGACTTGACACTAATTATTATGTCACTTTGTTACTACTATTACCTCCAAACTTGAGTTATTGAAAATGTTCCCTGTGATGTATTTTCATAAACTATGCTAAAAGTTTTTTTTATAAAGTAAGATTGATTCTGTTTAATTTCAAGATATTTGCACAAACTGTGTTTTTTGAACAGATATAACGTAATTGTATAACATTGGTTTTGTAAGAAGAGGTGACGATGCTCTCTCTAAATAGCTTTATTCATGTTTTATAGACAAACAAGACCGTTTCCTACTTTTAGCAGGATTAATTTTGAAGATATTAAGATTTAGTGGCATGTCCAGGAACTTAATTTAGGAGAGGAGGACGTGTTTGTTAAATCTATTATTTTTATCCCATGAAAATACTCATCAGATTATTTTAATTTAAGAATTCATTATTTTAAAAGAAATTACACACACACACACACAACACACCACACATACCTACATGTACATACAGGTTGTTAAAAAAGGGTTCAGAAATTACGAATCTTGTTCTACACATTACCTATGAGTAAAGGAATATTAGTGACGTTTCATGACATCTACTTGTGCCGAAACATCGGTAAACTAGAACAACAACAACAACAATAATAGTAATAATAATAATAATAATAATAATAAAATTAAAACAGTCTTCGAAAATATAGGTCCACAAACCATCTCACACAAAGATAAAGGCCAATTTGTATTTTTTGTTATAAAAAATAAATACTACGGCACACCGCACGGACATTCTCTCGCTTAAAATATATATTTACTGAAAACTCGTAAGTTTTGTGAAACTAAATAATAGGTCCATGCATTGTGTTAGAAACATTACACAAAAGGTCATAAATGAAGTAAAATATACTATTAATTACTTACTCTATGACATTAAAAACTAGGAACACTATTTCAGAAAATTTGAGAAAAGAGAATCATCTATGTCCACCAAAGACCATAAGAATCAAATTCGTTTTCAAAGAATATCTAATTATTTGATTAAAGCTCAAAGCTTTTAAGTTTTATGAAAATGTACTCAAAATAAAATATGTTTTCTTAATTAGTACTACAACTTTACAATTATGTGTTATAACGTATTTAAAATAGTTGCGAATAAATTATGAAAATTGTAAAATCTCCTTTATGTAAGGTACCCTCAAATTCATGTTTACGATAAAATGAGAATTCACATCCTGTTTATATTATATTATTATTATTATTATTATTTAATTATATTATAATTATAATATAACAATTATTATTATATTATTATTATTATTATTATATTATTATAACCACCACGTCAGGTTATACTCACTTACGCTAATGTTTGATGGTAAGGTGTTAGTGAAATGAAATGGAGGACCTACAGTTTAACGTGGGATCCGAACCATGGTGTAGGCCTGGCATTCCACACATTCACAAGTTGTGATTATTACACGTATGTCAGAGGTGAAGGAAAGGTTTGTCAATCAGATAAATTTGTACCGGGACTGAGGATTGAACCCCGGACCCTCAGCACAGAGGTTTGACATCTTACCACTATACCACCAGGTCATCATCTTATTTATAATGAACAGTGTCTAGATATAAAATTAATTCAAAATTGTTAGAGCGAATTTTGAGGAAATCTTTTTATTCTCTTAAATTTAGGGTTGGATATAAAATTAAAAAAAAAATCCTCAGGGGGATTTTGTGAAATCGCCAGATACCAAGTTATAGCCCAATTTGTAAAATAGTTTCAACTTAGACCCGAGGTACAGACATATAGATAGACGCATTACGAAAACAACTTCTTTTTTTGTTTCAGGGGGTCATGAAACGTCGACATTTATCAAAATCTTGAGTTCAAATTTTTTACAATCACAATACTTTCTCTACGAGGTGTCGAGAAAGAGTAAATATTTGTTTACAACGCTAAGTACCCACAGTGGTTTCTCTATAGTTAGAGTCGTCAGCTTGATCACCATCGAGGTTCGAATCTCGTTGTAGACTAGACTGTTGATGACGGGAGATTGATGATCGAATAATGGTCGGGTGCACTAAGGTGGCTTTTACTAAAAGTTTTTTCACTTTATTTCCACGCAAATGCTGGTGCAATTCTTCTCAATTAAACAGTCCTAGTTCTTAAATAATTTTTTGTAATTAGTATATAGGCGTATAACCGGAACAAGTAGTAAGAGGTCATAAAATGTTAATAAATTTAAAAAATAAAATGTTAATAACCTGTGAAATAACAATAAAAAAAAGTCCTAGATAGTTTATAATCATTTTTAAATAATAATAAATAACAATTTTATATGGAAACATGATTTACCGACTTTTATTTGATCCAGATTTTTTTTAGATCTAATAATATAATGTTCTTGTTAATAAGGTGTTCGAAAAATGTTGAAAGTTTCCGTAAAGTGAAGGAGGCGTACAGTGTATACTATCTATTATTGATCAAATTTAAAATTTTGCAATTTTTTGTCAACTTTGGCTACTTTTTTCTGGCTCATTAATTTTGTTTAAGATTGTTTCAAATTTTTAACAGTCTATCACTTAAAACAAAGTGGGGTTTTCACTTTGTTCTGTCTATCTTCTATACAAACATATGGGGGTGTACTTATTTTAATTAGTCCCTACAACACGTATTTAAATAATTAGCGTAATTAGCGATCGTTATACTATGCCACTGAAAATACAAAAAGAAATGGCTATAATTTTTTTTAAATACAGGAAATAAATATATTTTTGTATATGTCTACAGTAATAGATTAACCGAATAAAAATGTAAACATTTATTGTAAATAATGATTTCCTAAGGTAACTCAGAAAAATTATACTTTAACGGGGGTTCAAGCCCTTGTCCTTTGACTTTAGACGTCATTCTATAAAACCCCGAGATGCTGCTTAAAACCTGGCACCACTCCTTGGAAAGTACATCGGCCATGGCTTGTCTTTTATTGAGTAGTAAGCAATGAGGTTGAATGAATTCCCTTCAGTAAGAAAATTAATTTTATTGACCTTACTTCCTAATTCTTTATTGTAAATAGGTTACCATTATTGATGGGCACACTTCAAACTAGTTTAGTCTGTTTTTCCGGTGATGAGGGAGTCTTAGACTCAATTACCAGCCGTGGTTGCTTGTTTTTTTTTAAAGTAAATGTTTCTTTATCATTATTCTTATCTTCAGATTCGGTTACTTATATAAATACATAAGATGATTTGTTAACAGTTTTGAGAGCGTATAATCCGAACGGGTAATAAGACGCGATACTAAAGAAAAAACCAATCATCAATGTGAATACATGTTCAATTTTCGTATAAATTGCTCTACTTGATAACTATAAAAGTTACTAAATATAATTCTACGTCATCACACGTTAAGTCATTTAATATTCAACTGTTGTTTACGGTATATTTTGCCAAAACCTATAAAATAGCAATATATACTACTAGAACCACGACTTACTACCTACCAGCCTCGGTGGCATAGTTAGCTACCGCGCTAGTTTCGTGCTGAGCAAGACTATTAAAACGGGGAGATCGAGGTTAGAATCTTGCTCAGGTGAATTGGGGGAGGTGTTTCCTAAATTTTTTTCACTCTCTATTCTCACAAATGAGGGTTCACTTGCTCTATAATCAACCTTCCCAATTCATAACCCATTAACGAAATTAGTACTTTGTAGACCATGTGGCCACTGAAGCAGGTAATAACCATATTAACATGATAATATTTTATAGATTTTAGTATGCAAAAATTATGTTTTTAGTTTCTAAAAGACCCTTCCAATGAAGATTAGACATTTAACTTGTTCAGCTAAAAGTGTGACTGAGTCACAAAGACCAGTAGATCCATTTCCTCCACTGCTGCACATCACTAAGTGTCCAGAGTAGGGTGTGGTTTTAAGGTGCGGCAGAAGGGAGCACGAGTAATGTTACAGTTTTTTTTAATTTAGAATTACATTTTTTTGGCCAAAATAAATCAAATATTTCTCCAGTAGCAATGTAGAGCTTAGTTTTTTGTACATGCTAATATAAACAAATCTTGGATATCTGTCAAAGGTGTCCTGGAATGTTGTCAAAACATTTTAAATAAAGAAAAAAGGTTTTGACCTAATTCCAGGACACCATTGACAGATATTCGAGATCTGTTGATATTAGCATGTGCAAAAAACTAAACTCTACGTTGCTACTGGAGAGATATTTGATTTATTTCGGCAAACAAATTTATTTTCTATAAAAACTGAAAAATACTTGCACCCCCTTCTGCCGCACCTTAAGTAAACTTTCTCTTAATGTCAATTTATTAATATTTCTTTCAATATCAATATATATATATATATATAATTTCCTTTATTGACAAACTATTACCTTATACTATCGTCTCATTTTAATATTTATTTATAAACACGGTACATTTAAAAATAAATAGTATGGCACACCACACAGACTTTCTTTTATTCTTGTATGGAGACATTTTAATAAAAACTTGAAGGATTTGTAAAACGAAATAACATACATTGTTGAATAAACACCCCACCAAAGATGATAAATGCAATAATATATACTTTTCACAGATATTGAGAAATTAGGATCATCTCTATCCACCAAAGAACACAGCCATTAATTTCAATTGTCTTAAAACTCTATAAAAAATATGCATATATATTTGCTTGAGCTTGAACTATTGGTCTTATCAAATATATATTCTAAACAAAAGATATTAATTTGGAATAGTACTACAAACATACAATTATTAGTTATCTCGTACCTCAAATAGATGTGTGGATACGATCAAAATCGGCAGTTTATATGTAAAGTACCTTTAATGTTCTGTTTAGGAAACTGAGGATTTCCATTTCGTTTCGAAATGCTGAACAATATCTGGATACAAAATTATCTAGAAATTATTAGAGCGGATTAGGAGTAAATTGATTTGTTTTCTTTTCATCTATCAGTAAACTATCGTTATTTATATTCTAAAAACCTTTAGGGGCAATCTTACGAAAACCTTAGATACCAAGTTTCAGGCCAATAGGTGGAATGGTTAGGCTCTATTACGATGTATAGACAGACAGACAGATGGATCACGAAAACAATTTTTTCTGTTTCAGCGGTCATGGAACGTCGACATTTATCAAAACCTCACGTACGATTTTCAGGACTATTGAAATGTCGAAAGAAAGTAAAATATTGAAACAAGTTTAAAAATGTTACAGGAAGGTAGTGATGACTGGTGCAGGTAATGTGGTTACACCTTCTAAAGGTTGTGTCTCGCCACTGCTTTAATCAGTCTTAACACCTGACCGCCTACATCTCTCCTATGATTGTATTTCCAGGAGAAGTTAGTGAACCTGATCTGTCAACTGTCCAGTATTTGTGGAGTGTACCTATTGTTAACTCCCCTAGGTATAGGATAGCAAGCTAACAAACCATTGTTAGCGAGACTGCCCGTTAATTGTTTATGCACGATCGGTTAGTTGACTGGCCGCCTGTTAGTTTGTGCAACTTATTAGCACCGCCAGAAATCACATCAGATTACACAGACATGGACCTAGCAGCTTACATTCATAGACGAGAAAAAATGTCTTTATAAAAAGCTTATTTTATTCACTGTAGCATTTTTCATTCCTATAAAATACACCAAAATTGGTTAAATCTCCTTTTTTTCCCAATACGTCTCATTACTCATTCACGCATATATTAAGTTAATCTGATAATAATTATAAAATGTATTTGAAAACGTACCCGTATTTGCGATGAGGGCAAATGGGAAAAATTAATGAAAAAACCTTTTTATTACTCCTAACTGGGATATAAATCTCGAGCTCTGCATTACTTGCGCACCAGACTAAATGAGCTTTAAATGTATACCACGTGCCATCCACGCGGTTGATGATTTGTGATTTTCAAATGTTTTTAAACGCACATCGGTATGCGCGTGAACCAAACTTTAGTCTCGTCTTTCTGGTCTGCTGGAGACAGGGGATTCATGGATTAAATCTTGGACGCATGTAATAAGGAAGATTTTTCTTTAAAATGGATTTACACTTAGCTCCACGCCAGTATGGGTACTTTTACTCTAAAATCTATTTTTCATATCACTATACCATTTAATATGATTAAATACGGAAAGGTTGGACAGGGGTGGACATAATGTTCTTACATGTGGCTGTAGAAAAAATACCAATGAGGAGTTAGCAGAGTAATAATAATAATGTGCTAGGGCTATATAAAGCTGTAACTCAGTTTTGCGGAAACACGTTCCCAAGAAGACGCCCAAATGTACTTATAGTAGACTATATCCTCTCCGTGGAGGTTCTTTCCACGCCCCGATGAGACGAGGTTATGACGGGGTGAAGCCACTGAAGATCTTAATCTAACATAATCCTAATTAACCAAACCCTGGTGATTGTTGGTACTATTTATATTATTATATTATATACCATCCGGGAATTTGAACCCAGAACCTTCAGGTCGGTGCCCAGAAACTCTGACCACTATTCCACGACTCTGGTTAGCTACAATAACTGTCCATCTTTAACCATTTCACATGGACTCATATTGAGAGTGAGGTCAAGTCTTAATGCCTTAAAAATGCCCACAACATGCTCCGAGAGACGATTTTTAGTTGTAATCCCGGTGGTATAAACGTTTATAAGTCTACATATTATTATAATACATATGGGATAGTAGTGTACAGCTATCACTCTCTTACCCGGCTTATGTCCTCCTTGAATGGTAATAGGGTGATATTTTTCTCGATAATCCAAACCAAATACTCATTTTCATATCACTAGGCAAGTTATCTGTGTGGCTGAGGTCCTAAGAAAAGGGGGATTTAGCTAATGTCAAACCAGTGATAAGATCATTTTAACTAAATACCCTAGTTAAAAAAAAACATTTTTTTATAGAACTAATCTGAACCTAAACTTTATTCTGGGTGGCCACACTAAATATTTCTTAATTGATGTCCTGGTGATATATTAATTATTGATATATGACATATTACTTGAGATACTGGAATCTGTAGTGGGATGTTAGGTCAGGATTTTATTTCCAGCCTTGATGGAGGTCAAATATCAAGCATGATTTAAAATACGTCTTTGCGTCCAGGCGTTATGCTTAAGTCAAGGTCAATTATAGTTAAAAAAAACATAATAAACTCGACATATTTATGACTTATTATGAACACCACTGCCACACAAAGTATAATTATATTTTGACCTGTAAGCACGTTTTGGTAAAAAAATATCAATTGTTTCCACAGTAGATTTTCAAAAGACTTATTCTTATCAATTTTTTTTTTACAAATTTCAAGCGTGATGAATTAATTTTATGCTTAGACTTATGTCATTTATATGACTAAAATTTAAAAAACCTTTTTTTCCCCCACTTTATATTGGGCTAAAATGAATGCAAGAAAATTGACTAAAATTGGCACTTGGTTTAGTACAATTTTACGAAAAAGCTAGTCAAGATCTGATTGGAAGAAGGCTTTACCTTAATATAATAGACATGGTCGATATAAATGTCTGAAACAATAATTCACAAATTGATTGATATATGAACCCAATATCTTCTATCATATATTCCTTTCTAAATGATTGTCGCTGTGTAATCATCGCTTCATAAATCATATCTCCTATATAATTAATTCAATAATAATGATCAATATATCTCCCTGTGATGTGTTGTTTTTATTTTCAAAGATTCTAAGCTAAATACTCTTTGAAAAGTGTCGAAATTGATTTAATAATCAGGAAGCTAAAGATACCTTAAGAGTGAATACATTTAACAATGAGAATTGATAAGATTTTTGAGTCTATAACATCTTGGCAGTGAGTTTAACACACATATATATAGGGGTGGGAGGAATAGACAGCAAGTATAAAAACCTCAACCCTTTCTAGTAGCACCGAAAAGGCAAAGAAACCAGCCTTCATTTTATCTGCATGTGTCATTACTCATTAGTTAGGAGTATCTTACCTTCTGCCATAGCCTGGCATATTATATTCTGCTAGTCGGTGATGTCTCTGTGCAATCATTATACTCAAGACAAGAAATGTAATGAAATATACATTTAAAATCTAAATTTGCAATAGTCATTCTAGACATAATAATAAAATTTACGAGTAGAACCAGGTTAAAAACATAAAACATTCTAAATATCGACATAATGTATTACGAAATGAAATAAAAGCAAATTATCGAGGTATAAAAATAACCATATTTATATACAATTAAAAATTATAAAAGTTTACCACTCTTAACTGATCGTAAATTAAACTTCTTTTTGACATATTATAGATATTTTATTTCTTACAGCTCATATTCTCATATAAATATCAGCCCCTTAAATCAATTACTTTTCCATAAGAATGGTACAATAACGCATAAAATAACAAGTTGGACGCGTTGTCTCTTATATCTCGTGAACTGTAATGATTTGAAATCATTGAATCACTATTTATAGCTGTTAAAAGGGCGCAAAGCAATTTTATTGTAGAATGACCTTAAGTAAAATTCAACTTGCTAACCAGTGCTATAATATTATTAATAATAATAATAATAATAATAATATAATATTAATTAATGTGCACTTTTTTAATAATTGTTATGCAAATCACACTCTGAATAAAGTTTAGTTTACTAAACTTTAAAAAATTACTGCTATTGATTTTTTAGCAAATACATTCTCACGTTAAACAACATAAATATATTTCATTCATTTTATGGACGGATTATTGTCTTAAAAGTATCTCAATGTCAGTAGGTCTTATAAATAAATGGTATGATTCACCTCACAGACTTTCTCCCCATCTTTACTTTATCGTTATTTTACAGGTAGAGAAAATATTGTGATCGTCAAAAAAATCGAACTGGAGATTTAGATGAATGTTGACGTTTCATGACCCCACGAATCCAAAAAAGTGGCTTTTGAATTCCCGTCTGTCTGTACCTCGGATTATATCCTAAACCATTATACCGATCGTGTTAAAAAAACTCGGTACATAGGGTTTTTCTCATAGGGTTACCCACAATGTGTTTTTGGAATATCTAACCCCAAAATAATTTAAGGGTAGTTTACTAAAGTTAAAAAATGGACAAATTATATCTTCTCAAAATTGGCTATAACGATTATGATTAAATTTAATTTCTAAATATTTATAAATATTATTCACAAAATGGCTACTTTCAATATTTCGGCAAAATGACTTTAAGGGTTTTGGTCTGATACGTAAATTCTCATTATTTATTATATCTCCTTTAGGTCCTAGCGATATGAAATTACTTATCATTGTAAAAATGTAAGTCTATTTATAATACAAATCCTTTATTTGAAACATATTTTTATAAAACCAATAACTTTCAAGCTATACGAAATTTTATATATATATATTAACTTTTCGAACACAAAAGGTAAATTATTGCAACTGTAAAAAAAAAAAAAATCTAGCTTGAAATGTTGATGAATGTCGACGTCTCATTATCCCCCGAACCCTAAAAAGTGGTTTTTACAATGCCGTTTGTCTGTGTGTCGGTTTAACCCTAAAATTAAGAGTATTATTATTATTATTATTATTATTATTATTATTATTATTATTATTATTATTATTATTATTAGCACCGCGTCTTACTACCCGTTCGGGTTATACGCACTTACGCTAATGTGTAATGGTAGGGTGATTGTGAGATGAAATGAAGGACCTACAGTTTAACGTGGAATACGAACCACGGTGGAGGCCTGGCATTCCCCACATTCACAAGATGTCTTGTCAGAGGTGAAGGAAGGGTTTGGTAATCAGATAAATCTTTGCCGGGACCGAGGATTGAACCCCGGCCACCAGCATAGAAGTCTGACACCTTACCGTAGACCGCCATGTCACCAATTAAGAGTAGATTAATAAAAAGCGAAAAGGGCAAAAATTGATTTTCTCAACATCGGCTTTAACGATTTTATAAAAATAAGTTTCTAGGCGTTGTTTAAGTTTGTAAATAAAATTGATATCTCCATTTTCCTATGAAAATAAATTCTAGGATACTTAAAGAAGCGAAAGTTTCCATATCCCCGCAACTATTTGAGATAATAAATAACTTATCATTGCAAAATTGTAGTACTATTAAAAATAAAAAAAACTTTTTTCTTAAATAAATTTAAAAAAACAGTTTCTGAGATATTGTTAAATATATTAATACAATTTTGTAAGCTGTTGTTAAGAGACACTACTTAAGTCTTAACGCAATAATTATCCAATGCCTTAGAGTAATTAAATATAAGTAAGTATCTCAAAATGTTTGTTATTTTTCCTTTAACCTCTTAGGAGAAATGTTTATACAACAATGATCTATATCCATTTTAGACTCAATAGTCAATATTTACATTTTTTTATTTGTCAAAATTTACAAATGAGGAATTTACTTGCAATGCGACGACCTGAAGATGTGAAACCCCTGATAAAATGTTAAAATTTTAATATGGAGTGTTGACACTTATGGACCCAAAATTGATCATTTTTATAGGTTCAAGCATACAAAAATGACGACATTCTTTAAAAATAAAACTATAATATTTAAAACCATAATTCAAAAAAATGTTTTACGCAAGTATAGTGCATTTTATGCTTGGGTTTGCTAGTGTATACTATTTAGTTTCACATATATTACGAGTTTTGAGTAAACGTCTGCAGTTTTAAACAACAGAGCGAGAAAATCCGTGTGGAGTTCCGTACCATTTATTTATTAAAATATACATTTACTAAAAATTCGTAAGAGTTGAGAATCATAATAATAGATGTATACATTGTTGTATAAACATAACACAAAAGATGATAAATGAAATAATATACACTGTTACTTACTCTATGACACTATAAACTAAGAACACTGTTACAGAAAAATTGAGAAAAGGAAAATATATTGGTCCAACAAAGAGCATGGGAATCAAATTAATTTAAAGACATGAATTCAAAAGTATATAATATATTTTATTTTAGCTCATAAAATATTAGCTTTATAAAAATATATTTCGAATAAAACATTTAATGATACTACAACTTTACACTAATTAGATATTTCTTATCTCAAATAGTTGCGGAAAAATTATAAAGTTTGGAAAATTTCCCTCATTTAAATTCATTTTTGTGAGAAAATGAGAATCGCCATTTTGTTTATAATACTAATAAATTAATATATAACATTTAATCAAAATTGTTTAAGCTAATTTTGAGAAAATCGCTTTGTTTTATCTATTTTCCCTTTAGTAAAATAACCTTTAACGTAGGGTTAAACATCTAATTCCTCCATAAACTCCCTCAACGGGACCTTCTGAACACATAAATACCAAGTTCAAATAGTTTCAGCTCTAATCAGAGTTACAGAAAGACACGCAGACGGCATCGGGAAAGTCACTATTTTGGTTTCAGCGATTCATGAAACCTCGACATTTATCAAAATCTCGAGTTCAAATTCTTTGACGATCACAATACTTTCTCTCCGAGGTGTCAAGCGAGGGAAAAGAACACTCTAGCGATACTTGGCCCTTCTTACACCACTGCTGTTAATACTAATTTTAAAATGTCTAATCACTAGAATGACTTAAAATTAGAGTTTTTTTGTGTTTTATTTGTACTCTATCAATTTTGGGAAACCTAGCTTACACATAATAGAAGAATAATTTAATTAGTTATAATATTATTATAATAATGACCCGTTTTTAATTTTTGTAACTACATTATACTTACATATTCTAAAATATTAAGACATAGCTCTTTTTGCGTTTAGCTTAGCTGAAGTTTAACCAGTACGTGTGCAATCTATCGCCACGCCCTGGCAACCGTCAGGTAGTAGAGAAGATCATAGTCCATTTTTGTAAGTATTACTTGCTTCAAAACAATATATGTCACGTGATCTATTCTTCACATTTAAGAACGTTTGTAGCCTTTTCTGTCATTAAGTTTAAGAAACTTAATTTCATAATAATAATAATAATAATAATACTATACATTAACTTAGTTTTTTTTCAATGAAAGCACATAACAGGAATGAAGTCGGAGGGGATTCAAACCCAATTTTCTTATTTTTTAATAAGGCCCGTTTTGCCCCCCCCCCCTCCCCCCTATCCACACACAGTTTTATACGAGAAACATTGAAAGAAGACGATCTTGTACAAACATATTATTTAACTGCAAATAGTAATAAATTTACTTGGTCATGTTGTACTTTGAATTAATATGGAGGCTCACATTGACATTTGTTTACTTTTAGATTCACTGACGTCTTTCAATGAGAGGGATGAATATTTATGATACGGTTAGCTTCATTTTGAGTTTGGCTACCGTATTTTACCATGGAAACCACCTTAAAACAGAAAAAGCTCAAAAAGCCTATGAAGTATTATCCTCTCCTTGCCTCCAGTGCATTGGGTGGATGTCCTCAAGACCCTCTCTATCACCTTATCCCATTGCCCACCCCCTGATATATTTAGCACTACCTCACGATTACAAAACCTTTTTCAATTTAGCTAACAAAACTACTGTTTGTCATAAAAAAAAACTTCACATTATTTGGAATGCAATTTCCTTCTTTCGTGTATCATCAAACTTTTATGAGCTATTCAAATGAAAAAAAAGTTTATAGCCATCGAGCCTACATTACTTGCTTCTCTCTCGATCAAGTAGGATTGCGTTGGGGTGTTATTGACATTTGTTAACAATCTCTCGTATGGTGCGATGAAGTAGCGTCGATCCAAACTGGGCCGTGGATTATTGCTTCTGCTGCATTAATGTGTCTCCTCCTCTCTGATACGTCGAATTTCCATAATTCCACCACTCGACTGCCACGGACTGTGAGTGTGGGTTTTATCTAGTATGGCTCCAACAGAGGTTTTATTGTAAACGACCCGCACCGTGGGTCACGTGCGTTAAGGCATCACCATCAGTCTGGTCTGGATGGTTAGTAGTGGAGAGGTCGGGGTTTGAATTCCATATGTTTGTACTGCGATGGTAAATGGTTTCAAAATCTCCCTTAAAAACTGTGCGCATAAATTAGGTGAGCCAAGCATGTAAAGTACTACTTAATGTAATGCTCGTTGCTCGCAGTGAGTATCCGCGTATAACAAGTACACCATGAGCATTCTTTGAGCTGTCAACGAGCCAAGCATGTAAAGTACTACTTAGTGTAATGCTCGTTGCTCGCAGTGAGTATCCGCGTATAACAAGTACACCACGAGCATTCTTTGAGCTGTCGATAAGCCGAGCACGCGACGATTGAGTGACGTAGTGATCTCATTCTGCTTAAAGATTTCTGATGATGCACTTCAACTAAGACATTTCTGATAACGAGGAAGCAAACAGAATATAATTAAAACGTCTACCCAGTGGAAATACTACTTTCTCGCCCTCACTGTTTTAAATATTTAACCATGCCCATTTTTTCTGAGTACGGTTACGACCTCTTTCAAAGATTATCTATAGAATCATTTTCTTAAAAGTGATATTTGTAGCAAATCCATCTTAATAAATTATTTATATATTAATTTTTTAAATTATAAAATAACTCCTCAACCCTGCGCCACCGAGTTAATGATGTAGCCTAAACGCGCAATATTTTTACTAATTACGAAGATGATACAATAATTTCCTTCGAAATATTTTTTAATTTATATAAATAATTTATTTTACGGTTGGATTTTTGTAACTGTTATAAAGTACTCAAATAATTAATTGAATTTATGACATCATTGCTGAGGAAAATGGGATGTATATTTTAATATGTAGAGTAATCTAAATTATATGGGCTTATTTATATGTTTCAAGAATATGTTTATTTTTATTGAAAGTATAGCATGTGGAAGTTAGATCGTTCATATTTTGAGTCAAATAGAACTGTTTTAAATATATTAACCAACTTAATCAATTTAGGAATTTTACACGTCAAACTTAACCATACGAAACACCTACATGGTGTCCCAAACTCAGAAGATGGTTACACATCTACCATTTCCAGAAGAATACCAGAAAGTTCTAGCAAACAAAACCTGGTGACATACGCTCTAAAAACCACAATTAAAGGTGTAAGAGTATTATTTTTAAAATATATTCGACTGGGAGCTACAATTTCTAGTAAAACACCTACCCACTTTGTCATTAGTGTAACTTTCTCAGAATGGCCTTGTCGCTCATAAAAAGGGACAAATGCTTTTTACATATATGATAGGATTCCCCAAGGATAAAAAAATATAGCACCACGTCTCACTACCTGTTTGGGTTATACGCTTAGGTACTAATTACGCCAATGGTTATATGATTAGGAAGGTTATGTTTGGATAGAATGTATCCACATTTGTGTTGAGAGAAGTGAAACATGGTACCCAACAAATCTACAATGGCACAACAAGCTCGAATGCCTGCTATCCTTGTGGATATACATACCTCGATGGCGGCCAATGACGAGAGATTCAGACTAGAAGCACGTCTTCCAGGGATACCAAGGGCTGATCTACAGCCCCCAGCGCAAGCAACTATCCTACTACAACCAACTAGAGGCGTGTAATTACCTTCTTCCTCCAGACACTCACTCAACTCCTTGATATACATTAATCTTCTGCACTAAAAGTGTCCCCCACCCTTAAATCTAAATATATGGAGTTGCCACTTGGTCATGATAAACATCAAGCGGTGTTCTTGTTTGCACTGGCTTCACATTACCTGTATCTGCCACCAGCAGCTTGGAGCACGCTGATTCATCGGACAAATTTAGTCTACATTACACTTAATAAGGGTTGACCAGTGGTGATCGCTGTCGGGGGTGAAGACACCGAGGACGTCATATACCTACTAGGTTCTCGACCACCAACTCCAGCTCCAGTCAAGAGCTACCGCAACCGAGATCCTGGACGAAGCAACTATGCCGCGCCTTGAGGAAGAAATGGAAAAATGTCTCACTAGTTCAATGGGCGGAATCTATAAACATGACTTGTCCTCTTTTCAGAATCCCCCATTATTTGGGTTGTAATATATATTTTATTGATTGATTATGTACAGTATCTTAATAAAGGAATGGCTTTGGCTGGTCATCTCCTTGTCACTGCGACTGTCGTCCCAAACTTCCATTTCACCCCGTAACAATGACCTTGTTGGTACTATATAAGTGCCGGGTGGAATGTAGTTGGGATTCAGTCACTGTGTTTAGGAGAACCACCTTCACTAGAGTAAACCCAGATTCAAACCTAGAGCTCCCATCAATTACACCTCTGGTTGTTGACTTGGATATAGTTAAGGGGGGGGGGGGGGCAACAAAGATCGCTATATTATTTTATGCTGACGTATTTGAGACTATTTATGCCTACGCTATATATGCCATTTAATCACCAATTGGAGTTATTATACTGTTTATTAGTGGTTTTAAACTAATTAGATGTTGAAATATGTCATATTTAGTGAGATATTTCTAAATCTTTTAATGATATAACTTTAGACTTTTTTTTTCTTCTTTCAAAAATTGTCAATGCTGCGAATGTTATTATGGGTATTGAAGTTTAAACAAAGCAGATATGATTTTCAATTCTGGCCTCAAAAATTTCAAAGCTTCGAAATTATTTCAATGTAATATGTATTATTGTATAGTATGTATATTATTATCAAAGTTGATATTTTACGATCACCTTACCTTACCTTAATCTCTGGAATAAGACATCTCACGTAAAACATCGTTGAAAATGAGCTAGTTTCACAATCTCATATATATATATATTTTTAAATAATAAATTTAAAATGTGATTTTTGAACATGCTGATACATTTCGTTTCTATTTTGACTTGGGGGCACTTTGTAAATAAAATTATTATTTTAAAGTAAAGCATGTGGGCGTAGGGAGAATTAAATATGAGGGATGTGGGGTTTAAGATCCTAAGTTTGTAATATGATTTTAAGAATTACTACTGAACCCTGAAAACTAAAAAAATTTATATTTTATACAGTATTATAAGATATGTTGGGGGAGGGGAGCAAGTGACGAAAAAGCATTTGAGATACTTACTTCCCTCCCCTCCTCCAACTAAAATAGAGAATTGGATGCTCCTAGAAGCTATTTAAAGTGGTTCTTGTTTGGAGACTTTTTGAAAATTATACTCTTTTAACAGCTATTTAGAATAGTGCTCCCGGAAAATTTTGAGATTCGGTTACTCCAAGAAGCTATTTGAAATAGTCCTGCTTCATAATATTTCGATGATTCTTAAAGCTATTTTAAGAAGTGCTCAACAGATAATTTTTATATAAATTAAATTCCCTAAAATCTATTTGAAGTGGTTCCTAACCAGATTTCATTTTTATTTTGGAATGCCCTAAAAGCTATGTCTAGCTGATTTTTACATCATAAAATTTTTAAAATTGGATCTCAAGCTATTTGGAATAGTCCTCACCTTGATTTTTTTTTAATTAAATACCTTAAGAAACATAACTGTTGCTTGGTTAAAAAAAAAGCATATAGAAGCTACGGGTATTTTTTTTAAAGTATCGGATGCCTCTATAAGCCATTTGGGGTAATTTCTACTGGGATTATTTTGAAAATAAATGCTTATAGAAGCTATTTGTTGGAGTCCTTGCCTTACTATTTTTGAATGCCTTTATAAGTGATTTGAAGTTTTTATACAAGGCCATCCATAAGTTTGATATTAAAAACTTTAAAACATTAGGGAGAGGAGGTTGAACCCTATAAACCCCCAGGCTAGACTATAAGCTAATATACTAAAAGCACTTCAACCCACTTTTACAGACTTGTGATATCACTATAAACATTTTCTCAGCAATATTTAATACATCAGTTCATTGTTATTTTATTTAGCCAGTATTTCCGTGACCAATATTTGTGCGTTATTATTTTTATGAGAATCTATAAAAACAACCAAACTTGGTTCTAATTTACATGGACAATCGCTTCGTATCCGACAATTTATTTGTCTGATATTTATATAATATGATCGTGTACAAATGAGATAGATTATTGTTTCGTGCTTATGTAGCACTATAAATGACATGGACAATTTTTATATCATTTAACAGTTGCAATAGCTAGTAATATTTGATGACCAAGCGTTTAAAATGTGCGTCATATTTGTAATAAAACACCACACTCCACTCTAAACCTATATTACAAAACAAATAATTACACTTTTAAATCTGAAAGTCTAGTTAACATTTTTTGTATAAGAAATATATGTGAAAACAATAGCTTTAATATAAAACATGCATCATGTGGGTGGTGAGGAGTCACTAAAGTGAAATAGATTGATATATGGCCGATGTGACATCCGTTTTCCCTGAAAGAATAAGCTTACTTCGCTTGGTTTCACTAAAGTAACACAGCTCTATTTTAGATCAAACTAAATGTACAGTGACATGGCTCCTGGTGGGAAGAAAGAAATGATAAGCTATTTTCATTAGCATGTATAGAGAATTAAAAAGTTATTTTGACATCACCAGGGCACCAGGCTGAAATAGCAACTTACGATTTACTAGCAGTACAGTGTATTGCGAGCTTGACACTTTAGATCGTGTGACCACTGGTGTACGTGCTCATTATTCTATCGTGAGTATTGAGCGAGTATATTATTAATTGTATGTTTTTCCCTATCATCATTTGATAGTGAATTTAATAGATTTCTTATAATTTTTTATTTACCTGCGTCCTTAATTTGTTTGCTTCCATCTGAGATTTTGCTGACCCAATAGGAATCCATCCTTAGCGGTTAACACCTTTATAACCCTTAAGTATGTCCTTATCTGAAACTATAGCAGCTACAGGGTCTTAAAATAAATTATTGTTTTTATTGGTTTGGTTCTAGAATGTTTTGTGAGATATTAAATTGAAGTTTTTAGATTGCTTTATATAAAATTAAAAACGATAGCCTAGAACATTAACAAAAAATATATCTAAACCTCACAATATTCTCTTCTTTTAGTAACATGAAATTACTAAAGTACATTTTGAAAGGATAAATCCTTATTTTAATTATTGTTATCATGTTACATGCCTTTTTACATATAAATTTTTGATGGGTAAAAATAAAATACACTACTAATAATAAAATATTATTAAATTGATTCTAAACAAAGGTTTCAATATTTAATTGAGGACACCCTCAAGAACTATGTATATTTATGAAAGTTAATTTTTAAAAATGTGCCATTCCACACTTAACTATTATGTGAAGATAGTAAGTTAACCATCTACCTGTTGTTTATTATGCGATACAAAAGGGACTCAAAACAAACATCTTCATTTAGAAAGCGATAGATAGACTCCAAACATGTTTTAATTTTATTTTTTTCATTTACTTGTAGAAACTAAGGGGTTCATCATTTGGGAAATAGTAGTGAGAGATCAAAACTGGACCATCTATTTGTCACTTTACCATAACATACTTCACAATAATGGTCTAATCAACACTATAATAATGTCTTAGACCTTGCAGCCAATGAAGCAGGTTAACGAGTAATATATAATTTATAAAAAAGATGTACTGCGTTTGACGGGAGTAGAGTGAATTGTATTTGAGGAAAACATCACCCTCAGTATACTTAGCTGGAGAGATAATCTTGATCTCCCTTTAATACTAAAATCAGATCTGTGGAGTTTGACGTTCAAGCCTGCGTGTCCACCAATATGTGTTAAAGCTTCGTAAAATATTGTATAAAAAACTATTCACGGTTTTTCAATATTTTTTTTGGGTTGAGACTTTACCTATCGATCTCTTTCTTTGTGTCGTCGTATTCAAGTTTAATGTCATAGCTTGCAAGTTCTGAAAGTCCTCGTGATTTATAAACTCCTTGTTCTAAAAAGGTCAAAGATAAATTATAATACAGCCTCAGGAGTTTAGACTTGCTTGGTATTTTTTTTTTTCAACTTTTGTGATGCTGACTCTTCAATAATTTATTTAGCATTTCACTTCTTTGTGACTTTTTTTTTGTTTCCTTTACTTTTGGAATTTAATTAACAATGTTCTGTGTTTTCTTAGTTAAACTTAGAATTAATTAGATTTTCTTTATTGAGCGTTTTTTCTTTCCCTTTCTTGATTCATGAAATAAATACCTTTCCGCTCTGATTTTCTTACTTGACCTATTTGACAGCTGCTGGAAGGTTAAGTATACTGTTTGCCTCTTGAATTTTTTATTATTTATTTATTCTTATTTTTTAAAACCATTTATGTAGGCCTATGGACTTAGCTGCTAAGAACACGCTACCGGCACATGAAATAATAAATTATATAATATGTATAATCAGGTTAAATTATTAATTTATTATTTCACATAAACATGAATGTCGTGTTTTCTTTAATATAAGAGGTTATAATATAGTTCAAATCCTAGCTAACAGTATTGAAGGTTTCTTTTGGCACTCAATGAGATTAAAAACTGCATCACACCATTTCTATTTAAACAAGCTAATTAGGAGTCTGCGAACTTGAGTTTTTTCATTAGATTCAAACTCGAGTCGAGTATTTCAAAAAGTTCAAAACTTCGAGTTAAGTTCGAATGTATTCTTAGTTTTAAAACGCTAAGAGTATATATTTGTATATTTTAAAAGTAAAATAGCATATTTAAAATGTCGAGTCCAAGTAAACATGAAATGTAAAAAAAAAATACCACATCCTTAAAATATTAGATTTTAAATATATGAAAACAACACATGCAATTAAAATAATAATGACACACATGTCTCTAAATAGTAGGACTATATAATTATTTTAAGAGTTTAAAAATGAAAATTTTTGTTTTTAAATTAGAAATAAAACTTATTAAATGATTTAAATAAACACAAATAAAAATATAATGGAGAAGTAATTAATATTGTTTCAACACTCATGTCTTTAAAGACATTAAAATCACACTTCCAAATTTCAAAATGTTAATAAAATTTACGTTTCACTTAACTAATATTTTCCCCAAAAAAGCCTGCGTAGTTTTAATTACCCTATAAAAAATTAAGGATCACAAGTAATTAGAAATTTGAAATGTTTCAAATTTTGTTTATTAGTCCTTAATGTAATAATCATACACGATAACTTCTTCTGTTTCTTTCCACTCCTCTATGTATAGTTGGGCATGCGCCATAAATATGAACTCTCACTGGAAATTATTTATCTATGAAATTTATTTCAATTACATTTTTAATGATTACAAAAGTTAATGTTTATACTCTGAAATAAAAAATGAGATGGTTAAAATATCATTTCTATTATAAAGTAGGAAATAGCAAATCCTTTTTTTTTATTAAAATGTGATAAGTTTGGGAAAATATTTATTTCAATGTTTACCAAAACGGATTCTAGACAGGCTACCCAACATTATTCTACAAATAAATAGTTATCAATGCTAGTTTTATATTTGAACGTATTAATACATGTATCTTGATATTGAAAACGATCAATATGTTTAAAAATGAGGTGACCAAATAATTTTATAATAATGGAAATTGATAAAACTAAAGAAAAATGTAAAAAAATCAATAAGAACTGTCAATGCTAAACTTTAAATTCAACTAAAATTATAATTTTTAGAAAGAGACCATGTAAAAACATTTTAAAAGTATGGTTGAAAGTAGGGAGTGGTTAAAGTGAAAGCTAAGATAAGTTTATCTTGACAATTGTTTAATTAATTTATAAATCAAACAGTTAATAAATTGGTTAATGTATTACGTGAAATAGACAAGAACTAAAATGTACAATTTAAATAAAATTTTCATAGAGAAACATAGTGTATGTTATGATCAATTAGATAAAACTACAATGCATCAACTAAAAATATAATGCTCAAACGAGTTGATGAATAGTCTTAAATCATAAGTTGACACATTAAAATATGAATATAAAATATATAATTTAGGCCCTACAATATAACGTGATATGAACAATGTTCTCAAGTTCAGATTTGATTTGAAATTAAAGAATAAAAATTAAGTAAACATCTGCTACTGATTAGAAGATTAGTTGCAGTATTTATGTAATGTAGAATGATCTAAGTCTTATCTGTGTTTGTATCCCAGTACTCTTTTTTGACATCAAGCACTGGAAAGTCTGGTTTACTTGATTCCAACATGTTTCGGCATTTCGGTACTATGGTTTCATAAACGTGGAAAGTAATTATGTCGTTGTGAAAAATATGATGTGTTGTTAAGACAGACTTTCTATAAAATATTTGAAGTTGTCCTTCCTCATTAACTTTTTTTTTTAATTTTGAATGCCCCTAAAAGCTATTTAGAGTGGCCCTCGACAAGAACTAGATGCCTATTTTATAGACAATTTTTAATTGTTTTCAAAAAATAAATTTTGAAAATTGGGTGACTATAAGTTATTTGTAATGTCCTCATCTGGAAAATATTTAAAAATTAAATGTATCTCGAAGTTATATGGAGAATGGGCCTTATCTGGCTAATTTTTAATAATTGGATGCTCTCAGAAGATATTTTGAATAATCTTTCTCTGGCAATTTTGATGATAATATACTTCTATAATCTATTTAGAGTGGCCTTCTACCGAACAATTTTGAAGTTTAAATAATGAATGTCTCTAAACGCTATTTAGAGTTTGATACAAATCCTTCTTTCAACTCACGTTCTAAAATATCACAGGAGAGGGAGATAAATCTAAAAGGGGCAAGTTTATTCCAAGGGAAAGAGGAGTTTACTCAGTCCGAGGAAAACAAGTTTTTTTTTTTCAGATTTGAAATGACCCCCTTAAACCCTCCCCCCCTCCCCGTTCATACACCAATATCTTAATTTTGGTTTGTTTGTATAATTTTTTGACTTTGTTGTCACTTTTACAAACAAACAAAAACTACTGTAAAAAAATAATACTTATCTTAGCTCAAAACATATTTTACGCACTTGATGAAGTATTTAAATTGAACCTGATGAAGTTATTTTTTATTTAATGATTTTTAACCTCCATTCTCTGAACTAATTGTTTATATCAGCACATAGCCTAAAAACTAAATTAATATTAGAAAAGGAGCAAACCTCTCTTGGTGTTGTCATTAATTCATTACTATGCAATGGGAAGCCTCATTGATCAACTAGCAGCTTATTGGTAGGCACTTGGTCAAATTTTCAAGCTCTTCTAGTCTGTACGGCCGGTACAAGAAGGTCGAGATAGAAATCCCAACCTAGAATTTTGCATTTTTTCTCTAAATTGATTATCACTTTTCACCTACTCATATTAATCTATACTGTTCCTTTAAATGATACCCTTGTCACGCCAATCGCAATAGCGTAATTATACTTGTGTATAATCCAAACGTGTGATGATACATGAAATTAAATATAGACATTTTCCGACCTTGTCAGGACCAAAGCCGGGGACATCTATCTCACTAGACAGTACGCTACAGACTCATTTAATGTGTAAGACAAGAATTTAATTTGTAAGAAATTATTTTGTATTAATGTTGTAAATACAAAACCATGATACAATGTCTTTCGTCAAATATTTTCTTCATTAGCTAGTTTCCTAATACAAAAACTTTTGTAGAAAATGAAACGCTTTTCTTTACATAAATTCTCCCATTATATCTTGTTTATTTAAGAGTTTATAAAATAAAAGGCTTTAAGATTTTCTTACTAAATTTTGATTATTATGTGTTTCAAATACGTCCTCTGACGTAAGGTATTTTATATCCAAGAAATTATCTACTTTACTTTGTAAACTTGAAAATTTATCGGCATCTCTTAACGATCAAAGTCTTCCTTGGACCGATAGCTCATTATACGTTTATTAGAAAAATAACTCTGCTAAAGAGAATGGTTTATAATAACGCTCTTTTCTAATCTACAATATTATAAAACAAGGTTGATATAATTTTCATAATAAAGTTCGTATGTTTTATTTGAAATTCAGTCTAGTACCGGTAACCAATTGTTAACAAGGATCGGGAATGCAGGACAAATCACGATTGAAGTTAGAACACAAATAATGAAACGAAAAGTTTTAGCTTTTTTCTTACCACCATATGCTACTACGACACACACCATTGGGAACACGGATAAAGACGTAACTTTTGTCTTTTGTTGGAAATGCGTATCCAGTTTGTGGGCCTGCGTGTCCAGTTTGTGGGCAGCGTTATCAGTGAGTTGGTCCGTGTGTCCAGCGAATGGGCCAGCGTGTCCAGTGTGTGGGCCTGCATATCCAGTGTGTAGGCAGCGCTATCAGAGAGTGAGCCAGCGTGTCCAATGCTTGGGTCAGCCTGTCCAGTGAGTGGCTAGCGTGTCTAGTGCTTGGGCCTGCGTGTCCAATGTGTAGGCAGCGCTATCAGAGAGTGAGCCAGCGTGTCCAATGCTTGGGTCAGCCTGTCCAGTGAGTGGCCTAGCGTGTCTAGTGCTTGGGCCTGCGGGTCCAATGTGTAGGCAGCGCTATCAGAGAGTGAGCCAGCGTGTCCAGTGTATGGGTCAGCCTGTCCAGTGAGTGGGCTAGCGTGTCTAGTGAATGGGATATTGTTACCTGTGAGTGGGTGAATGAGTAAGCCGTTCATGTAACGTGGCTCAGCGCCGTGTGTCGTGCACGGGGACAAGTGGTGACATGAATGAACTGTGAACTGTGTTAATAATAGTATACGATTTTATGACTATTTTAAATATTTGAATAGATTTTATGTGTTTTATTGTTATTAATTTGTTTATCTAGTTTTGTTAAATCTTGTGTGTTCCCATTCTCTTATTAGCTTACAGACTTAATTATTATTCTTATTTAATTTAGTTACTTGTAAAGTTGTTGTTAATTTAATTCAATTATTTTATGTGTTGATATATTTTAATAGTCTTAATCAAAAACTTAAATATTCCTTGTGAGTTTACAATTTTATTTAATCAACAGCGTACCCTAATATCATCAAGAAATCATGGTCACACTGTGACGTCTGAACGCCCTGCAAACACCTCCTACTCCCTTTCCCAGTTCGTATACCCATTACAACAGATATAATTTTCTTCTAACAACAAAGGCATATGTTGATAGGCACAACCAAAATCTTATAATTTTGTATTTTTTAGTGAGCTCTCTGTATTAACGCAATTATTTATCTCCTTGGAAGTAGACACCATGACCTCTCTCCCTCTCCAAACCTTTCTTTACTTTGATTCTAATCCATTACGAAAATGAAAGAAAGAGACAAGCATTAAAATAAAAATAAAAACACCGCAAGACCCGAACCCGACAATGTAACATCCTAAATGAATACAGTTTTTTAAATATATTATTTTTATGAGTACTTAGCATAGAAATGGGTTGTAAGCGTATGGAACCGTTACTTTACAGAACTCTTAGTCAATTAATATGAGTCCACCGGAACACGAAAGACAAGCTTTGTCCATAGTTTGAGATACCGGATCAACTGTTGATACCAAGTTGGGACTTAATTGGTAAAGGTAGGCTTGTGTTTTTGTTAGCTAGTTTGTCGCTGACTGTAGAAGAACAATCTTCTCTTTCTCATACAATTTGAAGAATGTTAATTTTTTTTATAAATATCAATAAATAACTTATTTATTTTAATAATTCAATCATTTCTAGTAATATTAATATTACAAAATCACGTCTTATTTTATAATGTAATATAATAACTAAAAAATCCTTAGAAATATTCTAATTGTATGTACCACTTAAACCTGCATTCTCTTAGAGCTTAGAGATAATCTCACCATATGATCTACTCAGCCTACTAGAAATAAAGCATAGTTCACCTGCCTAGTTTGGATTATTATTAGCACCGCGTCATACTACCCGTTCGGGTTATACGCACTTGCGCTAATGTGTAATGGGAGGGTGATTGTGAGATAAAATGGAGGACCTACAGTTTAACGTGGAATCCGAACCACGGTGGTGGCTTGGCATTCCCCACATTCATAGATGTCTTGTCAGAGGTGAAGGAAGGGTTTGGTAATCAGATAAATCTGTGCCGGGACCGAAGATTGAACCCCGGACCCCAGCACAGAAGTCCGACACCTAGTTTGGAGCTCATTGGGTAAAACTATCTAAAGTAGTTTTTCAAAACAACTCTTGGGGGATGTACGTTGGAGATGGAACTCACTTCTGACCCTCTTTGGTTACAATTATGTATCAAGATTAAAAATATGTCACTAATAATTAAAATGACCAATCTGATGGTGACAAATGTTTATTATAAGTTAAATTAGAGCATCGCGTCTTATTATCCATTCAGGTTTTACGCTAATGGGTTAGAAATTGGAAAGGTGTAATTTAGAGGAAGTGAACTTACATTTGTGTGTAGAGAGATTGGAAAACCATTTAAGAAAAACCACCCCCAATTCACCGGACCGAGATTTGAGCCTTGATCTCTCCGTCCACGGCATTCTATCTTAACACGAAAGAAGCGCGTTAGCTAACTTGACAAATTATTATGATAAATATTTTTTATATTTTCATATTGTGTGAGACTACTTGTAAAATATAAATTGTTCACAATAAAAATGAGTTGTTGGTCGGTTAAATAATTACTTTAAATATTTCTATACATGCATTTTAAATATATGTGAAAAATATTGAGTGGGCTTTTAAGATAGTCCCGCCCCCTAAAATAGAAACTGTGGGGTGGTTTCCAGAGCCCCTACCTGCCTATATTTCAAGTATATTTTGGACCTTTTTAACGGGTGTATTTTCTGTTCTTCTATTGATTAGCGAGTATCGTTTGTTATCTCCTTGCTCTAGACGATTTTTTAAAGTGTTTTATTGGACGAAGTGTCTAACTCTTTCATTAGTTAGCTCAGTCCCGTAACATGGACTGTGTAAACACCATTACAATTGTTAAGGACCATTAGGGAGCTAAAGACTATACGAATACAGAGCATATGGACTATGTATACGAGCCTTCCAACAAATCCTGCTATGACATTCACGTCACCCACCACTCTAGAAGTAACCACCACGTACGTTCTCACAACGTCAACGTGCCCAAACAAAGCAGGCTGGAGATGGTTTTTGTTTAGTTTATGTTCACTTCGTGGGAGATGAAACTTTGGGGAAGACTTGCTAGAAGATTGTCGTCGTGATGTAATCAAGTGATGCCGAAGGAGAGGAGGGGTTTTAATCCACTTTTTACATCCACCCAGGGGTGGACTGAGATGTTTCAAGTGACCTGGGACTACAAATATGACGGCCTTGAAGTATTTATATTTTTATTAATAGTAAATTTAATCCTGAGGACTATTTTAGTAACATAATCGATTATTACCTCACTAACAAGTTCACTTAAAATACCATTTTAGACTTTATACTGACATTAGCAAAAATACTTCTAAATTGTTGGACAATAGCTGGGAGCCTTTTTTTGATATATTTATATTTTGGGAATGACCCTCCACCCACTACTTGAGTGGATTACAGAGCAAATAGCAATAAGTATTCACTAAAAATTTGATTTTACATTTAGAGGAAGAAATTGTTTATAAAAAACACCCAAAGCAACAACAAACTCGAGAGTTTAGCGTTTAATGTTTACTCTTTACATCCATTACTGTTTCCTGGTTCAGGTTTTTTATTCAAACCATATATTTTCCACTACAAGTTGGCTAGGAATGTCGTAGCTTCATATGCCTTATAATCTATCTTAAGACAAGGACAGTCACAACATCCAATCCCCAGCCGTCAATTTATCAATGTGAAAGAGTAAATATATATTTTCTTCAATTATACATTCTCGGCCATACCCGGGATTGAACCCGGTACCCTTAGCTCAGTAGGCAGACACGATACCGACTAAGCTAAGCTAAGCTAAGCTGTCAGACTTTAAAAATTTAATGTCATCTAAAATATTTGCAAATTATATATTTTGGGCACTCACTCTAACTTTTGATTAAAATGTAATAAAAACAATTATTTAGCATTGAATGCAAGGCTTTATTTTAGCATAAATTAGTTGCGGTAACCCAAATTATACCAGCCAATCGGGAGATATCCTAGTGTCATGGCAGCCATGTCCACCTCTGCAACCACCTAACATCACCACGACACTGCGCAATGTCACTCCAATCTATCTAGTGTTTCACCCATGGTGCCCCGAAAAGAAATATTTTAGAGTGTCCATCAGGTTCTAGATTATTACTAACTTTTAAGTTAAAGAATCATTTACCTGTACTATAATGATAAATAAACATTTTTGTAAAATCTATGTTATTTTCTATAGCTTTTAGTTTTCACCACGTCTCACTACCCACTCGGACTGTACACATACACGTTGGTTACACAAATGGAGTAGGGTCGAGTAGGGTAGAAATATATTTAAAAGTACTTGTATTCGCGCTTATGGAAAGTGTAAACACGTTTAGGATAAAACTCTCTCAATACACCATACCAGGATTTGAACCCCGATCTCTTTGTCGCAGCCTAATGCCGGGGTGGCGCATTAAACCATGTGACAGCCGAGGTACTAGAGTTCTTGGTTTAAAAACCAAATCTTAAGTTATTGATATGTATTGATATTTAATCGATATAATATATATGACTTAAACAAGTATGGCATTATTTTATACTTTGCAATTTAAATATTAGAACAGATCTCAAACAATGTTTATTACTAAAAAAATTTATTTAACAAAGTAAAAATGGCTTAAACAACTTTTTTTAAATAGTTTATCAAAATTCGTTCAAGCACACAGTGTCTGGCCAGTAATTTCCAAATCAGGATAAGGGAAAATTACTAGTTTCAATTAAAATAAATATTTGTTTGGTATCCAAACTAATTTATCAAGTGAGAGAAATTCCAATTATAATTTATTTTTGATTAGTATAAAGCCTAATACTTCACGTAAAAGTAAATCAAGGAGACTTTACTCATCACAAACAAAGAAAGGAGTAATTCAGGCGTTTAAATAAATTTTACTTATATTAGAGGGATTTGAACATTTTGTATGAAATTGTAGACAGATTAAATTTGTTACCTGATTTTTTATTTAAGGAGGTAGCATTACTTTTCACCGTTTTCGAACCAGTTTAGAGTTAGAATAAGGTGGTTTAGAACACTTTTATTACCCCCCCCCCCCCCTTCCACTCACTTCCTCTAAATTCTACCTTCCACTTTGCTACCACGTCAGTGTAAACATTCAAATAACCCTAACGAGTATAAATATACACACCTACACATAGAACGTCACTTAGTCAACCGTTATACGTACTTCTTGTGAAATTGATGTTTAATTCATTTCTGATAAGATGTTTTTTTAAAGTTTGCTAAACTAATGATTATATCTTAATTTACTGCTATTTTCAAAATATGAGCCCTACATACATTTTTATTCACGCTGAATTGGAATTAGTTGGAATTTATTTCTTGTTTCATCAGAGATTCAATCTACACAGAATCGTTTATGGCCTAGAATAAATATTAAAGACATATTTGTTTGTGGGTTTATTAGATACATTTTCATTTTTTGTTTGTATAGTGATTTATTTGATTTCAAGTTTGGAAAATTTAGCTTACTTGAATTAGATAAAGCCTTTCTTTCGAAAATATACAATTTTACGAAGTATGTTAAATACTTCGTAAAATTCTCAAATAAAATATTTAATTATTATTTTGCAATAATTTTAACAATAGAACATTTATTTAAGTAATTGAGACAAGTCATAAAAAATATTCCCTCCCCTTATATGGCTATGTAAAAATGTGTACACTTTAATTTCTACTATTTCTATAAAATATATTTTACTATTTTCAATCTGTATGTACAGTACTACGTACCTCATTTTTCATCTGCTGGCTTCCTTACTGTACTTCTGGTTATTGTTGACTTTTGGCTCTCTTTTATATTTGTTTCTCACTCATAATATTTCACATATTAGTATACATTAATTCCTAATCATATTAGTCAAATCGAAGAACTGTTTACATATTAAAATGGGGTAAAATTCTTCCAATATATTTGGTTTGAATGGATGTTTATTTGTTTAAATATAATATTTTTATTTTAACTAAAATTACAAAATCACAAATGTTTAAAGACACTAAATAAGCTATTGTGAAGTTACTCGGTCATCAACACAAAAAGCTGTTATTTAAATGTCACTTTGATTGTGGAATGTATCTGAACAACCTTGAAAGGTGGGGCCAGCTAAGACGACAAATGCAAGGTTAGCCAAACCCTGGGGGAAAAAAATTCCTTTTACTGAATACACGACTGAAGTACCTCAGACTGCGAGGACAAACAGGTCATGCGATCAACAGATGCAAAACGATTTACAGTCTCAAGTTTGTTTGAATCGCAGTCAATTGGGGTTTCAGAGATTAGCAATAAATGTGACAAAATTTTACTACCTCTTTATTGGTATAAAGTGAGAACTATAATAGTTTTAAATTTTTATTTCATGGATTGGTGTGCACTTTTTAAATCAACAGTTGAGTTTTGATTCATATATATATAGTTTTTTTTTTCTGTTTACAAATTCAAATTATATCTACGTTCGTGTATTCACATACATAGTAATGTGATATGGAAAAAAAAAGGTCGATTTTGATAGCTAGGACCTAGATATTTGATAATTATATTTCTAACGAAAAGTTTATTAGAATGTGGGGAAGTATGTATTAAGAAAATTTAAGTACGTGATGGATAGAGTAAATAGCTACCAAGGACAGCACACTTGACCTAGTTCACAGTTGCTAGAATCTTACTTCCCGCTAGGATCCAATGGATTCTGCCATATTAGTAAGAGTTTGTTTATCTTCTAGGAATATGAAACTTGAACAGTATCATTAAAGCTGTGATGTTGACAATATTTTGGGAAGTAATACTACTGTATAAAGTTGGTTTGACCTAAAGGGTTTCATACACTTCTTACGCTTCCTCCAGGCATAACCTGTTACATTATCTTTAAATTAAACCTTCCCAATGCTTTTCTCATCAATGTGAATATGTGGATATCCCGGCTATGTAGTAAATGCGTTTATTATTATTATTTATTATTATTATTATTAGTAGTAGTAGTAGTAGTAGTAGTAGTAGTAGCATCGCGTCTTACTACCCATTCGGGTTATACGCACTTACGCTAATGTGTAAGGTAGTGTGATTGTGAGATATAATGGAGGATCAACAGCTTAACGTGGGATCCGAACCACGGTGGAGGCCTGGTATTCGACACATTCACAAGTTGTATTAATACACGTCTTGTCAGAGGTGAAGGAAGGGTTTGCAATAGAGAAATTAGTGCCGGGACTGAGGATTGATTATTATTATTATTATTATTATTTATTGTGTGTTCTGTCAGTGAATTTAAAGGACAATGCGCCCTGCCTCTTGTCTCCTCCTTCAGCTCAAAAAATTTCTTTATTCCCTCGAGTCATCATATTTGCAGCCTTATTCTTCCTAAGCTCCTCTTTCCCTCAACATTTCCTTCTATGGAATCTTGCAGAAGACATTTCCCCATAAATATGTGACTGAGCAATTTGCTTTATACTGAAGAATCACACCGAAAATGGTTATCTCCTCACCCACTCTTCTAAGTACTTCATTAGTCACCTTTTCTGTCGAGCTGATTTTCTCAAGTCTTTTCCAGCACAACATTTCAAAACTCTCCCAGTATTAGTCTAATTTTCCATTTTCCTAGGAGCTAAAGTTTCTGCTTCATTCAGATACACGAAGTAAATAATAAAGGAATGAACCACGTGCAATTTTTCCACTAAGTATTCAAACATGATAAAATGCTAATGCCATTCCTATTTAATTAATTCCATCATCCCTTTCTCATTAAATCAAATCTTTACTGTATTAATAAAACCAATCAGGCTGTTGAGCAAACCTTTAAACAGAAAGGTTTTAAAAAAGTTACAGGAATGTATTATACCCTGATCTTAAAAAAACAACATATAAAAGATTATGTTTACTGTCCTTAATATTTGCACGTTACATTACAGAAGTACACAGGACGTGGAGAGTCACGTTCTTGAAGCTATGACTTGGAAAAATTCCGAATCAAAACAATCTTCTTGGCCTGTATTTTATATCTGTGTGCACTCGTTCCAAGTCATAACCAAGCACTCCTTTGATTCACTCCACCGAGAAGAGACGTGCCTGCCATATCCTAGCGGTCACATTGAGAGCTAAACACACACAGACTGGGCAGCTTCTGTTTCTATCATATTTTCACTTCATCCCTCACTTCCTGATTCGTTCTTTTTTTATCCACTTGGGCTCTGCTGGGGGACACTCATACATACACCCCCTCTGAGTGGGTGGTTGGAATACTGGGTTGATACATCATTGTACTAGTACGGTTGGTTTACGTAGCACCCAACTTTCTCAAAATGTGTATTATAGCTCGGAAGAAAGTTTTCAAATATATTTTTTCATTAAATTATCATGAAGAAAGCTTTATTCATAAAAACAAACATACCATCTTGTTAATCACAATAAGCATACTTAATACATAATTTGAAACCAAATTGTTATAATTTTTTTAACAAATTATCATAAATAAGTAATTTTTTTAAATTACCCTAACATTATTTGTAATCTTTAAAATAAAAACATATTCTTATTTATAGTAAAAATCTATTCCCAAATACTCTTCTTGAACTCAATATTCAAGGCGAATTTTGAAAATTTCTAATTTTAATCTGTATAATTTGATAAAGTAAGCTACCTTTAATTAATTCAGTAAATATAAAGACACATTATTATTTATCATGTAAAATAGTTACCCGATACTAATTTTGAACAAAATCATTTTAGATGTTGCTCAGTAATGTTTCAAAATATCATTCATAAGTAAATTACGTTAAAAAAAGATTTTAGAAAAAGAAACATACTTAATTATCTTAAAGGTAAAAAACTTAACGCTATTAGTTTTGAACCCAGTTTCTATATCCATTTTCTTTAAAAATTTAAATTAAAAAAATTACTTCAATAAATTACCCTTAAATTAATGCCCCCCCCCCCCCCCCTAAAAACAGTGTAATGTTTTATTTGTCATGTCAAACACTCCTAAGATGTATATTTAAAAGAAATGTTAAACCCATTTTCCAAATATATCGAATTTACAAATTTCACTCATCTGTAAACTATCATTTAATGAATTTTTACCCTAAAACCAGACAAGTAGGCTACACAGTTTGATTTTGGAACTCAAATGCTCCTTAGATATCCATTTTAAACAAAATAATTTGAGCCATTTTCAATACATTTGCAATTAAAAAATATCACCTTAGATCCATCAAACCTTTTTGGATCCGTGAGCAGGGACAAGCATACAGATAGACATGGGGACGGACATAATTTTAAGAACCACTTTGTTGTGCTAGGATTCACATAAAAAGTATACATTTATCATAATCTCGATTTCATTCTTTTACGATTATATATCTCTTTACATGAGAAAGTAAAAATTTAGAATCGCAAGGTCAGCCATTCGCTGTCCATAACCCCCAGCCCTGGAAAGCATGAAGGTTAGGGTAGCACTAATGGTTTCCCCCAGGCTATTTTTTTTAACATTTTTTAAACATATTTAACATTCAGGTAATAATTTAGAGAAGTTCCTTTAATTGTATCACCTTAAACACTTATTTTTATTCTTTAAATATTTCCCTATATTCTCTGAGTCTCTGTCACTCATACCACCCATTTTACGAGTGTTGTGACCGCAACACCCTGACCTTGGGATGAACACCACTGTTTGGTTTAAATTCATATTGCATAATAAAGTATAACGATTTAGTGCTAGTTCAACACTTTAGCTCAGTCAGTATTGTGTTTGTCTACTAAGTTAAGGGTCTCGGGTTTGATTTCTGCTATGGCCGAAAAAATGTATCACTGGTGAAATGTGGGTTTACACTTTAACAGCGATGAATTAACGGCAGGGGACTGGATGTTGTGCTTGTCCTAGAATTTAGTAAGTTTATAAGCTATGTGCTGATATAATCATTTGGTTCAGAAAGTGCACGTTAAATATCTCAAATAAATTAATTGAACAAATTATTTAGTGCTAGTAATATCAAAGGCTTTTAACCTAAGAAGGTTTGATTATAAAGGTAGTCACCTCGGTCATCGAGACAAAAAAAAAATCAATCACTGTCAGCCGTTCCGGCTTAAAATGCAGTGATTTTTATGGTTTTTGTAACTATTTCACTATTGTATGTAATGCACCCTTCACCCTTTACCTATAATCACTCATAGTCATGTATGCCAATAAGAAATAGGGGAAATAAAACTACGAAACTTATCAACTCAATTTAAAGAGGAAAGGCCACTGATAGTTGTCAAATATATTCACATTTTATTTAGTGGGCCTATACAAATCACTGTATATGTTAGAGGAAAACTGAATCTAGAGCTCTTTTTCATCAAGCATAGGGAAAAAGATCACTGTTGTAACCATTTGACTTTATTTTGTCGTAAACCATATTTTGATATAATGCATCGTAAAATTAAATATTGCGTTAGAGCTGAACGTCTGTACAGAAATTTTTCGCTTACTGAGGCGGCCTCACGAGGAAGACTTTTTTAAATAAACTGCACCAGAATTCTCCTGAAAATAGTCGATGAACCAAATGGTGTAAAAAGTTTATTCTCTATACAACCAAAATTCTAACGAATTGCATTAGATTCAGGAATGGTAACACTAACTACGCCCCCTTTTTTCTGAACAAATAAAAGAGTTATTTAATTTATATTATAATTCATGTAAATTATTTTAATTTATTTTCCACTGACAATTTAATGTTGCAAATTGATTATATTTCCAAGAACACTGAAGGTAAGAGTGGATCACATTAGATCCCAGGTTCTTGAGAAATGACGTCAGAGAATTCACTAGAGGTTTTCCGGGGACTAGCACAGGATCTAAAGCGAACAAAGAGTTCGTGGTATAAAACCACAGCATCCATTTTATGAAGATGACTCGACAAAAATTACAATAATATAATTGCAAATCTCACTTATAACTTAACATGTTCAGTAACAGAACACAGGAAAATACATATTACACTTAATATATTTTGTTTAGTACTTACAAGTAAAAGATTAAAGAGACAAATAAATAAAAACAAGCCCGGAGATGATAATTTCTCTAAATAGATATACTGGTCTTATTAAAGCTCTGGAGGAATGTTTGCTAAACATTCCGATAGTTTCTAACAGATTTCAGCACAACGCAGAAGCAGAAACTTTTGAAGCGAGGAAAGTATTTCGCTGGTCTGTTGTAAATAAGCAAACAGTTCTCTCGAAGGGGCTCACCTCAAGCGCCCCTCTGCCGCCCCCTGGCCTCGTAACGGTTCTCTACATTGTTCCATCGCCCACAAGGGTGGTACAACTACTTTTGGAAACCACTGACTTACACGACTAAGTTTAGAATTTGTGCTGCCTTGTCTTAATAACGTCAACTTCATTAATTACGCCGAATCAAATAATTGTAAGCCTTGACATTGGAGTCATTAACTCAAACAGAAGTTGGTCAGGTTGGTTATCTAAGTTTCTCAAAACCGATCTTTGGCTAGCACCAATCTTAATTTTGAGATTATATTTTTCCCATGAACGAGTATATGTGCCATCACTTTCTTACGAAATTACATATGGAGCACAGTTTTTAGCGAATACAAACATATATTTTGCGTTCAACATTGATAACATTTTATTATATTAATAGTGTAATTGTATAGGTATTGATAATCTTTATCAACATTGACATCTGCAGATCACATGAAGTTATGAAAGTGGTTTTAGTAATTTTTATAGCTGTCAGATGTGTCCATTCTTAATGAAATTCGGGTATAGTTAACGCTCTTAGGAAGGAAGGCCTGTATATAATAATATGCTTTTATCGATCCAGGCTGTACACGTTAAAATACATTAATGGTTGATTAATGAAGTGAAGCAAACGAAAACCTTTCCAATATAATTAACAGGAATTTAATATTTGTACGTACGCTACTTCACTTTACTCTGACTTGGGAGATCAGTCTTTGATACTCAGTAGGGTGAAATGAATTTGTTTCGCAATGATGCTTCCTTTCATTTATATTAAATATTTCTGGAAAATTTCTCTAAAATTTTATCTCATTCTTATTATTTGTGTTAAACCAATATATTTTAGATCTACTCACAAATAACCGATGTAGTTTTTATTTTTATTTTTTTGTAATGGGAGTATTTAATGTTCTCTTTATAAACCATGTATATATATATATATATATATGGTTTATAAAGAGAACATTAAATACTCCCATTACAAAAAATAAAAAAAAAACTACATCGGTATATATATATATATATATCAGAAAATGGCTTAAAATTAACCCACTTCTAAAAGTGAAAGAGCCCCTTGGCTGTCAATATATCACTGTGCAATGAAGGAAAACAATTATCACACATCGTTCATGTTTTGATGCATGCGGAGAATCTATTCCTAGCCCAAATACAAGGAAATGTATTTCTCTCTCCTAGTCCCATAGATGAAGAGAGAGTTCAGCTATTGTCAAAAATGCTGTGTGAAACAAATCCAATGGTAGCCGATATGTGTTTTTTTTTTTTTTTTTTTTAAGTTTCATGAGCATTGAAAAGCAATCTAGTGGTAAAATAGAATATAAAACTCTGAAACCGTTATTCGATAGTTTGTGACTTATTCCATTTTAGAATGTACCTATAAATTATGTCAGGTAAAAAACTGCTAGAAGAATGCTCCAGGCCTATTATTAGGTTGAAAGGGAAAATAGAGAGGAAACAAACTGACCTCGCTCACCCTTTTTACCTCACATTCTATTTACTCTTTAGTATATGTTTACTCGAAACACTCAATACGGTTTTAATTACAAATTATTTATGTTCGGTAGATAAGAATCCAAACCAATTTTTTGTATATGCTTAACATAAAGATTTTTAATGACCTAGCCATGATATAAAGTGATTAAGAGATTAAGTTAGAGTTAATATACCCACATTGGCGTGTAAAAATGATTGGAAAAACCCAATAAAGATAACTTGTATAGATTAAATATCCAAGTTATCATATTTTTATAAGTACGGCTATAGCCGCATCTGAATATCATATTCTCTAAATTTAAAAATGACACCTGGACACGGGGGTTGATTTGTATATCACTATTAAGCTGTGACAAACGCCTTCCGTTGCACCTACCTGGGGATTGAACCCCTACCTTCCAGTCAAATGCAGTTATATGCAATTACTGTAAGTCACCTCTCTGTAACATTCATCTATCGATGCGGGTTATTAGATTATGATATACTTTCGGTCAGAAATAAGTTATCTTAATCTTAGTAAAAAAAAAAAGCTTAATTATTATTAACAAACTCTTATCGCATTATATAATATATTTTTTAATACCATATTTAACACTAACCGAGTCAAGGTCGCCCACAAATAGTAGAAATATTAGGTAAGTCCGGAGGTCAAAAATGACTCAAAAGCCATTAAGCTAAAATTTATATTTAAAAAAATGAAAACCAATATGAAAGGCATAAAGTTGAACCAAATTTGGTAGCCTAGGACATTATAGTTTGATCTGTATTTATTATTTTTATCCCTTCATGCCATTAATTCCAAAATAACACATTTTTATAATATAATATAAGGAACGCACTTAGATGTTAAATTTACTTAAATTTAATTGTATAACTTCTATTGACCAATTAAATCAAGATGAAAAAATAACGAGCAAAATGATGTATTTATGTCTTTGTAACAAATCAAAACATAGTACAAGTATAACCTGTGTGACATACATCCGTTGATTTCAATTAAATCTCCTAAATAATCAATTATCTCGATACTTAACACAGTCAAAATTATATAAACAATTGACTGAAATAACAAGTTCAGTACTAATAAGTCGTTAGTATTTAATTTAATAATTTTGTTAAAGAAGTTACTTAATATGTGTTACCTTTAATTCTAATATTTTTCATGTTGATATTTTATAGTGTTAATTGTCTTTGTTGTAAGATAAATCAATAACAATCTAGTCAAACTAATTAACCTTTCTATAAGTCATTTTTATTACTGTCATTGCTTAAAATATTTTAACCATTACAGAACACGCTTTCCTTGTTAACTTGTTTTTCAAACAATTTATTAGTACATATAATTAATTCAACTAATAAGTTCATTATTAATGGCATACCAATACCTATTACTTTTGTATAAACATTCTTATTTGATAAGTCATACCTTTCATATAGCCTTTAAAATATTTTATGTCAAAGAAAGTAAAATTTATTAATTGTCTTTGTTAATATTTTTAAGGTATTAGTAACTACAATCTAGCCCAATTGCCGATTTATCCACTAGTCAATTTGATTATCAACCAATCCATAAACCTGCTATTGCTAAAATATTTTAATCATCACAAGTTATTATTCTTTTCTTGTTTATCTGTTAATTTAATAATCCCAGAACATTATTATTGTAACAATTTTACTGGTGACATTTTATAAGTGATGTATATCTTTATATTGATTTCATAATTCGTGTTAAATTAGGTATTTATTTAAATAAATCATATTGCATGTTATTTTTCTTATTTTTATTTTTATTTAATAGACAAAAAGAAGTTATGCAGATCAATTTAAGTAAATTTAACATTTAAGTGCGTTCCTTACATTATAATTTAATATTTATCCGTACTACAACTATAATGAATATTACTAAAAACATGTGAATATGCTTGTGGTTAACAAGAAACCAAATATTTTAATTAAATTATTTGTTTTTCAAAAGTGTTTACAGTAAAGGTTTTTCAACGTGTGCAGGCTTGGGGTAAAGTGCTTGCCTCAGACCCCGATGTTTCTGTGTTCAAACCCAGCCGTTCTTGATAGATTTTTCTAAAGCTACAAAAATCCATAGCATAAATACCGCAAATAAATATAATAGTAAAATCTTAATAATTATGGTCTTGTAAACTAAATCTACTATAATAGCTTAAGTACACACTCAATGTAGGAATCGGCAACACAAAAAGCCCTCCGTAAATCATAGTAGATATGTTTCCGATAGCTTCGAGTTGCTGACGTTCTCATACGCCCGTCACAGTTCCGCCTTTAAAATGAGAATTTGTCCATATCTAAGTACACCAAGCCTAACGTCCTGGGTTCTCTTACCTTTTACAATTGTAATTTTCCATTTAATTGAATTGTATTTGTGAACGACATATATACTGAACAGATTATTGATTTAAATATATATAAATATATATATTAGGTTTGGTACTTAAATCTTAAAGTAATTTATAAAATAATGTAAAGTCCGCATTTAAATAAACTATTGAAATAATGTTCAATGTTGATGTTTGGAAAAAGTGGATAAAAATAAATTATAAACCAACACAACTGCTTCCATAATTTAGTAAAAGTACAAATAAATATACGTCACTTTCACAGTGAAATATATTTAAAAAAAAAGCTTTAGGAAGCTACTTTGAAATCCGCAAGAGAAAGCGAAAGCAATGTGTTTCGTTCTTTAGGATGCAGAGCGACAAGATTCCATTCGGAAATAGAATTCTTTGTTCACGTCATTGGAATGACAAGACGTTGAGTGGTGATGGGCGGGTTTAGTTTGAAGATTTCTTCTTTGATAGGTGGAGGGGGTGGAGTGTCTTGAGTTTTAAATGGCGCATGATGGGAGACCTATCTTTTAAGGATGTTTGAGTCAGTTTTGAATAATATATAGTATTTTTCTTTTTGTTTTAGGAGGGAACAGGTTTTTACTCTCTTGAGTAACAAACTTTTGATCTGAAATAAACACAGCAGGAGCCTGTTTCTATTTCCATTGTCATTACAAAGTTCTGACACATCTATATAATTATTAATCAACAACAAGTTGAACATCTATACACATCAATAAATACGTTACAAATATATTTATAGCAATTAGGATGTTAAGGAACCATTAAAGTAAAATGATTTCACAAAAATTAAAATAAATAATCTACGTCAGTTGGCATGCTATCTAAATTTTGAACTCATTTAGTTTAACTTTTTGGTTACGATAAGTTTGGAGTTTGAATCCCAGCAGAGTGTACTGAGAGGGTTTGTTCCTAAATGCTTTCCCACTATGCCCACGCGCATATGCGGGTATAATTTCCCTCAATTCTACTTTACTCTTATTAACACATTAGCTAACTAATAAATATGCGTCAATAACAAATAGATGATTAGAATGAAAGAGAAAAACTTGATTAAAAAAAGGTAAAAACCATGTTAAAACTTGCGTGAACTTCCACAATGCGCTATTCTTTTGGAAGCAATACCTTTACGATTAATTCCAGTTTTATTGTTTCAATTTAAGAAGGGTATTGGGAAATATAATAATTATTTTGAGTCTTCACCAATACTTGGACAAACATGTCAATTTTTTTGGAATGGATTGCCAAGGATGGAGGGATTGGGGTTAAAATGCCAGATAATGTTATATGGGGTGGTTTTTCCTAAATGCTTTCGAATCCTCACCAACGCAAATGCTGGTACGTTCTATTTAAATTATACCCTCCTCAATCCTATATAATCATTGTAACTATGCGGAGAATCCAAATTGATATGGCTGTTTAGTCTGAATTTCTATTATTGCGTACTAATTACCATTTATCTGCATATATCTTCCTCTATTTGAGTCATATGAGTCACCAGCTCTCATTTGATAGGAGGGGGGGGGGGGCAGAATGAATCTATTTTCACTTTAAATTGAAAAACCAAAACAATATATTATTCCAAATAAACAACACAAATAATATGACAAGGACCCGCTTTGGTGGCCACGTAGTCTAATGCACTACTATATTAATAGACTAGACTGCTGAAGACGTTGAGATTGATGTTCGATCCCGGTCGGGTGCACTGTGGGTGGTTCCTCTAAATGAGTTTCCACTCTCCTTCCACGCAAATGTGTGTGCACTTTATATCAATTAAAACCTTCCTAATTCCTAAACTATTAGTGTAATTAATACATGGGCGTATAATCCGAATGTATAGTAAGAAGCAATACTAAAAATAATATGACAAGGGAATTAATTCTTTAAATCAGATAAAACAAGTTACTTTTCTTATTTATACATTTCTACCAACGTGGATTTTCAATTTTAAACAATTAGCTATGTATTTTGTGGTTTTAAGAGTGTCTCATTAGACCATACTTTCGGAGAGGTCCTGCACCTCCCCCCCCCCCCCCACCTCTCACCACTTTCCCCCACCACTACTTTCCCTGCTAAATACTACTGTTTTAGTTAATTTCAACGGTCCACTGCCAACCATCATGACTCTTCTAGTAGTTTATTTACAAGGTATCTTTGTAGCTAGTTTGAATGGATTTCAAACCATTTAAGACCCCGAGTCAGATGTTTCTTGAAGGTGAACAAAAGCTTTTCTTGCCTTTAATTTAATGTACCCTTCTATTTTTTAAATGAATCGTATTATATGAGCTCCCCAATCATAATCATTTTGTATCTGTTTATAACAGTAAAAAAGGAAATATTATACCACAAATATTTGGTTAGCTTATTGCTTTAGTGGCATTCGAGCATAGACTAACCAAAACTTTTCCGTCATTCTGACCTTATTAAGGGGAAATATCACATGAAGAGGAACTTTGTATTTGTTTGGAAACGCTTTGTGTGATGCTTGAAACATACCGGAAACTAATGAAACCCTTAATGAACTGAAGGTTCCAACCCCTCGCTTGTTTTATCTATCCAATTGTTTTGCCACCACCACGTTTGTCGTTTGTCGTTTGTCAGGACAATGGAGCGTGGTAGGTATGATCTCGGCAGCTATGCGCGAGCTAGGGGGTCATAATCATAATGGCAACTTTGCATTCTGGTTTGGAAGGGTTGCTATGGTAACTGCTGTTTGTGAGGGAGGATTCAGATAACTCTCGAGCTTGGAACATCTGATTCACTAAAAGTTTTCTTTTGTTGGTATGGTTTATGGTTGTAAGTCAAATTAAGGAGGTCGTATACTACAGCGCTGAGACACATTGAAGGCGTTTATAGATGCCAAATTATTAAATAATGTGTATTTGTAAGATTATTATTATTATTATTATTTTATTATTATTATTATTATTATTATTATTATTGCACCGCGTCTTACTACCCGTTCGGGTTATACGCACTTACGCTAATGTGTAATGGTAGGGTGATTGTGAGATGAAATGAAGGACCTACAGTTTAACGTGGAATCCGAACCACGGTGGAGGCCTAGCATTCCCCACATTCACAAGATGTCTTGTCAGAGGTGAAGGAAGGGTTTGGTAATCAGACAAATCTGTGCCGGGACCAGGATTGAACCCCGGCCACCAGCATAGAAGTCTGACACCTTAACCCTAGACCACCAGGTCAACCTCATATTTGTAAGAAGGTACATGAAAGGTGGATATTAAACATATAAAAGGAAACAAACACAATATGGCAATATGTTTACTATCTAACTTTCCTGTACCTTCTGCCAAATATACAAAATACCTCCAAAAAAGGGAAAAGAGGTCTTCCTTATGGGGATAATTTATTTAAAAAGATACTTATAATTGTAAACTATGGTTCACACCAAAAATGGGAGTTAAGGTAACATGTATTTTGCGTTAAAAAACACGCATCCTAATTTTACTTCTGTATTTAAAAAAAGATTTAAGAGTAGAATTATATTTTCATTACTTTACACGGAGTTTCATAGTTCTAAAGTTAATGTAAATTCTAATAAATATAAAAATGGTTTTTATATACAAAAGTATATCATATTTTTAATAAGATCATAACATAAAAGACAGTATTGATATAATGGTTCAGATATTTCAAAACTAATATTTTCATTATAAAAACAGCATTTAGGTAATATACGGTGAATTTTGAACCCATGCCACATACCTCTAGACTTATATCCTCACTCGCTGATATTTCTTGAGAGAATCTCAGTTTGAGGTTTACCTCCTTTTATTTAGCCTATTATTGTTACTTTTGTTAAGTTTTCATTTTAAAGTTTCAATAAATAAACTTATATTTAATTAATCTTTTCACCACGTCTCATTACGCACTCGGGTTACACGCTAGCTTAATAATTACACTGATTTGTTAAAGTTAATAAAGGTAGAATTAAAAATAAATGTACTTCTATTTACTTGAGGAGATTATCAGAAACTATTTAGGAAAAACCACCCTTAATACACCTTAACAGATATTCGAGCCTTGACCTTGTTATTGGCAATCCAGTCTAATTTTGAGTGTGACACGTTAGACTAAATGATCACGGATGTATCTGGCTTATAACATCATGATCCAATATAATTAAAAAACGTATCTTCAAAATTTCGCGCTTATAAACAAATGTTGTAGAGATGTGAGAATCAAGCCCTCAAACTTCAGCTCCAAAGTATGTTGTTCGAATCATATTATTATACTGGTAATAGAGGCAAAGTTATAATTTCACAATATACACTAATAACTATTTTAACGGTCATGAAATCGTATCCCAAAATTAGGATAACGTACTTTTATGTATAAACATTTCTAGCACAGTGTCTAATAACCGTTCGGGTTATACGCTTATTTACTAGTTACGATAGTGGTTTTAGGGATAAGAAAGGTTATATTTAGAGGAAGTGTACCCAAATTTGCGTAGAGGGAGAGTGGAAAACCATTTAGGAAAAACCAACCTCACTACAACCTCAATACATCCGACCAATATTCTAACCTCAATCTCCCCGTCATGGGCAGTCTAGTTTACTGCGAGAATAGCGCGTTAGACCACGTAGCACCAAACTGGGCTTAAGCTTATATGGCAGTTTATATACATCATTTTATAACAATAATAATAAGATTACATATACTCGAGAGTGCTTATGTATCGCGTATTTTTACCCGTTTGACTATTACACACTACACTATTGGGTAAAAGGATATGTGAGCTAAAATATAGTAGAAGTGCCCCCAAATTGTCGTAAAGGTTAAATTTATAAACTATTTGGAAAAAATAATCTCATATTGGGTTGATATTCTAATCCTGGACTTCCTAGCATTGGCAAACCAGACAAGAAGAGATTGACGCCTTTGTCTATATGATCAAGCTTGTGGGTCACATTGATTATACAACAGTGTGTGTACAGGTGGTTGTGTCATTAATAGAGTTTGTATATAATTCATGTAATTCAGCGTTTTTTGAACTGGGCTCCACGTCAGTTATCTCAAGATTCATGAGAAAATTACAAGATATTATGTAGGATATTTGGTTTTTACACTAAAATATCAACTGTAATTAGAATGACCTTTTTTTTTCAATCATCAGTGGACATTGCCTAAGGCACAGCCAGAACATGTGGTGTTTTCGATTTGTTTTATACTTTTATAAATGAAAAATATAACTATCTTCATTGAACGTTCATAATATTAGTGTAAACGTTTTAAGAGAGCTCAAATATGTATTGATTTCTCATGCCAGACCATCCTTTGGTCTAAAAAGTTTGGGAAACCCTGGCGTAGTTCACACTAAATAAATACTTCTCTCTCTATCTTCTCTCTATGTCTAGTGGAAAAATAAAATCTCTCAGTTCAATCGCCATGGTAAGAAGCCAATAAAAATAGAGGAAGCGTGATAAATTGGGCTTACTTAGCGTTTTTTTTATTAGAGACACTACTTACTAAATAGTGATAGATTTATAATATTTATTATTAATAGACTTAGTAGTTTCACCTTTAGTTCAGAAATCACCATCTCTTATAATTCTTTTTTAACACGAGTTTTGAAAGTTGTGCTCTAACGGTCATTGAACCGAGACACTTGGGTTCAATGCCCCTGATAAGAGCGTACAAATAGGACGTGGTATCCGTGTCCGGTGAGTTGTTACCTCTTGGAACAATGAATTACTTGTTCATTGATTAGCTCGAGAGACTACTTTGTACAATGGCGCGGCCAGGATTGAAATTGAGGGGGGCACTAAAAGTATTATAATCTCAAATGCAACCTTAAAGGCATATTTATCATATTAAAGCAGCTCTTTTTACTTTCACATATCAAGAGAATTATTATGATCATGAAAATAAATTTAGCTCATTGTTAAAACAGATTTTTACCTTTTATGTGAATACGTACCCAAAATAGTTGATTGTACAATTATGTCTATAAGTATGTCCCTGGGTACAGACACAAAACAGTTTGATGGATTTATTCAGACCTCATATTTAGATCTATTAGGTTTTTTACCTTTTTCCTTCAACTAAGGCTAGTTTGATAATTAGTAATTTTTTCTGAACTCAATATTTTTCAAAAATAGCTATAACAATTTTGTTTAAAACGCATATCTTTGATTTGTTTGGCATGACAAATAGTATTATATAATTGGTTATTGAGCAAAAATTCGTTGAAGGGGTGTTTACTGATGACGATTTAAAAAAAACTAGGTATTTTATAAACAGTGGTGTGGATTTTGTTTAAATGGGTATCATGGGAGTGTTTAACATTAAAAATAACGGTGTATACTTGTTTTCGGGTACAAACTAATTTTTGAATAGTTTACTTATGACATATCTTTTAAGAACTTGAAATATTTCACAAAGGGCTCAAACTATTTGGTTCCAAATGGGTATTTTGCCATTGTTCTATAGGACATAACAGTATATACTTGTTTTTGGGATACAAACTCATCATTGGGTAAATTACTAAAAAACTAATTTTTCAAAAACTTGAACCACTTTTATTTTGAGAATTATATGACAATTAACCGTGTATATTTGTTTTTGAGATTAAAATCAGTTCTGGGTAATTAATTGATGACTTATATTTCAGAAACTGAAAATATTTTCAAAATGGCACTAGCTATTTTGTTTAAAATGGGTATCTTTGCTTGACATGTAAACTAAACCTGTGGGCTTGATTTTGGGTAAATATTCTATAAAGGGTGTTTAATGAGAAGTATTTTTTTAAATTAAAATTATTTTGAAAATGGCTATAACTATTTTGCTTAAAGTATGTATCTGAAGAGTTTTTGACATGAATATGAAAATAAATTTGTATAATTATTTTCGGGGGGAGATTTGGCTAAGGTTATACTGATGATTATTGTTTTTTTAATCTGAATATTTAAATAAAAACTACTTTAGATATTTGGTTAGAAACTGACATCATGAAACCTTTTAACATATCAATAATAATATCTTTACTTCTCTAAACTAAATTAATTTAAGGGTCTTTTAGTTACAAGAAATTATAGAAAATTTGAATGTTTTGGAAATTGTCCATGAGGATTGAATTCAAAATGGAAGTATGGGAATAGTGTTTAATTATAAATAATAAACATAGTAAATAATAATACATTTTTGTTTTTATAAATAACAAATAAATGTATGGTATTTAAAAATAATATATTTTTGAAAATGTGAATTGTGATAAACTCTCTAAACAATTTAATTAAAAAAATAAATTAAAGTTACTATTGTGATTAACTAGATGACTTGTTGTTTTTATGACTAAAGGTTTTTTAAGGGTTGTTCTCTTAAACCTATTTTTAGAAACATTCTTCAAAACCATTTATTTTGTATTTATTTTGTACACTTAATAATGAAGGTCCTTGTTCCCCAAAGAATATTTTGAGATTGAGGTGCCTTTTGAAGCTTTTTGTGTTTTAGTTTTAATAATTGGGTTGAAGTGCAAACCTTTCCATTACTCAACCAAATATATGTTTCTTAAATTTGTGTGTCACGGGTTTTGACTGATCCACGGGATTTCATCACGTATACTCAAGGAGACAGAAAGGGAAGGATTTAAAACACCCTCAGATAATAAATATAAAACGTTCTTTGGACCTAGCTCCAAGCGACTTAATTTCTTGTATCAGAGGCTAGTTAGCAGTAAGGGATATAAAATGTTGCCATACCCTATATTACATGCAAATAAGATATTACAATATGATACAGAATATTTAGTTTTATATATATAATTATGTATTACAAGTAAAGACATAATAAGGTTCGCAAACTTGTTAAAAAAAAATATCTAGTTTTAAAAGCAATTGTATCGATACTCTACTGTTTTTTGCAGGCCATTATTGTAAATGAATATGTTCGGTAGATAGTAGAACAGTATTTTTAGTATAAAATTTGTTCTGGAAAATCTTGATTTAGATGGATGAGATCATGAATATGAATAAATTTACGATTTTATTAATATGGTAGCTCAAAAATTTCAAAACGTGCAATGATTAATTGTTATGTGTCCTATATATTTTAGATTAAATATAACCAATAATCGCAAAATATGTTATTAAACTAGCCTACATGCAATATAGTTTTCTAATTTAAATGTTTTAAATATTTGCTCTGAAAAGCGCAAGGATTTAAAAAAATTATGATTTATTATATTTTGATTTAATACTTTATATAAAACATTTCATTTATCTTAAACAGTGTTACAAAACCTTATATGGCTAAAAATGTCATTTATTAAAATTTTTTTAATTTTATATAATTGACATAAATATCTTATTAACCTTTATTAAGAAAAACAACGTTAATATACATCCATTAATTTTTGTCTTGTAATGATATATTTTCAAGGTTTGTACCGAATCATTTTGATAAGAGAGGGTGTAATGAAATGGAATTATACATCCCAATAATTTATTATTCACATCAATATTCAAAATTACGATATTTTAAATGAGAGCGGGTGGATTTATTTGTGATAAATTGTTAAGTTGCAAGGTATGGCAACATCTTTCTACGTCTCTGTTTAAAAGGACAACGCAGTTTTGTGAACAGAAACGCACCTAGATGACCGCGCCGTTTTTTTAAGGAAGCTTCGAGAAGGAAATGTCGCTAGATATACCCCTTCAGGGTACGCATCTCTTCACTTTCCCTTCCTGACGAGAAACCATGTAGGTAGAGCCTATGACATCTTAATCTGTGCTCTAAATCTCGAGTGTCCAGAATTATCATGCATTAAACGTAATAATTGGGCTTTTAAATTAAAATCTACAACGTGTGAAATATCTAGCAAAAAACTGTTTATCTATTTAAAATAAAAACTATAAAACACCAGAACCTTTGTTTTATAAAATAAGACATCATCCCTTTTTAATTATTATAATACAGTATAGCAAACTTGGACCAATTCAATCATCATATGAAATGTCACTTTAATGGTGGCGAACAAACATTAATAGATAAGGTTAGCTCTTTAAACGTTACAAGGGGGTGCTAAAATAAAAACTCACCCGAGCATAAAATTATGCTCGGAAGCGGCCTTGAGTAAGATTCAAACAACGATAAAGATAATTTAGCTATAAGTTCACTTAAATTAAAAATGACTTTAATCCATAATTCAAGACACGAACCCATCTAATGTTATTTTATATCTATTTGAATTAGATCCGGTTATCAGGACATCGTATAGACAATCATCAAGTATTAGCTTGGAACGGTCGGGTAAACTGGGGGTGGGGGGTTTCCTAAATGGTTTTCCACTCTCCCTCCACGCGAATGCGGGTTCACTTCCTCTTATTCAACCTTCCCAATTCCTAATCCATTAGCGTAATTAGTACTTAAAGCGTATAACCCGAAAGGTAGTAAGACGCGGTTCTAAATATTATTATTATTTATTAGCTTGGAATGAAGATTCAGGCCTATACATAACCAACCAAATCGCATTTATAAAATAAAACTGGGCATTAACCACGTGACTGTGACGTGACACATGTATAATAGTTTTCTTTACGCATACATACAATATGACAGTGAGGTTTAAAATCAATTAAAGTGTCCGATAAGGTCATACCTCTTGACCATTCATTTATTACTAGCTCTGATAATAATGTAAGCAGGCGTAGATTATATACCTGTGAGTCCTTGCCTGTTTACCGGCTCTGTAAACTAACGGTGGTTTGTCCTGAATCTTGTAAATACCACGTTGCAGCTATCTGAGAATGTCTGCAGTAAGTATGGCCTTGTGTGGTGTAGGTGTGCTGTGGACCGGTTGACCTTTCCCCAACATAAACACACTGGAGCGAGTTTGATATGACATTGATACACCTCCTAGATGTGAGATTAGACTTTACATTTTAGTGAAACATAACTGGAGATATTTGAAACCTCACTTATTCGAGACACGATTTTATGTGATAGTGATACATTATTTGAGATATCTAAGTCGGGAGTGAGGGGACGCGTTAAGAGGTCAGTGTTTAAAGCAGTTTTTATAGCTAAATCTTCTTTGGGCAAAATAAATAAAATTTGTTTTGATTAAAAACATATAATCAAGTTATCTTCACATGGTGATATCAAAAGTCATTGAATATCTGTCATGAGCATAGTGGCATTAAGTGACAAACTTTTTAAATTAAGAGAAAATAGGACAACTTTGAGAGATATTCAAGAACAACTGTTGAGGTCACCGCGTAAATAAAATTAAACTTTACTGGATAAATATTTTATTTTGAAGTTATACTTCTCTAGGCGCGTTATGAAAAAATGACGAGAGTGAAATTTTAAGATGCGCGCGCATCACTGTAACACAAAAGTAACAGGTTGAAGCTAAACCGCTCGTTAAGTCTCGAAAAAAAAAAAAGCTACCAACAAAATAGAAATAGAACCTCTGTTAGTTGCGCATGTTGGTACGCTCGTCGCCTCTGATCACTGTTTTCATATATATAATATTTAGCTGACAGAAGAATTCCATAACCTCATAACCGTTTATTCTAGGGGAAGAGAAGAGATGAGCAGGGTGACAACATCCAACTTTAAAACCAGATATAACCATTAGTTTAGGATTAAACCGTTAGATAGCACTCCAAAAATTAAAACATGAATCACGTTATAAGTTATGACAAGAGATGGCAGTAACAGATATGAATAAATTTAATTGTATCACAAATAATAGTTAATCAATTATTTGTGAATTAAGTAAAGGATAATGTTAAATAATATTTTTTATTTGGTAGTTAATATGAATGACGCTGCATAAGTGTGGAACCGGGGTCTGCCGTTATTTTAGATATATGCCTTCAAACCTATATTAGACTCGAAATTAGCACTGCGCGACCGCCGTTTAAGGCACCACAGTTTCTATATTTGAATCTGCATCATAAGCACACATTGTGGGTATCATAGTTTCTGCCGTTATTTTCAGATTGATTGCCTTTAAACTATAATAACCTAATACAGATATGTTGGGCGCTAGTTTAAGGCACCACAGTTTCTATATTTGAATCTGCGACCTAGCACACATGGTGGGGATCATAGTTCATATGTCTATAATGACCCTGCATAAGTGTGGAATCTGGGTCTGCCGTTATTTTGGATATATGCCTTCAAACCTATATTAGACTCGAAATTAGCACTGCGCGACCGCCGATTTTTCTAATGTTGGTTGAAAACGGTTAGTTTATTGTGGATCTGGGATCTTAATATTTATCCACATGTTTCTACTTTTTACATTCACAACACGTGTTTTAGTTTCATACAAGTGCGAATTATATATGTGCTAATAAATTATATTCAGTAGTGATTTAAATTGAATATTTTGATTAATATTATTTACTATTCGTAAATATGAGTGAAAAAAATTGTGCTTATAGACTTTTTCAAGTGCTCTAATATAATTGAGGTTAACTATCCGTATGTATTATTTATTGATATAAATTAAAATATTATTATTTAACATAACTAATACTAAATATTATTAAATTATTATTGTTAAATATTTATAATTGGTTATTTAATATTTACAAAATAAAGAAATAAAATTAATAAAACATTTAATAAAAAATTTGTGATAAAAATTTTAATCGAACATCAAATTAAAATATTAATTTTTAATATTTATTATTAAATTGAATAAATAATAAATATTTATAAAAATAAATGAACAAATTTAATGAAAACTTTTTGATAAAATTGAAAAGTGAATATTAAATTAAGAAAATAATAAATATTTAAAAAATTAATGAACTTAAATTCAATTTTTGAATTTATTATTAAATTTATTAATGATGCCAAAGAAGTATAACTTCTCACGCGCGTACATAAGTACACACACCCATATTTTTTTTATACAGAAAATGTTTTGATGTAGGAACTGTAAAAACACTTACCTTTCTCGCGTTCCCTACACTCTTTTCTTAATGTGATAAGACAGTTTCTTCCCTTATTCAAGCGCCAATTTGACATAATAGTTAAACAGTAATGTAGGTAGGTATTTGATGTAAGCTTATTCTTATTCTGTGAATCCGTCCTGAGACAAGTATCAACTGGACATCCACAATTTTCCTTGGCCTTTAGTGTCTTCTTTGATCCTTTTGTAGCTTCTTCCTTTCTTGATATTTGTTATCATTCCCTTCTTTTTCCTCTTCCTCTTTTTACCTCTATCTGCCTCTACATGACCTTCTTCATTAATCAATCCTTACTTAGTGTGTGGCATAGCCAAGAGGTTTTTCTCTCAGTTAGCATTCTTAAACAGAATCCTCTACTCTCCTACCCTCCTTAACACTTCTTCATTCCTTAACCTCTCCATTCATTTCACCTTCTCCACTCTTCTACACAATCACATTTCAAAACCCTCCAAATACCTTTGTTACCTCTTTGTAATAGTCCACACCACTCCATACGAAACATTTTGCAAGCCTCCTTCTTAGCACAATCAAGATTCTTCCCGGTGTCAGTAACCCCCTCCACCATCCTATGCTTATATCTCCATGACTATCCTGCTTTTAACTTCCTCCGTACAGTATCTATTCCAAGTTACCAAACTCCCCAAATATCTGAACAACCTTAATTGTTCTATTTTCTTTCCTTCATATGGATACAAAAACATTGACTTCTTCCTTTACAACTAGCATACATTTCTTCTTACCGCTGTTTACCTTCATTATAAACTCCAAATTGTAAGCTACTGATAAGGATTCAAATTCAAGAGCATAGAAAGATCATTTTTTCAGGGAAGTTCACAAGAAATTTTACTTTATCTTTAGCCATTATTATTTATATGCATGTATATGCACCCCCTCCCCCCCATATTGGGGACAGTCAAAATCCAGGATGGTCCAGCCCATCCCCCACACAAATGCCCCCTTTCCACTCCCTTGTTTAAATAGTAGTGATAAAACACTAACGGCACCTATGTGGTGACACTTTAATCTATCGCAATATAAAAACCGGTTGGAAAGGTATAAATAGAGCAATTATTTTACTTATTTAACCTGTATTATAAACTAGTATGGCTCGCTTTAGGGACATGCGGATAAAAGCATCATTGTCGTATTTTATTATTTACCAAGGAAGAGATCAGAGTCTAATTCCTGACAACACTACTGTAGTGATATTTTTTAAACGTGTTTCCACTCTTCCTCCCCGTGAGTTTAAAAATCCTCCCTTTGAATTCTGCCTTATAATTCCTATGTCATAAGTGTAAGTATGAAGATGATTCAGACGGCTAGTAAGAGGTCAAGCACGTAATTAAGGCACATACATTTCAATGTGTATCTATTGGTAATGCTCGACGGATACTTTGGTAACTCTCAGTAAAAACTTAACCGATGCAATCTACCAAGAGAAACACTACATTATCTTTATTCCTGGCTGAATATATTTTAGTGATCCTGGAGCAGATTTATGATATTAAATGATTTTATAATTTTAAAATAACCTGCCTATGTGGCCAAATGGTCTAAGGAATCATTCTCATGTTAGATTAGACTACTGATGACAGGAAGATCGTGGTTCAAATAATGATCGTGTGTACTGAGAGTGGTTTTTCCAAAATATTCCTACACTCCCTCTCCACCCAAATGTGGGTACACTTCCTCATCCATAACTCGTAAGCGTAATTAGTACGTTTGCATATAACCTGAATAGGTAGTAAAACGTGATGCTATCCTAATGAAATTAGGAACTCGAAAGTTCATTGCCGCACTTATTAAGGTACACCATCTATCCCTATCTTGAGCTATCCCTATCAGTCCACTTCGTTACACCCTATCTCTTTCTGGTCCATTATAATGTTTGTTATCCATCCATCTGCTTAAAGGTCTTCTTACTGATGGTATCTTCCCATAAGGTTTTCCAGACAATACTTCGAACGTGGCTCTAGTTTTTCCCACTCACGCTGCATGTCCCGCCTACTGTAACATGTGAGATTTCCTAACACAATGTCTCCTGCATAATACTTAGCTATCATTAATTAAATAAACCCTCTTTTTTGAACTTAAGTTTAACTTTGTTAATCTTTTGAAAATGCAAAGCTAACAAAATTTTAAAAGTTGCACATATTGGCATCTTGCCCTCATATGAGTTTGACCTTGAGGTGAAATAACGCAGTATGTAAATAAAGTAGAAAAAAACCATTGTGCGGGTAGATTACAGCGTGCGCTTGTAAAATTATGCTTCTTTTAAATTGTTTTGTTTTAGCATCTCATCCTACTCCCTGTTGAGGTGGTACACATATATACTATTTACTCTTATATGTTAGGGATAAGGATGGTTGGGTTTAGAGGGAGGAAGTGTACTTGTATTTTTCTGGAGAGAGAGTGAAAATTAATTTAGAAAAAAAAACTCTCATTAAGCCCAACTGAAATTGAACCTCGATCTCCCTTTTTTTGGCAGTCTGGTCTATTGCGAGAGTAGCGCCTTGAACCATGTGCCCACCGAAGCAGGTGATTATGTATTCAATTGATAGTCCATAATGAAATATAAATAAGCTTTAGATAAAATCTCAAGTTTTTAAAATAAAATAATATTATTTTGGAAACTTACACCTCAATTCTATTAAAATTTTATTTTCCAAAAGTGAAAATATACAGTTTTATTTCTTGAAAATTCTGATATAATAGTCGTTTCTTTAAAGTAACAATGTAATAGTTTCAGTAATATTCACTATAGTTGTGGTAAGGAGAAATATGAATTAATAATATAAGGAACGTACTTGGATGTTACAATTACTTAAATGATTGGTAAAATTGATTTGGTCAATTAAATCAACTTAATATAAGAAATATAACGTGCAAGATAATTTATTTAAGGAAAAACCTAATTTGTCATGAATTAGGAAATTAATTATAAATTGTCTTTGTTAACGTTTTTAAAGTATTAATAACTCCAATCTAGTCAATAGCCAATTTCCAACTAGTCTTTTTGCTTATCAGCCAATACTATAACCTTGTATTACTTAAAATGTTTTATCATCAAAAATTCTTTATTTCCTTGTTTTCTGCTAACTTTATAATTTATGAACATTATTATTGTAACAATCTCACTGATGATTTTTTAGAAATGTTATTGGACCTGTTCTAATTAACTTCATAATTCATGACAAATTAAGTTTTTCCTTAAATACAATAATTTGCACGTCATGTTCCTTATTTTATATTGATTTAATTGACCAAGGCAGTTATATCAATCAATTTAACTAATTGTAACATCCAGGTACGTTCCTTATATTATAATTAATGTAATAGTTGCTGCGCAAGTGCGTTGTAAGACTCCAGTAGCTTTCATGTGGCGCAATGTAATGGTCATTTTGAGAAATTATCAATTAGTCTCACGTTAGTGAGTAAAAAATCTACACTTCACTCTAGGACATCACTTTCGTAATAGTCTTAAACTTCCGATGATGGGAGGTTGGATCTTCAATAACGATCAGGTGTAATTGTAAGTTAATGCTCTGTATAATGTTAGACTTTTCCTCTACAAAAATGAGGATACTTTTCCTATAAATTATACCCTCCTCATCCCTGACTCATTAGTATAAACCTGTGGAAAACCCGAATTGTGACACTTGGTAACCTTGTTCATACGTCATTTTACAAGTTTTCCCCTACTATGTATAAACAATCACCTCCTGCTATCCTATTAGCGAGCTTTTAGCCGCCAGCGTTGCATGTGTTGTATTATTCCTATTGCTCTAGGCTGACTTTCTAAGGTGTGTATTTTAATATTTGGTGTTTTCGCATTAATATGCGCACTAAGCACTCTATTAATCAATATATTTGCACTTTTTTTTTTACAACGCATCTTACTACCCGTTTAAAATATTTGGTCTTCTTATCACCGTGACTTACGACCTATTCAGGTTTTCCTCATACGTAATAAATAAGCTAATGAACTAGGGATGACGAAGGTTGAACATAGAGGAAGTGTACCCGCACTTACTTAGATGTCTATTGGAAACCATTTAGGAAAACCCACCCTCATTACACCTGATCAGGATTCGAATTCCAATCTCACTGTCATCGGCAGTCTAGTCTAACATAAGAGAGATGCCTTGGACCATGTGACCACTGAAGCAGGTGATATCTGCATTTAAATACGCTACATTGCAACGGATGTAGTAGACAACATTTGAAGGAATTAAACATTAATTTAAATAAAGGGAGGGTTAGAAACTAATTTAGAGGTAACATTTCCTCGTCACACCTTCCCAGGATTTGAAACCCAACCTTCTTGTCACAAGCAAATCAAACAATACTATAGTAGTTTGACATTTAGTCCACGTGGCTGCTGATGTGAGTTATATTATATACCCGCCTTGGTGGCGTGGTTGGCTAACGCGCTAGACGTGTTGAGCTCGACTGCTGAGGACGGGGAGATCGAGGTTCGAATCTCGGTCGGGTGAACTGAGGGTGGCTTTTCCTAAATGGTTTTCCACTCTCCCTCCACGCAAATGTGGGTTCACTTCCTCTAATTCAACCTTCCCAATTCCTAATCCATTAGCGTAGTTAGTACTTAAAGCGTATAACCCGAACTGGTAGTAAGACGCGGTGCTAATATTAATATTTATTATTATTATTATTATTATTATTATTAGTTATATTATAATGAATAACTAAAGGTTGGCGCATACTATGACGCACTAAACTGTCGTAGAAGCTATTCACAATATGAGATATTCCTTATGTGGAAATGTACCACCAATTCGATGAGATAAGGACAAGAAGTGTGCGCCAACATGAAAAATTACTTACCGAACCGATAAGATACTATATATAACAGCTGTGTGCCAACCTTTAGACTACACTTTAAATACTTATATTTTCTCTAAAAACAGGGCCCCACTTAACTCGTCACAGATTAGGACAGGTCGCCAGGGAGCCAGATTTCACGAGGGGGGGCCCCCAGAGGCAATTTCGCCTGCCTTTCACCGTTCCGCCCCTCCCTCTATCGCTTGTGCAACTTTGACTTCAGCGGTTGTGATTGAAGGTTGGGGGGGAGTCCTACACGCCACATACTATCGCTTGTCCCTGTGTGTATGTGTGTGTGAAAGGCCATGGGTGGGCTTGGGGGGGGGGGGGGGGGGGGGGGGTGGCGGCAAGGCTTGTTAAAAGCTTTCCCCGGTTTCTATTCAATTTAAGCGATTTGGTCAGGAAAAACAAGGAAGGGAAGCTCGTACGTTGAAACCGGAGTTATGGGCAAAGGTTTGACTTATGTGTCTTATTTCTCTAACTACAACCCACATCACTCAAGAAAGTTTTTTTTTTTTAAGGGTACCACTTACTTGGAGCAAATAGTCCTCACACTGTGATATTTCTCATGAGAATGGAAGTTTTGAAGCATTGAAACCGCTAAAGCAACCCTAAATTTTATCTTGAAATGTTTTGTTGTTACGTCACTTATTAAAACATGTATTATTATTTTTTTTTAGGAAGACTAGAGCTATTCTTATCTCAGAACAGAAACATTTCACGTTTAAGATCGTTCATTAAAAGTTAATTGCACCTTTTCATTATTTAATATTTTTTAAAGTCGACCACGGGAGTCTTGGGGTAAAGTACTCACCTCAGTACCTGTTGTTCGGGGATTCAAACCCGTCTGGTGTCAGAGGATTTTTCTAAAGATATTAAATTATTTAGCACAACTCTCTTTGGAGGGGAATTAAAACCGTTGATCCCATGTCGATTGTGACATGTAAAATAACCCTGGAAGGTATGTGAAAATACATTTCCCGGCAAATTTCATAGGCCATTTTGCTCTCGCTCATAGAAATTCTTGTTTACTGATATAATCAGTTGATCAAAAATGGCACGCTAAACGCCTAAAATAAATAAATAAATACATAAGTTATTATATTGTAAAACTTCCCCTACCCCTTTCTTATAGAGACATGTTGGTAACTTTTAGCTGACCTGGTGGTCTAGGGGTAAGGTGTCAGACTTCTGTGCTGACGGCCGGGGTTCAATCCTCGGTCACGGCACAGATTTATCTGATTACCAAACCTTTCCTTCACCTCTGACAAGACATCTTGTGAATGTGGGGAATGGCAGGCCTCCACCGTGGTTCGGATTCCACGTTAAACTGTAGGTCCTTCATTTCATCTCACAATCACCCTACCATTACACATTAGCGTAAGTGCGTACAACCCGAATGGGTAGTAAGACGCGGTGCTAATAATAATGGTAACTTTTACCTTCATTTTGGTGTAAACAATATTTTGCAATAATAAACCACTTATTTAATAGGGATTCAAGACTTTGCAACGGGCCTCAGAGCTCCTGTAGGTGGCTCCCTTATGGTAGCACATGAGCAGATCTTCTTTATTTCCACATTCAGATTGGCTACAAATGATTATTTCTACTATTGAGTTTGAATAATATTTGAAATCTACTATCCCAGTCTTGATAAACGGCCGGAGGGTTCGTTGTACTGACCACATGGCAACCTCTATCTGCGTAAGTAAGAACTATCTTGGCCAACAGACGGCGTCCTCTTGGTTGGTAGGGCTCGATTGTGGGATGATGCCACGGGATATATTCTTATAGATTTTATAGAGATTAAATATATTTTTTTAGAAAATCAATTCTTTCTTTTTTCAATTTATTCTCTGTTGGGAATATCCTCATAAACCTACTTATATGGCCACATTATCTAACGCGATACAATCACAGTATACTAGACTGCCGATAACGGGGAGATCGAGGTTCGAATCTTGGTTGGGTGTACTCGGAGTGGTTTTTATAAAGTGGTTTTACACTATTCCTCTATACAAATGTGGGTACACTCCCTTTAAATATGACCTTCCTAATCTTTAAAACCACTAGCGTTATCAGAACAGAAGTGTACAATTCGAACGGGTAGTAAGACGCAATACTAAACAAAAAAAAATCGTATTTTGTATACTAGTGGTACAGGGATTCGAAAGTTCAAATTGGTCTTAATTCTTCATACATTTACTTGACAGGAGCGTTGGAATCCATTCAAGAAAAAATACCGCAGTACATTTTGCTGGGATTTGATATCAGCCATCTACATCACAAGCATACTAAACTGGAAGAGGCTGACTACTTTTGTTTTTATCTAATGAACGTATCCAAACACTCCCATTTTAAAATATCAGTTTATAGATCATACATCCCACCGTGATAATTTCTAAAGACGTGATATAAGTTTAAAATCCCCTCGTCTTATTACCCGCTCGGTATATACGCTTATGTACCCTAACTACTATTTGCTCTAACGTTCTAGGATTGAGGAGTTTGAATATAGATTAAATATACCCCCATTTGCGTGGAGAGATGGAGATCATTTAGGAAAAAAATCCTAGTACACCACACTGAGATCGAACCCTGATATTCCTGTCATCAGCAGACTAGTATATTGTGAGTGACGCTTAAGACCACGCTGCCAGCGAGTCGGGTTTTTTCAAATCTGTAGGGATGAAATTAAATGGTTTGAAATTTTAACAGTAACAGTTGAACAGTCAAAAACTATCCTAGCTATCAACTATATCTTGACCCCGCAGTTGTGCAGTTAGTTTAGGAATGGGTAGGCCTATATTATGTTTACTGAATGCTAGTTTTCAGTAAGAATTGTATTAATATTTCTTAACTTTTACTCTTCCCTACGATATGGGTGTCTATTTTTTTTTATTAGAATATGATAGTGAATATTTCCTATTCTTTGTAGAATCAAGACATAGATTTTAGTTTTTATATTTCTTTCTTTAGTGATGTTGACTTGATAAAAACTGTAAATAATTTACTTGCCTTTTGTTTAAAAATCTATTTTATATTACTATACGCACAAATGCATTGGCTTGGGGTGAGTTTAATTTGGGGGGAAAAGGGGAGGGGGCATATAAACCTCAAGTTTATGACATTATGTTAAGACATACTACCATAGAGAAAGGAATATACATTTCTCTATGATACTACTAAGGCATAAGCAATAAGATCATTGTTGCTTAGTACAATAGTTGTGGAACTTTGATTATAAAAGGGTCGAGAGAGAAGAAATTAACAAAAAAGTATTTCAAGGACTTTTTACCTTCCTCTTCCCCTTCCCTCCTCCACAGTTAATGTTAAGACTGGTATACTTCTAAAGCTATTTGGAGTCTTCTAAAGTTATTTGGAGTGGTCTTCGTATGGAGCGATTTTGAAATTTTACTCCTTTCAAAGCTGTTTAAAATAATGCTCCGATCCCCTCAAAAATTAAATTTGGATACCCCCAAAGACTCTTTTAAGTGTTCCTCCTTTGGAAAGTTTTAAGCAATAGATGCCTCTAAAAGCTTTTTAAGTAATGCTCATCCAGATTTTTTCTTATAAATTAAATTCCCTATAAGCTATTTGAAGTAATCCTCCTTCGGACATTTTTTTAAATTTGGCTGCCCCTAGAAGCTATTTAGAGTGGCCCACTTAAAGTATTTTTTTAAATTGTCTGCTTCTAAAACCCATTTAAATATTTGCCTGGAATGTTTTGAAAATTAAATGCCTCTATAAATTATTTGGAGTGATCATTCCTTGGCATATTTTTGAAAAGTGAATGCCTCTATAAAATATTTGAAGTTTGATACAAGGTCATCTTTGAGCTTCATATTAAAAACTTCGGAAAATTTCATGGGGAGGGGTGTGACTTTGGACCCCATAAAACACCCCCTCTCCAAGCCCACGCACACAGATATCAGTTTATTAGCTGTTAGTGATGTATCCTAGACCAAGTATACAACATACACAACAACCAGATTTATCACCATTAATTTGTCACTCAGTTAATTAAAAGTTACAGTCCGACTTAGATAGAAAGAGAATTTTATGACAGTTGCAAAAGATATTTAAAAAAATCCATCAATTTTATTTATACTAAGGTTAATGTGATCTGCAAATTCCACTTTTTATAGATAATATCAATACTTATGCAATGACACCAACAATATAGTAAAATGTTACTAATTTTGACTTAAAAATAATTTTGAATTTTCTAAAAGTTCCTTTATATCAGAATTCTACTATAAATACACCCAACAAATATTACTTCAGTAAATTAAACTATTCTTTCTTATAGAGAGTGTTGTATAGGAGAGTAAGAATGACAAGGGAATTATTCTATTAAAGTAGTTCCCAGTAGGAACTGTTGGCTTGGCGTGCATTGGCCGCGGCCGCTGGCCTGTGAACCGGTGTAGCTGTTTACCGCCCCCGGCATCAGACAATAGAGGCGGGTACGATGACCTTGGAACAGGTGATGTGTTCTCTTGAGCGAAGCTGAATGATCGCATGGACCGCCCTTCAGCGCTCTCTGCCATCCCATGAGATATTTTGAGAGCCTCTTTTTGTGCATAGTTACTCTTAATACAGCTTTAAGCAAAAAAGGAAGAAAGGTTATGTTACGCCTGTTTGTCAAATATGTCCAATTTGCACTATATCGACCTAAGGCCAGTCCAGTTATTTTTAGTAAACACCCTAAATTTTTCTCGCAGGAAGAGCTCAAATTGGTCCTAAAATACATTTAGGAGGGAAATAAAGAATAATGTAATGGTGTACTATAAGGTAGCGTATCAAATACAAATATATAAATAACAGTCAGAACATATCACAAATTCATCTTCAAAATCGCCAAAATATATATTTTTCTACTACATGATATTATTCGGGCGGTGAACTCTTTTCTCACTTCCTGGACGAACTCCAAAAAAGATATCGATCCTGCTGCCAGTTTGTTCGTGGTTTTTTGGATAAATTCCTTCCTCCGCAAAAATTGAGAACGTCGTATACTTATATTACACATTTTGACACATGTGTAAACTGTATGCATTGAAAATTTTACTCAGTCGCCTACACAGCGTCCTCGACAGATTTTATCGTACTGGGACATACACGCTCTACTATATCCCTCAGAGTAATTTTACAGAAACTTATGAAACTGAAAATTAAAGTCATAAATCACATGAGTGGGTTTTCCACGTTGACCCAACATTTCATTCGACATTGTGTAGCGCACTTAAGGCGAGAGTGTAGGTTACGTAATAATAGGTTAATATTATTGCCGTTTTTATACCAAGCATTTTGTTGGTCAAAATAAATTATATATTAATACAGTAGAAACATTAAGTTTAACTTTATTCACATGGTGACCTTAACGCTTTATGAATATCTGGTCAATGGTGTCCCTGAATTTAGTGACAACTTTTTCTCTTCATTTAAAAATGTGTCTCACTTAATGCTGCTATGCTGATGAAATGTTGTTGCTGTTGAGCTCATCATGTGAGGAGAATTCAACTCTATATTTCCACTTGAGCAATGTTTTATTTATCTTGGTAAAAAAAAAATGTGTTGTAAGAACTGCAAAAACTTTTACCTATTCTTGCGTACCCTACATTCCTACCTTAACAACAGAGGAACGAGAACTGATTCGATAGCAATGATACAGAGTAGGCACGACTGTAATAGCTGTTTACATTAAACAGCCGGGGACATTTGGTGCTGAGCGACATTACACACCCTGACCTTGAGACTAATTTAACACGCAGCCTATGATACATCATGAAGGATCAGTCTATTCTCTCTGCTTTCTAAAATACCACAAATTTTCCCTCCAACTTCCCCCTTTTGGTTATTTTAAAATTTATGATTGAACCCTCACAGATATTTGAGAATAGCGGTTCTCATAATATATTTAATATTTACCCACTTTGGGGGATATGGGTAAAAACTTATTTGACTTGCTGGTGAGGGGAAGATGTTTATATTATTATTATTATTATTATTATTATTATTATTATTATTAGCACCGCGTTTTACTATACGTTCAGGTTATACGCACTTACGCTAATGTGTAATCGTAGGGTGATTGTGAGATGAAATGGAGGACCTACAGTTTAACGTAGAATCGGAACCACGGTGGAGGCCTGGCATTCCCCACATTCACAAGATGTCTTGTCAGAGGTGAAGGAAGGGTTTGGCAATCAGATAAATCTTTGCGGGACCAGGATTGAACCCTGGACCCCCAGCACAGAAGTCTAACACCTTACACTTAGACCGCCAGGTCAATAATATATTTATAAATCGGTTGGATATACTAAGGTAGCACTCCCTCAATTGTTTCCAATTCACTCAAACGAGTGTGAATTTCTTATAAATTTACCATCCTCAATACTACCCCAATAGTATAGAGATTGGGGTAGTCTGGACTGGTAGTAGACAATGGTTCCCAAAATACACAACTAAGTTTGTGAGACATAAGGTCGGAACCTTTTTGCTTTTTGTCTTTATTTAACTTTCTTTCTTAAATTCTTTTTTGCACATTTTTTATTCTACTCTTTTTCTCTCTAATTTATAGTGTTATTTCTTTTATCTCGATTTTATGTTTCATATATTTCGATACAAATGACGCATATTATTCTTTAAATAATTAATTGCATGAGCATGTGATTATATTTACCAGACTTAAGATAGCTGAAGTGACCCTCATATTTATTTCATAATAATTTAAGAACAAACGTTTTACTTATACTTAAATGATCATATATGTGCGTAGTATATTAAAGCTAGTCTTGGTTAGACAAATCACTCCGATAATGGACAGCTTGCATGTGAAACTTTCTATGATTCTGATTAGCAACTTCCTCTCCTCTTTATACTTCTCTGATTTTAAATTTGTTGCCAATCACTGTCCTTGAACTGACAGTGGTCATTGGCTCTCTACAAATTGTGTTAAGTAGGCCCACATGAGGCTAGCGTTTACCATCGCCCAACTGTTTATAACGTTTTAAATGGGGTGCTGAAAGTAAAAATACACATGGTACGTCTAGACTAAAATTTACGACCGCGACGAAAACGTGAGATCTTCAAAAGATACGTTTCTTACAAGATTGAAATACGACCATTTTGCTCCCACAAACAAATTTAAATATGCACGTAAATGTGTATGTCGGGGATGAGGGTTTGTATAAATTATTATTCTGGCCGCATAAGATATTTTCTTGACCTATATCTATCTTACTGCTTGGAACATATTGTGTTGGCTTTACCCTCCCCATCGTAAGCTTCTTGCATGTGATATAACTTCATTTCATGGCTATTTTTGGTAATAGCCTATATTTTATTTTTTCTAAATATTTCATGGTTTTCAAAATATAATTTTAATGTCAGGCCTCATTGATAGTGATATAGATCTCAAGCTCATTTAGTTTGGTGATGGGGAGGTCTAGACTCGATTCTAGTTCCGGTGTACTGAGAAGTTTTTTTTCTTATATAGACTCAATGTGGATTCACACGTTCACCGAAAATCAATAGCAGAGCAGAAACGTGAAAACGTTATGAAATTTCAACCAACCACAGAATTCCCGCCCCATCAGCGTTTTTTTTGTTCAGAGCGACTTGAAATAACCTCAAACGTTTCTTTTTCAGCGTGAAAATATCGGGTTGACAGACCCCATAAAATTTCAAAACCAAAGGTCATGATCATTGTGATTAAAAACCAGCAGAGTCAATCATCTCACATGCACCTAAAAATCAAGATGTTAACAGATACTTCACCCCACGCTAACAAACTACACCTAAAGTTCTGAGGAGATTTGAAATATTATTATTAGCACTGCGTCTTACTACCGTTCGGGTTATACGCACTTACGCTAATGTGTAATGGTAGGGTGATTGTGAGATGAAATGAAGGACCTACAGTTTAACGTGGAATCCGAACCACGGTGGAGGCCTGGTATTCCCCACATTCACAAGATATATTGTCAGAGGTGAAGGAAGGGTTTGGTAATCAGATAAATCTGTGCCGGGACCGAGGATTGAACCTTGGCTGCCAGCACAGAAGTCTGACACCTTACCCCTAGACCACCAGGTCACCCGATTTGAAATAACTTAACTGGATACAGTGTGTGTTATTCTATTTTTAGCATCGCGTCATACTATCCGTTCGAGTTATACGCTTATTTACTAATTACTCTGATGGTTTTAGTGATTAGGAAAGTTATATTAGGAGGAGATGTACCCATATTTGCTTGAAGAGTGAGATAGTGGAAAACCATTTTGGAAAATTACCCTCAGTACACCCGAATGAGACTGGAAACTCAATCTCCCCATCATCGGCAGTATAGTCTATTGTGAGAGTAGCCCGTTAGATCATTCAGCAACCGAAGTGGGTTGTGTCATTCTTGTTTTGTTTTGATTTAGTTCTCAACACAACAAAATTATTAGAAATCATATATAGTAATATTATTATTAAAGATATGTGTATCCACTCTAAATTAATAAAGCATGTCTGTAATCAACAGTTTTAGTTTGTGTTACAAAGAATCATGGGTATAAATACATTTCTGCTCCACTAAAGCAGATTCTGCTAACGCTTTTCGAGAAACATATGAATTAACCTTTACAATACCCATCTATACGACTACCTTACTCCAATTAAACCTCCTTCATACCAACCTGTTTGCCGTAGTTTAGTTATGTGTACCTGGATAGGTGGCCGCTTAGTCTAGGTATAACTCTCTCAATAGACTAGAATAAAATGATGACAACGGGGAGAGCAGTTTCGAACCCGGTCGGGTGAACTTAAGGTTATTTTCCTTGAATGACGTTTCACTCTCCCTCCACGCAAATCAGGGTAAACTTCCTCTAAATTCATCCTTCCTCATACTTAACACATTATAGTAATTATTACATAGGCGTATAGTCCAAACGGGAAGTTAGACAGTTAGAGGCTATGGTATATATATACTGTCGAAACTGGCTAATTCAAAGATGAAGAAACTACTAGAAAAATTCAAACCATCCAAAAATTCGATTTAAGTGAGTTTTTATTTAGGTTGGAAAGATAGCTTCAAACATCAATTTATTGAAGTAAAATACAGTAGTTTGTACAGTATACCTATATATTTATTCTTAGTTTACCCATAGCAACGTGTACAATACAGAATACTGTATCTACAGTTTTTCAAAGAAAGCTAGAAATCTTTGATTGTTTATGGAGTCAATATTCTGAGTTGGAGTAAACTCTCTTAGCTTATTGAACACCTGGTAAATAGACATTATGTTATCCCTCGACAAACCATCTTTCACCTCTTCGATGTGGTCCATGGCTTCTGTGGAAGTTCAGTCTGTTCTTCTTCTTCTGAAGACGAACTGTCATTTATACTGTTCATAAAATCTGCAAACTTTTCCGTAAGTCTAAGTTCACCAAAAACTGATAAGTTCTCATCCAAGTTCACAAAATCTTTAAAAAGAACACCCAAAACAAAACTTAAGTACACCTGCACGCAAAGAGCCTATTATACGCGCAGCAACAGTCAAGTAGTAAACGTGTTTCCTACGCGAGATTTTAGGCTGTTTTTCATCATCTTCGAGGCAGTTTTACTTCGAACTAAACCAAATAAGTTCAACTTATATGTGATTTATTTTTAAACATTGTTTTAATAGAAGTGTCAATGGACCAAGGTAAAAGTTTGAATTAAACATGAATTCGAAATATATACTTTCGAATTATCCAAGTTCGACTCTCTCTCTCTCTCTTCTCTCTCTATATATATATATTATATGTGTGTGGGTGTGTGTGTGTTGGGGGGGGGGGGAAATAACTCGAATAGGTGGTAGGATGCTTAGAATAGATTTAAAAATCTGAATAAACAAAATTCCATTATGTTTAGTATTAATTGGGTTTAACAGGCTCAACAAAATAGTTATTAGACTGTTTTTTTAAACTTCTATACATATAAGCCTAATTAAGAAGATACTTGTACAAGTGGCTTCGTTTTCCAGGACGTAAAGTTGGAATTAGACTGGACTACTTGTGACGTGGATTTTGAGGTTCAAATTTAAAATTGGTACACTCACGTGTGCCTTTTATCTTTGTGCTTTATCAATGTGATTTTTCTTTTCCTTACTCTACACTTTTGCGAGAGAATTGTCTTCAATTGTCCTCATCTATACCCCAAATGTATATATTAAACTATTTAGAAGCTGTATTTAAGAAGTAGGAACAAATAATAAATAATAATAAAAATAATAAAGTAGATAATCATCCCCATCATTAGCCACATAGACTAAATTTATGACTCAGATAGGATAGTGTTTTTTTTTTGTAGTTGGGAGGGTTGGAGTTTGATATCTGGCCGAGTGTACTGAGGGCACTTTTTACGGAATGGTTTATCACTATTCCGCAATAGAAATTTGTGTAGCTTACATTTTCATAAATGACTCACCACTTTTTCTCTAAGCAAATGGGGACACGTTTCTTATCATATTATTACTTAATAAACCCTACCTCCCCCTCCCCCAGATATCGTAATTAAAGTACGTATAGCGACAATGAAAAGATACCCATTGTTCATGGTATAGGTCAGACTTATAATGAGACCAACAACTAATTACCTTGAAAGAAATAACTTTTTAGCTGGGTATTAGAACCAAAATAGACACTCCCCCCTCCCTTTTTTTACAATTACAAGTATCGAACCGAAGTTCCATAGTCAGACCTTCTAAATACCCACTAAAGGGTCAATATTTATAAAAATAATAACGTTCAATTTTCTTAGGATTGACTTTAATCCGACTTATAGAAAAGTTACTAGATCTACTTTCATATATTCATACGTCAGGTAATGTGGTCTTCAGCTGTCACTTTTGATAAATATATATATATATAATTAATACATACAAAATAACACTAATACTATAGTAAAATACCAATGTTGACTGAAAAATAATATTTGTATTTTCTTGGGCATTCCTTCTGTGAAAATTGAACCGTACATTACCGTAGAGTGTAGTCAAAGGTGTAATAAGTCATAATAGCTATTTTTAATCAACTATTCAGGTTATTGTCATATTTTATAATTACTCTAATGTGGTAGGCATGAGGAAGGAAAGATTTTAGAGGTAATCCACCCACATTTGCTTAGAGGGAAAGGGGGAAACAATTTAGGAAAAACCATCAGCAGACCCTAGCAGGATTCAAGCCCTGACCTCCCCGTCTTCAACAGGCTAACACGATAATGAGGCCTTATACCAATTTGCCACTGAAACGGATTATATGTTTACATAGTCGGACTGCAAATCGTATTGCACTATATACAATATAAATGCACATATATGTTATAGTGGCCTTTGGGCTTCTCTTTCTCTATATATCTATACTTATATATGTATAGAGAGATATATATATCTAGAGTTATAGATGTAGGTGGTTAAATGATAATAATTATATTCTTAAACTATGTTTTTCATGGAACATGAGGTATTACCACAAGAATGAAAGGAAGGTATTTAATACCCATTTTCAAAAAGAAAAAGTAAACAGTGTAATAACTATAAATGTATCTCACTTCTAACAGAATGCTATATCATTTTATATAACATAAATTTGGTTAGATAGACGCCATATGCAGAGGAAATAATTGAGAATTGTCGGTGTGGATTTCGATGAAATGGATCAAATTTCCTTTTCAGGGCCAAGTGACAATGTTTAAAACACTTAAAAAAAATACATATATAGTTTAACTTTGAAATAGGTATTTTAAAATTGACTTTGGTGGTCTTAGGATAAAGGGCTCACCTCAGGACCCGATACTCATCGGTTCAAAGAAAGCAAGATTAGACAGATTTTTCTTGAGCGATAAAAATCCGTATCAAAACTTGATTTAGAGGGGAAGTAAGGTCATGAGTCCTCTGTTGATTGTAACGTGGAAAAGAACCCTGAAAGGTATGTGAAAATACCTTTTCCGACCAAATTTGCAAACCTTTTCGTTTAAACTCAAAGAGATTAACATGTGCTGATGTAATAAGTCGGTTTAGAAAGTGTACGTTAAATAACCCAAGTAATAATATTAGTAATAACAATAATAACAATCATAATAAAAGCATTTAAGAGGTTAGTTCTTAGATAGGTTTGTGGCCAGGCCATTATTCGCGGCGTTACCGGTCACCAAAAACATTGTAGTGAGGTTTGCAATTGCTATAAATGTATACGTATAAAATATAATATAATATAACATAATATAATATAACTAACCTATCCGAACTAGTGAACAAACCCTATTCCTCTGCACGTAAGTGTTAGGGTAGGGGGCAGGGTCTGGAAAGAGGTGCATTTTATCAAATATGTATCGGCTACAAGTCCTTCTGAAAGCAAAACCCAAGGCGGCTAAACCCATGGCAGCAAAACCCATAACCGCAAAACCCACGGCCGTAAAATCCATGGTCGCAAAACCCACACCACCCATAGAAGCAGCATATCTTACAACAGTAGTAACTATGAATTATTAATACCTCATAGTTTAACAGCACTAAGAATTAAGTTACCGAAGTTGACGAAAATGACAATGAAGAATATAATTTAACAGCAAATGTGAGTCGAAATAACAAGAGGTAGGAAAATCGCAAAGTGACAAAACTAGGTTAAAAAACCTAGGTTTTAAATATGTAGTCTTCATCATTAAATAAACACACATTAGTTGACAACAACATGTTTGATACCTAGGTGAACATCAGATTAAGACAAGTGAGAATTTCTACACCAACATTGATAACTGAAATCACTTTGATAAAGTGACTGATTATGTCGTGAGCTACGATACTAAAGTTGGCATCACAGATGATGTTGGGTTCGATCAAGCCTAAATTTACGAAATCAAGTTAATGTCGTTCTTGTAAATGCCCCCGGCATCTAATGCCAACTCTTGTATAGAATAGCTGTGAAACCAGCGAGTTTGTTACTGGTCGAAACGAGCAATTAATAGTGGTTGACCTCAATACTTCATCACCATGCTCCATTACAGAGACAGAACCACGGTTCAATTAGGGTGTCCGATGGATGACACGAGTGGGGGCGTGAAGCTCGGTGCAAACAACAATCAAAGGGGAAGGGGGTCATCGAAGTGAGTGGTTGACAAACCTTTCCATAATGGCACTACAGTTGAAATTTGTATATTAAACATAACATAATGGCGTGACCGGGTGCGTTTTACATGTTAATTTAAAAAAAAGTGATGTGACGTTGAAATTCACTCTGTGCAAATAATTAACTAGATGAAAGAAAGCTAAGGTCTACAATTAAGTATATATGAATGGTTAAGCTTAGCGGATGAATGATTATAATAATTACAGAAATGAAACGTATCCCAATTATAATCAAATAGATTTAAAAATTAATGACACCTGGCCACGGGAATCGAGGCCGGGACCTTGGCTTAGCGCACCAATGTTCTACCACTGAGCAATATAAGGATCATCATTAAAGTTAAAATCATACAAAATTAAATTAATTAGGATTATAAATACGGTAAATGTCACAACATAAGGCTCTAGATAAGGTGAGATTCAAACCCAAATGTTTTTAGTGTTACTATTATAGCAAGATGTTTATTTAATCACGCCCCTACAGTTGAAGAATCCGTCCTTTAAATTTCCAAATAGCTTCATACAGCCCGCATCGGGTGTCACATGTTCTGGTTATTAACGGGATTGTTGTTGAGGGGAAGTTTGGGGTTTAAAGACACAAATACATGGCTACCATTTTGTAAAAAAAAATGTTATTTTACTATCCATACAATCTAATACCCTAACTTACTATAACTAATACTCGCAAATTTTTGCGCCAAGAACATTAAATATGCATGTCAGCATAGATTTAAAAAGGTTGAAAATGCTATAAAAATATAAGTATGGCTTTTTAAATACACCATATATTGACTGAAGTTGTCTGAAAAGTTGCATGGGTAATAATTGATATTAACATCAAACGTATGATATTAAAACTGGAATCAACTACCAAAGTGTGATAGATAAGCTATTCAAATCAAGTTATATTAGTGAATAAAATAATAATAAATAATAATAATAATAATAATAATAATAATTATAATAATTATAATAATTATAATTATTATTATTATTATTATTGTTATTATTATTATATTATTAGCACCGCGTCTTACTACCCGTTCGGGTTATACGCACTTACGCTAATGTGTAAATGATAGGGTGATTGTGAGATGAAATGGAGGACCTACAGTTTAACGTGGAATCCGAACCACGGTGAAGGCCTGTCAATAAATAATTATAATATAATAATACAGTAATCGAAAGGATAAATTTCGATAATATAATTTCCCGAACGGATAGTAAGAGGTGGTGCTAAAATAGAGTATAATTTATTATACTAGGTGGTTTATCGTTTGGCTCTGAAGCTGTAATTTTGGCACGAACTGTACAGTTTGGGTGACCTGGAAGGTTTAGAATCACTTTCTTATCAGTAAAACTTATGGTTATTTATACCCTGATAGATAAACCGGTGAGATAGACGAGTAGTCCCCGTTTGGAGCCAATGGCTGTATTGAATTGTGTTTCGCTCCCCCATTTCTTCCTGACCATGTGCCCAAGTTGCGATAAAGAAAAGCTCATCCCTTTTTAAAGGCTATCCTAGGAAGTTTAATAGTAGTGGTCATCTGATAAATAGGTTACTACTGTAGCGCAGGGCCGTTGCAAAGACGCAACCGAGTCCTTCTTTTCAAGATTTGTTCAAAATTTAGTTAACCGTTAATAATATTTATTTAAAACGCATCAGTAAAACAGCTTGATCGGCTAGTTACGGAAATGTGTTGAGGATGAGGAAGTTTAAATTTATAAGAATGTCTCTTCCTATTTGTATGGAGGGAGAGTGGAAAACCATTTAGAAAAAAACAAGCTTCAGTAGTTCCAGTTGGAAATCGAACACCGAACCTCCACCCTGTCTTTGGAGTCTAGTCTTTTCTGAGAGTGACATCTTCGGCAATTTGGCACTAAAAAGATACTAATCGAGCTTAGTAATTATCCTATATATGTGTATGCATATACAAGTTACTATTTACCAAGTGTGTAATATAGTGCTATAGCTAGAATTAGTGAATATATAAATATTAATAGTTTTATGAGCTGGTTACTACTATGATAAACATACATTCATGGATAAATATAACCACAAAGAAGTTTGTTATCATGTCATGAAATAAAATCTATCCCACATTTTTATCTTGAGAGCTCATTTTAGATCATTATTATTCCTAAATTTTACAATAATAATAAATAATATATAATATATAGTTATATATGATTAGATACTTATATTATTTTATATATATATATATATATATTTATATGCATACTATATTTATTTGCCAAATAATCCACGCTATATAAAATATCATCTATATATATATATATATATATATATATATAAAATATCATCTTATATATATATATATATATATATATATATATATATATATATATATATATATACAGTACATTCGCTATACTTATATATAAAGTTTATATGATTTTATGGTATACATACAAATATATCTACATATGAATTTTTATAACTCATAGATTTGATATATATATGTTTTTTTATCGCAAAACTCTCCAAATTAATTTAATATATATAATTTTAACCATAGAATAATTCACGAACTTGAATAGAACACACACACAAACAAATATATATATATATATATATTTAAATAATAAAATGAGCAATACGAATTGAAAATTATTATTACATTAGTTAAATTCATAAATATTTGGAGAGCTTTGAGATAAAAAGTAAATACATCCACAGATGCCAACTCCTGTGATATATAACATTTTGCCATCAAGGAGTTTCTTTTCCTTGGAACGCACAAATACGTTTGCTTAGCATTTGTCTTTTACCTTTCAACTTTCATACATTCCTTTACGAATTTGAGAAAGTTTGTAAACTATATTAGACACCAATTTCTAAATGAGTGTAATCTATTTACTAGTAATGTCACTATCTTTGAAAACATATTTTAATTGATTAAAAAAAGGCGTATTACGATCTTTTTTGAGCACACCGTTATTTGATCATGAAGTATCATCTTGGATCGCAGCACATTTTAGAGCCAACAACTAATCTGATTTTTTTTAACACGGGGTCTTAATAATGGTTCAGGTTATACGCATATGTACCAATTACGCTATTGAAGTAAGGATAAGGAAGGATAAATTTAGAGGAAGTATATCTGCATTTGCATTTAGGGAAAGTGGAAAACAATTTTGGAAAAACCAGCCTCAATACACCCAACCGGTATTCAAACCCCGATCTACTTGTCATCAGCATTCTCTTGCGAGAGTGACGCCTTAGACCATCCAACCCCCGACGCAGGTCTGGATTAGTTGGGCAACTACCTAACTCAGAGAAGATTATTTTGATCCACCACCTAATATTGAACCCCTCTCCTTTCCACCTACCCTTCTTACCTTTGAGCTACGGGGATCGACTGAAATTGAGTTTGCTTCAAAACCTTAGAGGTTGATGATAATGACTGTTTGTTTCCTGACAGAATGATAGGTCCGAGAAGAACTAGGGCCAGAATTCAGTCCTTTGTTATCGAGTTGCTCCCCCTTTTCACCATCCTATTGTCTTCTAGTCCTTTTCACAACATCCTTTATCAAGCCGATTCTCTTTCCCTCCACCTTCCTCATCTAATATGGTTCCAAGAGGGCTTAGTTCCAACTGATAGAAGTCTGGATATTGCTTGCTCCCTTCTTTTGAACTACTACCTATGCTTTTCCTTAAAGCTCCAAATTTCATGGTTGCATCTTTTTGAACAGAGCTCTTGAAACTTTTGATATTATGCTATGACAAGCCTTTTTAGTGATCACATCGTCTTTGGCATCACCTTCTCTGGTTTTCTAGTGGGCTTTAATCCCGACCAGATGTACTGAGGGTTGTTATCCTAAATGTCTTCCTACCCTACATCCACGTAGATGCGGGTACTCATCCTCCCAATTTTATCATGTTCAACCATTACCCACTAACGTGAATAAAATATAGTAAGACACTGTACAAAATAAACATTTCTAAAGGCTATGATCTACTCCAGGTTTGTGAATCTGTTCCTTCAACTAATTTGAGTTTCGAGGCCACTGATTTTAAAAGTTTATATTCAATTTGGTATTTCACGCGGTGTAAACCATTGGTCTCACAATATATAATGTTAAAATTTGTTAGTACTTCAGAATTTCAATGTTTCCATACCCAAGATATGGGCCAGAATGATATCAAAAACAAAGCCAGTGTGGTGTGTCTTAATCAAGCCTCAATTTTGGTCGATTTTTATCTAGGAATTGGTAATATTTAAAGGATGTGTGTATGCCATCAAGCCATGGTTGTCGCATCAATCATTTTTCCAAATCTAGGAAAAAAATTATTTAAAATGACTTAATAAAATATATTTATTAATAGACAAGATCTTTGTAGGCGTATAGGTTATTTAAATATCTATTCTTAAAGTAATTTATTTTTAAAGAACAAATTAAATAATATTGAATAAAATACAAATATTATAAAACTTACAAACAATGACGGCGGAATTACATTATTATAGCTAACCTTATCAATAATCATTGAACACTCCGTTCACCCTGAATTGTAGAAAATCTATCTTAGTGGATTACACTATGGTGTAGTTTATTAAACTATAATGTGTTTGAGACCATACCCTTTGGAGTCAATGAAGTTTACATTATCCTCGTCATTAGTTAAAAAATGCAACGTTTATATTAATGGTTTTTAAGGAAAATCTACCAGCATTAGCTTAGAAAGGCGATGGAAAGAATAAAGGTTAAGTCAAATTTGTATAACATCCCCAAGTGCACATGGCTGAACTTAAACATCTCGACCTTCACATTACTGGCAACCCAGTATATTACGTGCCTAGCGCCTCAGAATTTGTGAGCACTGGTTTGAGTACGAATTTATGAAGTATCGAGATTTGGTATTTTATTGTTTGTTTCATTAATTAGAATGAAATGAAAACACATCCATTAAAGTTCATTTCTCTACAAATTCATGAATCGAACGTAATTTAGGTGTACATTTACAGCGTTGGTTTGTCTAAACCCAATTTACCCTTATGAATATCTTGTACGGGGAATAAATGACAAGGACAATGGAACTGGCTACTCAAACGCTAGTATATTTAGCCTTGATTAACCACACATTTAAATCGATAAAGCCCGTAGGTTTGAAAATATGCGGGATATAAACTACATGAATTGCTTGATATTGTTATCATAATCCAAGGTTTATTCGGCTCGTAAAAAAAAGATATGAATTCATAAACTCGATGAATAGCCCTTAAAAAAAACTCATTGGCATATTCTAGCAAATTTTGTATATAGTTAATTAAAAAGCTGTTTATTAACCAGTAGAACTACGTTTGTACAATCGTCTCACCCTGAAAGTTGGCAATATTTTCTTTGTGAATTACATTATAGCTCGATTTTAAGATGTCACTCTCGCAATATACTAGGTTGCTGATGACAGGGTAATTGGGGTTCAAATCCCAGTCGAATGTATTGAGGGTGGTTTTTCCCCAACTTATTTTCCACTGTACCTTCATGGAAATATAGATACACTTCCTCTAAATTCAACCTTCCTCATCCCTAACATGTAGTAATTGGTAAGCGTACAACCCGATTGTGTGGTAATAAGCAGTGCTAAATAATAAAAGAAACTGTAGCAATGTGATTAACCTAAGAGATATTAAGTGATAAAGGGCCTAACTAATTGGAAATGCACCCAGATCAGCCTTAAAATAGTATAGGAAAATTACTCAAGTGCATAAGTTGGAATTTCAAACCCGATCTACCCACAACGGTGACTTTTACCATTTCGAGTATAATTCTTGAAGCCACACTGCCATTTATATTGGTAAAATGATATGATGAGCATTGGATTGACAACATTCCACCAAGATTGATAGCATGGCAATTGTGTCTGACACAAACTTAGCAAGCTAGTTTTTCCCACGGTGCTTTCTCATCGCAACCCAAAAACAGCCACTAAAATATATTATATATGTGTTACTCATTCTTGCCATTAAGAACATGGGTAATGTTAGAAGATTGTTATAATAATTATTTCCAATCAAGTTGGCCATGGTTCAAAGTCTCATAGGATTCATTTGAGAGATATTTTCTACATAGGGTCCTACCATCTTCTCTATAGATGAGTTCTGATTATTTTATAATTAAATTACTCTTCTGACTATATTTACAATTGAATTGTTTGGGTCTAGTCACTGATGGCCGTTGTTGATATTGGAGAGTACAAAGAGAAAAGCAATATTGTTGAACAATTTGATAAAGTAGTTGTCAATATCAGGGGAGCAAACCTTTCATTCTAAAATATGTAGGCCCTACACATTATTCTCTTAACTTATTTTAGCACACCATTATCTGTTTTTGTAATTTTAGTCAAGTATGAAACTTGTATATCTGAAGTAATTGATGGGTGCGCCAAAAAATTTACTGAATGAACGTCAGGTTTTGAGAACTAGGACACGTGATGCTTAAAAAGCAACGTTTGGTTTGAACTGTTTATATATATTAATTTTAGTCCTCTTACAAGAGCGTCAGCAAGATGACTGAGATTTTGAATGATTTTTCTGCCAAGAGGTATTATAAAATATTCCAACAAATCACAGATGTGATATTGGTAAGTATAATTAAATATGTAACAAAAATAATTCCCAATTTTATGTTGATATTACTATATATATTGATTTCTTTATAAATGTAGTGTACATTTAAAGTAAGTAAGCATTGATAACATCTAACTATTTTAAATATTATTATTATTGGTAAACATGTCCCTTATATTATTTTTATAATTACCCTCGGGCCTCTCATAATCCAAAATATTTTCGCTCAACAACTTTGACAAGATGAGCCCTATAGGCCGTTATATCCACAGTGCTAATTCCACATTTGCCGATTTTGTCTTTTATCATAAAAGAAAAGCCAAACTCAGAGAGATATTTAAGGAACTCCCTTAAACTATTTTACCCTCTTAGGCTTTGACTCTAATATTTAAATTTACATTATTTTGTTTTATTTGTGTGAGTATTGTTATTGCTTTTTAAATAGTTGTGCTTTTACCACTCTTAAGTTAAGTCTTATTTTCATCATCATTAATATGGTATATTTTTTGGTATATTCATCTGTATCATTAGTTAGCTGTTATTGTTTATTTTATCATGTGATTATTTGTATTTGTATGGTACTTGTGTACTTTTCAGTTCAAGCTTTTCATAGGTCTCACGACTTTTGGCCTCAATTATAATAAATGAAATTGAAATTATTATTGCTATTTTATGGGTAACTTAATATACATCAAAAAGCTTAAGACCACGTGACTAGATGTATTAATACGTGAAATTATATCCAGTAATCTTCTGTCATTTATATCCCTTCACAAGAAAATTGATGTATAGTTATGTAGGCTTGCTATTATTTGAAAATAACAAAAACATTAATCTGATTAATGCAATGCACAGAATTGACAGATCCAATGTTTATATTTATTGGTTCTATTTATTCCCTACGTTATAAACAATTGAACAGAAAAAGCTGACATCAAATAAATTCAAATTGATTATTAGTTCTCTTGCAGCTCATTGAATATGACTGAATCACAAAAGTTTTAATCATAAAAAGTAATTATATTGTCACCAATTATAAATTATTTACGATTAATAGTAGGATCGACGAGTTTTGGCCACATCATTTAAATTATAATGAGTGAGCATCAGGACCTTCATAACAAGCTAGATGGAGTATTTGAGTTCTGATTAACAGAACGCGAGAGAAAATAAAGTACACTCGACAATCGCTACGCCATAGGTTTATACTGTTAAGGTTGACATCGCTTCCATCTGGTTTCATTGTGTGATTTTATATCGTGGTGCTATCAAATATTTGTGTTCCGGAAATATCATTCTGTTGTAGCGGATGTGTCCAGCCATGTTTTAAGGCAGGAAACTCGTTAGGGTCTACTTTGCCCCGGGATGTTGGGCGAATAAAGGCAGTTTTTTTTCTTTCCTTTGTAATTACCTTAGGTCCATTCCTGTTGTGACATAATATTGTACATTTGAATAATCACCGCGCATGGCAATATAGATGGTTAGGCAGGCGCACAAACAACACAGTAATTATAACTATTCAGATTGTTTGTGATACCTTTACATATTCTAAGTCATTTATAGAGGCTTATCAGCACGTCATTTGTAAGCATGTTTGACCTACCTTTTAAGTCTGTTTAAGAGACAGGTCAATGAGGGTCATGTCGTGTAAATAATTGGTAGAAGAAGATAATTGATTGTTCTACCTAGTGAGTAAGCTATAGAGACACGTTAGAGCTCGCCTTTCTGTAGTGACATGTCAACACTTGTCCACTTGCCCACCAGCACGTATTATATCCTGTAAGTCATTTGTGGAGTCAGATCAGTGATTGTCAATCGCAGACACAGATCAACGATTTTTTTTTTAAACTTTTAAATCAATTGTAAAGTCTGATTAGCGATTGTAGTATTCAACTTTAGTCTGTAGAATCTGAACAGTGATTTTTTACTAACTTCTAAATCAATTGTTGAGTCTAATCAGCGATTTTCTTAGCTTTCAAATCAATTGTAGGTTCTGATCAGCGAATTTCATAGCTTTTTAATCAATTTTAGAGTCACCCGCGTCAATGGCAGAAAGGTCTAAGACGACACTCTTGTGTTTGACTGACCTTCTGAAGACGAAGTGATCGGGGTTTTAATCCCGGTCGGGTCTACTGAGGGTAGTTTTCCCTACTTAACACTCTCCTTTCATGCAAATGTGGGTAAATTATCTCTAAAATGCATCCTTTCTAATCCCTTCCCCATTATATTAATTATCAGATGTGCCTATGACCTGAATAGGTAGGTGGTGATAAAAAAAAATGTAGAGTCAGGTCCGCTTCAGTATCTTGTAAATCAGCTGGAGGTGCTTCTCAACTCTGGTTCTCACTTGTAAGGCAACTTCAGTGTTAGTTGCCAGCACACGCCATCTCTAGAAAGCTAACCATGAACAGTGACCAAAGTTTACCCTCCCTTGTTACATTTTCAATACTTGTTTTCCTTGTAAGATTGTCAACGCTTGTTTTCAAATGTAAGCTAAACACGTCTATCCTCCTAACCAAGGCTATCAAACCTGTAACCTCGCTTATTGGCCAGCAGGCTCCTGTTGTGAGCCAACGTTTACATTCCCTTGAAATGGAATTGTAGAATAGATGCCTATTTGTAGTTCTGTTAACACTGGAACCTGCTCCCTTCGTGCTTCTAACGATCCTACAGTCTTAAAATTTCTCTTTGGATTTCAAATTGAAATATCTCTTTTAATTTATTTTTGTATTTGAAGTTGGTATTTTTCCTTGCGGATCAAGCTAAACAGAAAACAAACAACTAAAGTAATAGTTCATAATATTTACATAGGAAGCTCGTTGTTCAAGTGATTTAAAATGTCAGTTTCAAATAGATGTCATAATTCGAATAACTTCGCCGAATATTTTCCATTGATTGTTTTAATTTTTAATTAATTTTTTCTGATGAACTATTACTCAACATATTTTTATCGGCCGCCATCTTAGAAACGGATAGTCAGATTGAAACACCATAGGCATACGTCCTTTGGCCTAGGCTCAAATAATATCCCTGTCAAATATTACTAAAATAGGTCAACGCATTTAGCAGTAATCTTGGAGCAATAGACTGACGAAATTTCAAATGGTCAAGTTAAAAAAGGACCGCGCTCCACTTAGTGAATTAAAGTTTGTATTCCCCTGTCAGGTGAGGATAAGCTAAGAAAAAGTGACCCCACAGAAGTGCTTAAAAAAATTTAACATTCAAATAAAAGGCTATAAAGAAAATATGAATCACTGCATTTATCAATATATTCTAACTAGATAGGCCTATTTATTAAATATAAAAACCCAAATAAAAGATTGAGCATATATTCAAAACCAGCTATATTATAGGACTATTATGTTAGATTATTAGTTGTTTTTTTGGTTCTTAAACTCTTCTATAATAAGATTTACAAAAATAATATTTTTTATCAACTTTCCCTTAAATTGCCGTCAAACCCTTATATATTATTAGTCTTTAAAACGAGTTTAATATACAAAAACAAAGAGTTTAATTTCAAATCTAAATGCAAATCGGCAATATATATCTTATCAAAAACATTTTGTTAATGATGCATTAAGGCTATTTATACTACAAATTGTTTATTTCAATTTGAATACATTAGACAAACAAAAAAATGGATAAATCAAAATAAATATGTTGAAATACTTGAGTTTAACCATAAACTGAAATATAACTGAAATATTGTCAGGAAAAATAAATTTAAATTTTACTTAAAAAGTAAAGGAGGGGAAAAAAAAAAGAAAAATAATGCGATTACCGTAAGGTTTTGCAAGTTTTATCTATTTTTTTTTTTATCAACTACCAAAATAATGAAAATAAGTTTATCCCAATACTTCTCTGATATATTTGATTGTTTTTAATTCCGGTGTGGTTGAAATCGGTTATTTTCTTCTTTCTGGAAAAGTATATGATGTAAGAAGACGATTTCATACATTTTTAGTTTGTATGAAAAACTCGAAAAAACCCATAAACATGCTTAAATTCATGGACAGTATCTTTACTAAAAATAACTTTAAAGCAATTATGTTGACGGGCATCACGGATATTCCTAATACAGTAGACGGCATCCCGACGATGCAGGGCACTCGGCCAAGCCATGGTCCGTTCTTGAACGTTGGAGAGATATACATTAGTTGGGTGCTCCTACAAAAACCCCTTCTGTTGAGAGTGTTCTATTTACTAATTAATGTGGCCGAGTTTTACCAAATTTATTAATATGCATCTAAGTAAATCAATAAGAGCAGTGCTCAAATGACATTTAATATCAACTTGACCAATGAGGTTGAAAAATTTCAGTTGGGATTATTCAAGGTATTATGCATTTAGCTGTACATCTTGAAAATGGAAAATGTGTATATCTTACAAGTAATGTCACTGACGTCATTGAAACTCTTGCGATCTACCACTAACAATCTTCTTCAAATCGTTCTCTTAAGCTCCCCTTACGAAGACGCTTACTTACATTGAGACTGTTACATATATTTTTTGGAAAATTAAGAAATTACAGTATCAAAAGCAAGGTATTTCTGTTCAGGAACCCCAAGGAGAAATAAAGGATGATTTCCTAAGCCCTGTACATACCATACAGCCTAATAATACAATGTGCTATTATTTGAGAATGCGGCTACATGTCTTGAAAGGACCAACTTCATTTGAAAGCTTACGTACCGTGAAAGAAGTAAGCCACGTGTCACACCAATTAGTTTGTGAGGCTCTGGCACTGTTAGGGATGACTCACAATTTGTGTGAATCTTATATTCTATAGAGAGTTTCTGAAATATATGGCAAACGACCGGTCATTTCTACTACAAACTTTGAATAAAAGTTAGCCTCTGCTAAACACAGAACAACATACCGTACATATAAGGTGTATTGATTGTTTGACTTTCAGTAAGAAAAGAGTTATTTTAAGATGCACTCAAAGGTAAAATAAATATTTATATAATTCATTTGTTCTTAGCTAAGATCAGTTATGTTACTCTGAAGCTATCATGCGGTCATAGGAGGTGTCACCATATTGTTCTCTTGACCCCTAATTTTGAAAATTGCGAAAATACTCACTTTCGAGCAAATTCGAACCATGAGGTTGAAAATCACAGGCTGAACCAAAACAGAGCTAATTTTGAAAGGTTTCTACTATCATGCGAGTCAGTGTGACGTTTCGCTTGCAAACGAGTTTTCAATCTGACGACACTGTAAAACCATGACGTACCAAAGGATTGAGGTGATGAATTGCCACAACGCTCCATTGTACAAGATACGTAACTGAAAACAAACACTATTATTGAATTGAGTGCATTATGTAAAATGATTTGTTTGGTTTTATTAGGAAACCATCTTCGAGTTGTTTGCATTTAGGTTTGTCTCAAAATTTTATCAGGTTATATATATAGAAGTTAAACCGTTTATTTCTTCAATATACACTTTAGCTCACTTGGTGGTGTGCTTGTCTGGAACTCAGAAGTTGATAGGATAGAACCGCCTTTGTGGCGTAGTTGGCTAACGCGCTTGTCGTGTTGAGCTCGACTGCTGAGGACGGGGAGATCGAGGTTCGAATCTCGGTCGGGTGAACTGAGGGTGGTTTTTCCTAAATGGTTTTCCACTCTACCTCCACGCAAATGCGGGTTCACTTCCTCTAATTTGACCTTCCCGATTCCTAATCCATTAGCGTAATTAGTACTTAAAGCGTATAACCCGAACGGGTAGTAAGACGCGGTGCTAAATATAAATAAATAAATAGATAGGATCGATCCCATTTCAATTTTGATAGTTTAAGTTTTTGTCGGAATTAAATATTACTTGTTAATAGTTTGAATTCAGTAATAAAAAAAATATTTTCGCAACCATTTTTTAAAACATAAATATGCCCTAAGGGTTTCTACTATGTTTAATAGTTTAGTTTACTACTTTGTTAAATTATTTCTAAAGACGAATATAATTATATTATACGTAGGCTCAAATACCTTGTATACGTCTATAAAAATATTTAAAACAAATTATATATTATTAATACAATGAAAGGGTTATTTTCAGTTTGATAAATTAAATAAAATTTGGAAATATTAGGATTTGAACACGCGAGCTCTAGATTATGAGGAAGACGCGCTATTACATCAGCAGATTTGACGGTTAGACAAATATGAATAAATGAATATATAGACCCTAATAATATAATTTCCCCCCAAAAATAATTTTATTGGAACATTAAATAAAGTGAACAACGCAATCATATTTTTTACTTCTGTAAACCTATTTTGTACAATGGTAGGTCTATTTAAACAAAATCACTTTCAGAAGGTTGCAACTGAAGTGGCAGATGGCGTCCATATTGTTTTATTATGCTCTACTCGACAGAAGAGCCCTATCTCACATGGTGTGAGGTTGGTGAATAGAATCAACTCGCTCTTCAATTGTTGTGACGTCAGTTTTCGCAACGCAGACGTTTCAAAATTGGGGTTTGTGAGATTGTTTGTGAGATGAGAGAAATATGCTACCCGCACGTTTCAAAATAAGGGGCACTGGGACTTCCGACAAACTCTACCGGTCATATCTAAATTCACTAGAGCTCACGAGGTAATTAAGTGCCAGCCTGAAGAGATCCTACATATTACAAGAAGTTGTGAAACTTTGCCTTGCCTTTCAGCCTATGTGCATATCTGCCTATTCGATTACAAAAATTAGACTTATTCTTCAATATATTTCTGAAATTCGGAAATGGAGTCTTAGCAGAGCATGAAAGCAAGGTGTTCTTAAAAAAAACTCTAAGATATAGTTACGTTTGGTAAATTGTTTACAGAAATTAGTCCATTGTATCTATTTGATATACGTCTCCTGCAAAACAAGTCTATTTCGTGGTTACAGCAGTAAGGTAATTTAGCTCAAAATATGAATCGGATAATAAAGCAAATGACAGTACTGTAGACCATTTGAAACGCCATCCTTCACTTACATATAAATAAGAACTACCTGTCTAACTTTTTATTCCCTTAGTACATTCAGTCTACCTATCCACGATCTTGAATTAAAATTTGATCAACCCATTATCTTTATGCTTAATTTGAACCCATCTTAACGGTTTATTTGGATCATCTTACGTGTAGACAGTCCGCAAAACTTCTTCATATAGTCGATTGTCATGACAGGTTGCACTAAGAGAGAATGTGTCTCAATACAAAGAATACCTAATATTCCATCTTCTTCAATTTTATATGCAATCAATTTCCTATTAAAGTTTGCCATGCGATGACCATCAACACAAAGCAAGGACAAGTCCTGAGGTGGAAGGCGTTGATCTCATTATGCCATTAAGTGTTTATCACATGGACAAACTGTGGTGGTTTCAATTGATAGTCTTAGGAGTAACCTGTAAATGCTCGCTCGTGACGATAAAATCACTAAAGTCGTTTACAAAGATGCTTTGCTTTAAATTGTACTACATTATTTCCTTTAATTAATACAAAATAATATTATGTTTGTTTAATATAAAATCAGAAATGCTTACACTACGTTGATTTTTTTTTTGCTCTGAAGGTACATCTTTTATCAACTCATCTGTTTATGGTGATGATTTCTACCTAAAATGTTTCTTAATTTCTTCTCTGTGCGTGAAATAAAAAAATTATGAAATTGTCATCGTGGTAATTTTTACCAAATACATTGCGTGATTTCTTCTCTGTGAGGTTAATTTAGAACTCAGCGATAAGAACCGTTATTATTTGAATGATTATTTTTTTAAACTGAAATTAACGCGAGGTAGGCTGTATGTAGACTGAAGATAGTTTTAAATAAAAAGGAAATTTCTATTTCAATTTTAACAATTTGGTCATATATTGCGTGAATGGAAAACGCCAAATTCCAAATGTAGTCTTAACGCATAGGAAACCTTTAAACGCAGTAAACTAAGTGCTCATTTAGCATGCAGGTTGGTTAGTACAAATAGATGTTGTTGCTTCAAATGTAAAGCTATGGTTAGTTTAATAATGAGTGAATTAATTATATTGACATTAAAATACCAAATGTGACTATAATTTGTTAAGTTGTTGATACCTAATGAAGTCAAAATTCTGCACTCTGTATATTTCAACTTTGTTTACTTTCGATGAAGAATTAAACCGGCCAAACTAGGGACTACAAAAATGCAATAACATCTATTTTGTCTTTCTTTACTTAATTTTTCTAATTTTTTTTTTTTTTGTATGGATAATCTAATATTCCACCAAATGTTTATTTTATAACCGAAGGTTTCCTCAGACCCTTTACACAATTGGGACTTCCTGAATAATATTACACTTTGAATTACCATAGTACTGTCTGATAATTCTCTATTTTATGTCCTCGTTTGGGATTCAAACATGAATCCCCTGAAGACTTTCCAAGTGCATAATATACAAACCTAGATTACATGTCTCACGAACATTGTTATTGGATTTCTGTGCACGTCTTGGCTTCGTCAATGCATAAAAATATACATGACTTTGTTCCGAATAAATTCGTTATCAACGTGCAGTAGATTCTAAATAGAAAATGATAAAAAACTTGGAAGTGTGTGTAATATGATTGTAATCTATATATATAGAAATAAGAGTCCTGACTCACTGACTGACTCATCAACGCCAAGCCTAAACCCTTGGAACTAGAAAGCTGAAATTTTGCACAGAAGATCCCTTTATGTTGTAGACAAAGAATTCAAGGAATAAGGCCAGATTTTTTTGAATTCCCATGGGATAGGGAATAAAGGGTATTTATATTTTCAATTTAAAGTTGTCTTTTTTCCGTAACTATAATTATTAGGGACTTCAAATTTGGCATGTAAGTAGGTAATTATAATCACTAATAACTCTTTTCAAGATTTTCCGAAATTCCCACAGGATAGGGAATAAAGATGATTTATATAACTATAATGCCACAGTGGGTAACGGGCAACGCCGTGCGGGACTGCTAGTTTCAAATAAAGTTGGCAGAGAAAGAACAATTTATAATTTTTTCTGAAATCTATGCCAATTTGCTAAATCAGAAATACCAAATATAAATCTAAAAACATGTCGGGAATATAAAATGGAACCCTTAACTAAATAAGTGGATGTTCTACTGTTGAGCTAAGCTATTTGCTCTAATAACCTTTAATTTAACTTGAGGTTACCAACTCCTTTAAGGGAAATATTCTCATGCTGCAGTATTTATTATGATAACCGCAGTTCTGGAAGATCATCATTTAAGCAATTCCTCACTTGTCTTAAAATATTATTTTGTAACATAATAATAAATCAATGATACGGAACTCCGCAAGGAATTTCTCGCTCTATTATTAAAAATGGACATATTTACTCAAAACTAATATATGTGAAACGAAATAATATACACTAGCAGACCCAAGTATAAATTGCACTATATTTATGTAAAACATTTTTTTAGTCCTTGTATTAAATTTAATAATTCTATCTTTAAAGAATTAATGTCCTCATTTGTAGGTTTGGACCAATAAAAAAAAGATCAATATTGGGTCCACAAGGGTCAACACTTCATAATAAAATGTTAACTTCAGGTAGAAAAAATTCGACATTTTACTAGGTGTTGCATATCTTCAGGTCGTCGCATTGCTATTAAATTCCTCATTAATAAATTTTGACCAATAAAATAGGTAGATATTGACTATGAGTGTAAAATGGAGATAGATCATTGTTGTACAAAAATTCTCTTAATAGGTTTAAGGAAAAATAACATACACTTTTTAAATACTTACGTAAGCTATTATTTAATTACTCTATGGTATTGGAGAATTATTGCGTTAAAACTTAAGTAGTATCTCTTTACAACTAAAGCACAAAAAATTGTATTAATATATTTGACAATATCTAAAAAACTGTTGGTTTCATAAAATATATTTCATATAAAAGTTTATAATTTTTAATAGTACTACAATCTTGCAATGATAAGTTATTTAGTATCTCCAAAAAATTGTTGCGGAGAACGAAGATTTCCGGTTCTGTAAATTACCCTAAAAGTCATTTTCATGGGAAAATGATAATAGCAAGTTTCTTTATAATTTTAATCAAAGTTTATATACGTATTTTAAAACTATTATTTTTATTTTTTCACCCTTTCCTAAACTACTCTTAATTTTATATCTAAACAGACACACAGACAGACGGCATTACAAATACCACTTTTTAGGGTTCGGGAGGTCATAAGACATCAACATCCATCAACATTTGAAGTTAGATTTTTGTTACGGTCACAATACTTTACCTTTAGTCGGAAAAGTTAAATAAATATATGTATGCGTATATCTTGAAAGTTATTGGTTTTATAAAAACACGTTTTGAATAAACTATTTGTATGATACATAGATATACATATTTGTAATGATAAGTAATTTCATACCTCAAATAGTTTCGGGGATATGATAAAAATGATAATTTACACATTAGACCGGAGTCCTTAGAGTCATTTTGCTGAAATATTGAGATTATCAATTTTTTTTTTAATATTTAAAAATATTTAGAAATGAAATATAATCAAAATCGTTAGAGCCAATTTTGATAAAATAGACTTTTGATCTTTTTGCCCTTCAGTAAACTACCCTTAATTTTAGGGTTAGATATCCAATTCCAAAATCCCTCGGAGCAACTCTATGAAAACCTTATATACCAAGATTTAGCCCAATTGGTAAAATAGTTTTGGCTCTATTTGGAGGTAGATTGACAGACGGTAATTCAAAAACCACTTTTTTTGATTCGGGGGGTCATGAAACGTCAAGATACATAAAAATCTTGAGTTCAATTTTTTTGACTATCACAATACTTTTTCTACCTGCAATATAGCAAGAAAGTAATAATGTATTTGTTTGAGGAAGTCTATATTTATATTACTTATTATTTTCTTTGATCATAGAACCGCGAAACTTATCATGAAACATCATCGAAAATGATCTGATTCTAAATATTAAAACGTATATTGTATATTTGTATCAATACTTCTTCTGTTTTTTTCAGAAACATTTATTTGAAAACCAATCTAGAGAAGTTCTTTACCAAAAGTGATATTTCTGCCTCGAAGGGGAAAGAGAGTTTACACCGTCAGTATTTGAATCTTGTGTGTGCTAGAAAACACAAATCTCATTTCCTGCTACATAAGGGACATAAAATGTATTTCCTCGTATCGCAGTATATTCGAGCCACCCATTTTGGATGCGTTTCTGTATTGGGATGGCTATTGGCTATCTTCACATAATGGTAGACCTTTTGCGTCATAACCCACTTTATGGGAAGATGGGGGAGTATTGTGATTGAGGCAATAGGTGTGAATAGATTCCACGGCATTAAATTGGTTTTCATTTGATGTGTCTTAACACTTTGGTGTTTATACAAATGGAATAGGGTGTATTTACGATTGAATTCAAATGAGGATTCGCATAGTTTGACACATATTCGTTTAATAGGTATGTTTATCTCAAATTAAATAAAAATATGTTCATATTAGGGTGTAATAAGGATGAAAAAATAATGGTTCGTCCTAAATTTAATAAGAAAAGCTATTTATAAAATGCACACATACCAACATTGATCACATCTAACCATACTACTGTCCGACGCCTTAGCTCAGTCAATAGCTTGTCTGTTTACTGATCTAATGGTCCAGGGGTCGATTCCTGACATGGCCGAAACACTTATTATTGGTGAAATGTGGGTTTTCACGTTCACAGTGATGAATAAATGGCCAGGGGTTTTAAGGGTTGTGTCTTCTATGGATGTTAGTTTATAAGCCATTTGCTGATATAATATGTCGGTTCAAAAATTCCACGTTAAATACCCATAATAAATTTAAAAAAAAGTTTAAAAAATAATAATGCATTGTAAATATCTATAAGTGACTAATCAATTGACTCAACTTAATTATGAATATGTGAGAGTAGATATAGAAACTCTTCTAACTTTTTCAGATGGAGAATTCCAGTAGGAAGGAACATTTATAAAATATAAACATAATATTTTGTAGTCAACATTGAAAACATTTTCATTTAAAGTACCCACTTCAGTGGCCGCATGGTCTAATGCGTAACTCTCACAATTGAATGAACTGCCGATGACGTGAATATCTGGGTTCAATCCCGTTCGGGTGTACTGACAAGGTTGTTTTTCTTAAATTAATTTCCACCCTCTCTCCACGCGAATACGGGTAGACTCCCTCTTGATTATTAGCACCGCGTCTTACTACCCATTCGGGTTATACGCACTTACGCTAATGTGTAATGGAAGGGTGATTGTGAGATGAAATGAAGGACCTACAGTTTAATGTGGAATCCGAACCACGGCGGAGACTTGGCATTCCCCACATTCACAAGAAGTCTTGTCAGAGGTGAAGGAAGGGTTTGGTAATCAGATAAATCTTTGCCGGGACCGTAGACTCCCTCTTAATTCATTCTTAATCGTCCCTAGCATGCTAACGAAATCATTTCATAGGCATATAATTCAAATGGGTAGCAGAACGCGGTGCTAAAAAAAAGCTTTGCGATCAACATTGATAAGTACAAAAATATATATGTTGAGGTTTTTAACGTGCACATTCTGAATCGTCTGATTATATTAGCAAACAACATAAAAACCAACTTAAATCTAGAACAGACTCAGCATCCAGTCATTACTGTGAAAGGATGAACCCACATTGTTCCAATGATAAATGGTTTCCATGCCAGGTTTTGAACTCGGGGCACTAATCTCAGGTAACATCTTACTTTAAGGTTAGTCTCATATTACAGTACGTCATAAACACCACCAAATTGCAGGGTTGGGCAGTTAGGGTTGAACGTGGCTTAGCTTATGCTCGTATTAAATATTTTACAACGTTGAGACTGTATACAAATCATATTTACCTAATGTAAAAAATACATATCCGGTTCATTCACAGCTCTTCAAGTTTTGTTATATATATTATGATAATGTTTATTAAAAGTGTGGGCTGCAGATCACATAAATTTAAGTATACATATGTTAAAATTGCTTTAGTAACTATTATATCAGCCAAATAAGTATTTTATAACCAAAATAAAATTGCTTTTTGCGAGAAAGAAAAAGTTAATGCAATTGTTTTTGTTTTTTTCAAACCACGTCTGAGTACCCAATCGAGCTTTCTTCATATAACTACACTGATTAGGTAGGGAATAGAGATTTATATTTAATCCAGGTGTACCCCCATTGCGTGGATAATGAGTGTGAGAAACATTTAGTAAAATCACATCATTATTCTCGACCAGGATTCAAACTCATACTTAGGCTACAACTGTAATAGATCCGTATTTCTCCCGATCCAATGTAGGGCGACCATAGGAAGACAAAACACCAAGATATAATGTAGTTGCCTACATTGGAAGGGGAAACCCGATACGACAATAAACGATGACGCCCGAGCATGGGCCGACGGGTTGCCCGATCAAACATGTTTGTTTCCATCGGATATCTCATCCCTACTGCACATAATGACGGGGAAAATGGACAGAGCGTTGTTGATTGATCTTGTGAGGAATGAGCTGTGCCTGTGGGACCAGCGGAATAAAGCCTACCTTAACCAGGACAATAAACCTTAACTGTGGGAGTCTATTGGGAACAACTATTTATAAAAAGTAAATATGTATCACAACGTTTTTTTAACGCTGGATTTCAAATTACTACATGTTACTATAAACACTACAAATTGAAATTGCATTAATTATAACATTAAAAAATTAGTATTTAATAGTTAAAAAGCAATAATAATTATTAATTGTTACTGGACGCGTTCGTTTTGCCACGGAACCGCACCGATTCCGTTGAAGTATGATTTAAGTGGTGATTCGATCAAACAATCTTGTGATTTCGTGGAGCTGAAGAAATCCCCACCTTCATGGTCAGTAATTATGTTGTGCAGTAAGCAGATACATTTCAATATCCTCTCTGCTTTGTCAATTTCGGTTTATATACATTTTCCCAGTAAACGCCACTTGGCAGTCATAATACCGAAGGCACACTCTACGAATCTTCTAGCTCTCGATAGACTGTAGTTGATAACTTTCTATTCGTATGAGAGAAGTCGTTTGAAGTAAAATTTCCTTAGATAAGTTTTCAAAGGGTATGCATCGTTTCCAAGCATGAAAAACGGCATTGCTGTCACCATTCTTTCGACAGATGAAGGTTGTGGTACAGTAGCATGACAATTCTCCAAGAATGTAGACAAAGTAGAGGCTGAAAAAGTTCCTCCATCACTCTGCTTTCCATAACCTCCCACATCCACAAAAATAAATCTACAATGGTAGTCCGCAACAGCTTGTAGCACTATTGAAAAAAATCTGTTTGTAGTTAAAATACGTAGTTCTACTTTATTTTGGACATTTATTTAGGATGTGCTTCACATCAATACATCCAATGGCATGAATGAAATTCCACCACTCGTGGAATCCCGCTGATGTTTCTTCAATTTTATGTTATAATCAAGAACAGGTAGATGTCGCTGATATACATATTTCCATATAGCATCCACAACTGACGAGACACATTGGCCTACTGTGTAATCATGCATTCGAAATGTTAGACCCAGGGTTTGAAATTACATTCTCGTTGCCAAGTACCTAATCAGAAAAACCAAATCGCAATATTAAACACAGGATGAGGGTACGGTTTCGTAGTAATATTATGTACTTTCAAGTTGTGTATACAAGTCGATTATTGTGAGTTCTGTGCCATACTTTTTTTTTGGGAATAGGCTCGTAAAACGTGAGAAAACCTCAGAGACACATTCAGAAGAAAATATTAAGTACAGTATGAAACTAAGAGCGTCCAAGAAGTGTCTGCTCCTGATAAATGGTCCTTAATTCAACACCATGCTGTTTTTGAAGAACATTATGACACCCAGGGACAGCTCAGGAAACTTTCTTGCCACAGTAAAAGAAAATTAAACTTATCCACGTGACCAAAGCCCCGCCACAGCAGGTGAGAAAGTGAAAATGATGCAGAACCAGAGGCATCTGCTTCATTTGTCACACCTCAGGCAAATGAGCCAAAACGTCATAAGGAAAAAAAAATTATTACGATTCACAGGCACTTGACATTGAAAAAAGGATATCGATCTGATTGAACAACATGTTTCTCGAAAAACACATAAATCCCAAGATGATGAGGACTATTCTTTCTTCATAAATTTACTGCAACTATTAAAAAAATCAATCGATTGGAGAAAATGAAACTCCGAATGAAAATCTTGGAGGACGTCACTGAAGCATTGGAAGCACACAATTTCATTAATGAAGTGAGATCGTCAGGAGTCATACTATCACCCACTGGTTCTCGTTTGTCGTCATTACAATCATCACCTTATCCATCATCAGGTGCATCTGATTATTCACAACAATCGCCTTCCTTTGCTGGTGTAAATCAAGCGTCTCAGCCTGTGCTACAAGCTGTCCAACAACATGGCATCTTGAAGCTCGGATTGGACGATTACTCAATACTGGACACGTGACTTTTCATTCATTTGCAATTTGACATAATGAATTACCTTTTTTTAAAACGTTGCAGTCCCTAATTTCCTATTTCTGTTTACTGTTTGTATGCCTTCATATATATATATATAATAAACATTTATTTCCAACCGGGTTCCTTTTTTAAACATCTAAACTGCTGATAATACATTCACTTACTAATTAAGTTTTGAAGCAAATATATTTTTCATTAAAATTTCTAGCGAATACGTAGGTACTTATTAACAGTTACTTATTTATTAATAATTATTAATACCTAATATTAATATGAAAAAATATTAATAGATAAAGGTTGATTGTGTTCACTTACCGTATTGTGATGGTAAGATTTTCTTCGAGACTGATACATACCCTGAAGTTATATTGGCCAGTTACGTCATCTTTTATGCCTTCAAGAAGATAGTCAAACGTTTATATAGTCATACTGTGGTAGTCCTTGAATTTATCCGGGTAATTTGCTAAAAGTTTGCCAGTTTTAAAAAACTTCCTGCAGCTCTATCTTCAATAAACTGATGCACCCATACATTTTTTCTACGTCTCTTATTAAGGAGAACGTTCTTATAGCAGAAACCAACACAAAAAATCATCCTCAGAGTTACTCATGGCATCCCCACAACACAACTGCAATTGCTTCCCGATCGGGTATAGCTGAGGCCAGTGTAGGCACTCATGACGGACGACATCGGATCACATAATTGCCCTACATTGGATCGGGAGAAATACAAATCCAATATAGGTGCGGCCTTACCCGTCAACCCGCAAATCGGACTAAACGAGCTTGACATTGCGTGTCAAATGACGCAGGCTCCAATACGGCCGATCAAGATCAAACTCTCACTCTTTACACCAAAGTATCCCATTAGGACAACTTAATTATAAGAACCTTGTTTAGGATTGATCCCTAATGAGGCTCTTAGTTATGTCAAAGCTCGCTATAATAGTTTTTACACGTAATATCATTCCTGGGAAAATTTATATATTATCTCAGGAATAATATTAAGCGTAAAAATTATTTCAGAGACTTTTCAAATAATTTTTTATATATGTAATTAGAACTAGGTTTAAAATACATTTTAGAAAATATTAATTTTCTATTAGATCAATACAAATAACATTTTGCTATATTATTAGGATGTTATTATTCACTCAAATGATTATTAATTATCAAAAGTAAAAACCACGAATAAAATGACTAACGTCATAACATATCCGTTTACACTGCGTCATACTATCCGTTCCTGTTATACGCCTATCTACTAATCACACTAATTAGTTATGGATGAGGAAGGTTGAATTTAGAGGAAGTGTACCAGCAATTTGCATGGATAAATAGTATAAAACCATTTAGGAAAAATGACCCTCAGTACAACCGACCAGGATTTGATCCCTAATCTCCATGCCATCAACAGTATTGTCTGTTGTGAAAGCACATATAGGGTACTCAAACCCTGTCCTCCCCATAATTGGTAAACCAAACTATATGAGTTTCACATTTACTAGCGTGTTCAACAAGCGTGATTTGAAAATTATTTATAAAAGGTAATTTTAGGAACTTCATATATTTAGAAATGTTATCGGTTTCAATCACTAATTTACCACCTGAGATGATTTGACTCCCTCACATTTTTGGGAAGATAATATTTGTTTGGGGAACGGGAAGAAAATAAAAATAAGCTATATTAAATATTGGATGAAAAATGCATTTTTGAAGGAGATTCAAGAACTTCTCGGAATTCTTGGCAAAATAAACTGTATAGTATGTAGATATAAGGTATATATATATTATATTATATTATATTATATTATATTATATTATATTATATTATATTATATTATTTGACCAATGATGTGGGCTCCTACATATAATAATAATAATTATTATTATTATTATTATTATTATGGTATAGTATTAGAAGGAACCGCTTCGGTGGCCTCATACTCTTAAAGCGTTACTCTCATGGCTTACTAGGCTGCCGATGACGGGGGGATTAAGATTCAATATTAGGTCGGGTGAACTAAGGGTGGCTTAAAAAAGTTTTCCTCTCCCCTCAACGCAGATCTGAATGCACTTCCACTAAATATAGCCTTTCTATCTAATCTTTAAAACCATTAGCGTAATTAGTCAACAAGCATATAACCCGAACGGTTAGTAAAAGAAGGTGCAAAAAAAAAGAAGGAAAACATATTGGAAGATTCGGTATTTTATTTATTCACGAATAATATAAAGTTTATATTTTGTCTTACCAGATTATACGCATATGTGAATTAGTTTAATGGGCTGGGAAGGAAGAATTTTAGAGGTAATTTACCCACATTTGCTTGGAAGGAGAAAGGAATACAATTGAAGAAAAACATCGCTACATAATAATTCTGACCAAGATTCGAACCCCGAACTCCCCAACATCAAAAGGCCAGTTTAACATGAGAGTGGCGTCTTAGACCATTCAGACACTGAAGCGCGTAAGTCCTAAAAATGTTGGAATTAATATCTTGAAATGCAATTATTGACGAGTAAAATAACTCATAAGTCTATATGCAATGTAAAGTAAAATATAAATATATATTCCAAGCCAATAAAAGATAAAAAGTATCTACGGAAGGAGAGAGAGAATATTGGCTGGACAACCGGAAATTGAAGTTTGGTTTCTAACATCGATGATGTGAGTGTACAGTACACTCCGTTTCCCCTGTAAGCTAGCACTCCTACCTTGACTGACCACACTATGTTTCTATATTATAAGCTTCTCCATAGTGTAATTTGTCAAGGTAAGAACGCTATATTTAATGGTAAATGGAATTTACGTATTCGCACATATTTTGCCTGGCTGCATGCACCGTCTAGAATATAACATTATTTATATAATCTTTCTACAATTATTAGGTGTAAATAATAAACTATTCATCAAAGCTTAGGAACAAACTAGTTTATGTCTGGTATATAAGTAATTACTATTCTTATGGTGATGTTGTAGAGAACGTGATAAAGCCTAGTATTCTTGCACATCTTATAACAAAACTTGTTTGGCCAAAATAAATAAAATATTGCTAAAATACAAACATTGAGTCTAATCTTCTTCACATGGTGGTATCCACAGTTGTTGAATATCTGTCGTGAGCATAGTGGTATTAGAATGATGACAAGCTTTTTAAATAAAGAGTTGTAATTAAATTCCAGAACTCCCTTAACCGATATTCAATAATTATTAAGTTCAATATGTGAAAAAAATGTAACTGTGTGCTGGAGAAATATTGATTTCTTTAGACCAAAAATATGTTTTGCTATTAAAACTGCAAAGACCCCAATCTTTTCTCGCGTCCCCATATTCCCACCATAAAAGTGTTTTATGAGCTCAGACACACAAGTTTGAACTCTCCGTATAAATATCTAGTGTTGATTATGTTTTGCTTGCTGGTGTTTGGGAGATCTGGGTTGTAATCCCGGCTGGGTGTACTAAGGTTATTTTATTTCATATATGGTTTCCCACTATTTCTTCACGCAAATGTTGGTATATTTTGTCTAAATTATTCCTTTCTCATCCTATCCACGCTAACGTTACTAACATATGTAACTTATTTGAACGATTAGTGAGATTAGGTAAAGATTATTTTTACAACCTTATATATTTTAAAAATTAATCCGTAATAATAGTTGAGCCATTATAAGTTTATCCTGTACATCTTGGATCCACAAACTGAATATTCCAGGTTTTTAAATAATTTAATATTTCTATACTAAACGCTTATTATTGGAGTTAAAATTATTACAGAGTTATTTTGCCTTTGCAGTCATGGGAGAAAACGGGAGAAATGTATCTGCACAAGGAAAAAAAAAAGCCGAATAACTCATTTAATAGCTACGCAACCCAAAGTTTTATTGTTATTATTAGCACCACGTCTTACTACCCATTCGGGTTATACGCACTTACGCTAATGTGTAATGGTAGGGTGATTGTGAGATGAAATGGAGGACCTACAGTTTAACGTGGAATCCGAACCATGGTGGAGGCCTGGCATTCCCCACATTCACAAGATGTCCTGTCAGAGGTGAAGGAAGGGTTCGGTAATCAGATAAATCTTTGCCGGGACCGAGGATTGAACCCCGGCCGCCAGCATAGAAGTCTGACACCTTACCCCTAGACCACCAGGTCACCCCCAGTTTGATTGTTAAAATACCTACTACATATTCATTAATTAACAGTTTTAGTCTATAAAATATTGATAATTTTGGCAATTAAATTGTTTACTTTACTACAATGTATTATATTATGAGTTTAGTTTATAACGATTATGGGTTATAACACTATAATAGAATGCTTCAAGTGGGGCACCTTACAGGCACAATACTAGAATATAGAATAGATTTAGACATACTTTAGATTTAGTTTCTTTATTTTCTGGTTTAAGCTTATGATATAAAATAATAGTTTCATTATGTCAACCGATAATAATAAATAATAAATAGTAATAAATGTGATTACAACACACACATACACAAACTGTAATTTTCCATTGAATGAACTTTGGTTTTATAATTTATTTCTTCCGTGGAGTTTAGATGGGATATAATATTTGACACACCACGGCAATAACTCACGCGAGATGTAAATAATACTAGAAGGAGCGAAATGTACGGTCTTGTTCAGAAAATAAGTTTGATGTATCTCTAAGTAATAAATGTGGTTACAACACACATACCCGCCTCGGTGGTGTAGTTGGCTAACGCGCTTGTCGTGTTAAGCTCGACTGCTGAGGACGGGGAGATCGAGGTTTGAATCTCGGTCGGGTGAACTGGGGGTGGTTTTTACTAAATGGTTTTCCACTCTCCCTCCACGCAAATGCTGATTCACTTCCTATTATTCAACCTTCCCAATTCCTAATCCATTAGCGTAATTAGTACTTAAAGCGTATAACCCGAACGGGTAGTAAGACGCGGTGCTAAATATTATTAAATATTTTTACAACACCCACATACACAAACTGTAAATTTATATTGAATGAACTTTGGTTTTATAAGTTATTTCTTCCGTGGAGTTTAATCATTACGCTTTAGCTTTTGAGCCAATGGGTTCGCCTCACTATCAGTGACATATCCTAGCTTAATGAGGAAAAAACACAATATACATACTCCAGATTTTCGTTTTACATATTAATGACAGTGGAAGAACCCAATATCTAAAAAACCAATTGTATGGTTTTGTTAATTTTCTTGATATTTCGTATTTATAGGAAATATTTTTATTATTAGCAACGCGATTTACTACCCATTCGGGTTATACGCACTTACGCTAATGTGAAATGGTAGGGTGATTGTGAGATGAAATGAAGGACCTACAGTTTAACGTGGTATTTGAACCACGGAGGAGAACTGGCATTCTACACATCCACAAGTTGTGATTAATACACGTCTTGTCAGAGTGAAGGAAGGTTCGGTAATCAGATAAATCTGTGCCGGGACCAAGTATTGGACCCCGGACCCCCAGCTTAGACGTCTGAAACCTTACCTCTAGACCACCAGGTCACCTATATAAAATATCATTCATATCATAAAGCTACTCTTTTAATGTGAGGGTATAGAAAAAAAAATAGTGTATTTTACCATAAATAACAAACAGAAAACACACACAAAACACACAAATACACACACATTGTATCAATGTTTGTACATTATTTTTGTACTTATGATAATTAATGATATAATCTATGTTTGATAGTTTCTCCTTTGGAAGCTCTAACGTTATAGTATAAATATAACCAATTAGTACTATTATTAATATAAATCCTTATTCATGATAAATAAAATGATTACAGTTTTGTTAAATAGAAAATAGTACTTCGGTATTAAAAATTGGCTAATAAAATGCTTTATTCGGCTAAAAATGGTTGAAAAAATTAACTCTAACTTAATTTGATAGAAAAATTATGGCTAGGTTTCTCAGTCTCATATTTTAAATATAAGTCTTTGGTCACAGCATGTCTTAATATTAGCCAGATTAGACACATATTTTACACCTTTACCAATGGTCTTTGGTTAAGATTATTTTTATAACAATGAGAGCTTTAATTTGTTAAAGAAATATTAAAACAAAAAAAATGTAACAGTGCAGTTGGTATTTTTTTTTTTCTGGCAATTTCTTTAAAAAAATAGACAAGGAACAATTATGTATACTACATAATAAAAGTATGCGTAGTTTTAATATCGTTATTTATCAATACTATCAAACTTATTGAACATTATTCGCATATAAAGTGCCATGTAGTTTATTTCTCAAGCAAATCCAATCTCGATTTATTTCGCGGGTCTAAAATACATTTATAAATGTTAAAATGAACTTTATAAATACTTTTATATTCTTATACAATTACGTAAAAGCAAGTTTTGCGATTGGTGTCCCTTAGTGTACTAGCTTCGCTCCACCTAGGTAGACATAGGGAACTTAAAGCTCTTCTTGTCTGATATGCCTATGAAGGACTGGCCGTACCTTTAATCCTTTTTAAAAAAAACATCCTCCTTATCCCCATACTGCCTCCACGACTATACGTAGAAATAATTCTAAACTATACCTTCCTCATTCATACTCTAAGAGTTCTATTAAATTTGGATACCCTAAATGGGCAGTAAGATATGGAATAAAACCAAAAAGTTATTCTTCGATAAATAATTGTATTACGCTTCATTTAATGACTATTCATTTATTGAAATCTCATGAGCTATTTTTGACCGACACGTAGTTTTTGGAGTTATCTCCCAACCCACCGTACCACACCTTAAAAATTATCTCTTGAATGTTCTCAGCCGAATGTTTTAATTTAAAAAAAAATACGCTTCTAGGTTGATTTTCCTTAAGGCGATTGGCGCTTTTCATTTGGCGTGGAAATGCAGAGCCATGGGAACAAACAGTTAACTTCAAGAATTTTTATTGTTTTGAAAATTTTATTTTCGGAAATGGTTTGTTCAAAAATAGAAGCATCTTGATTAAGTTATAATTTTTATATGCACACCTCCTATATCATTTTAACAGTGATCAAATATCAATAATTTTGACATTTTTCAATAGAAAACTGCTGGCTGCATAACAAAAAATAAGAAAATGTAACAATTAATAAATATTGAAACATTATCTTAGAAGAGGTGTTGAAAATATGACTATAAAAATTTCACTCGTTTTCAAGAAATCTAATATTTCCAAACGTATGATTTTTCCGCAAGACCTATCCGGTAGCTAGCGCCATCTATAGTTTCCGTGATTTATCTGTTATTGTTGGCACGGAAAGAAACTTTTGTCAATTGTGAAGCCACGTTACACCTTTCACCTCCCCCCCCCCCCCCCCCCACCACCACCACCACCATCCCACAAAATAGGGCTTAGACTTGCACTCGACAGGGCCAAGGGCCTTAAAGGTAGGCCTTATTAATTATTTTTAACTAATCTAATCTTCTTTTAACTAATGAGACTCAATTTTTTCAGGTTATATTTTAAGAAACCGCTTGGAAAATTTTACATTCATTATTATTATTATTATTATTATTATTATTATTATTATTATCATCATCATCATCTTGGATGATCATCTTAACACCCTTCCGTGATAAGTTAATGTGAGAACTGGGCTCACGATAAACTTAACGCTAACGTAGCTTTAGGGTCTCCTTGTTTTTTTAAAAATTGAAGCCCTCGCGGTGTAGTTAAATTAACGTTCACTCAAACTAAAAAAAATTTAAGGGGAAATCTTTCACATTACGTTACGTGGACGTTAATTGAAGAGTACCACGTGTTCTTGCAAGTGACGTGGCCTCTTCCTAGACTTTATTTCATTGTTCCAGTAAGCTTTTCTTGCAAGTACATGAAGCCTACTCGACCGGTCTGCTTGAGTTCTATTTTGGTGATAAATTTATTTCTAGGCGGTAAAAATTCATATTCCCTGTTTTGTTTGCGTTTTTATAATATGCTACGTTTAAGGAATCCCGATCAGATTGATCACACACTATTTTATCTACGTTAAGTAAACATTGCGTTACGTGGACGCCAGGTTGATCGTGATCCAGGCACTACAGAAAAAAAGGACAGGAATGAGGAGGTTATGAGTTATAAAAATAGTACCTCTATTTGAGTGAGGGAAGATTGGCAAATAACTTAAGATAAACCAACTCATTACACTCGAATGGAATTCAAACCTTTTTTCCGCCAGAAAACCAGACCAGAAGACCTGGTGTCCTTGTACATCTGATCACTTTTGTAGATATTACACTTATTGCATTGTGGCATAGCTTTAGTTGGATCAGAAGAGGACTTGAAAAAAGACCAGTGTTTCTGCAGTATTTATGGCAAAACATCTTTTTGGCCAAAATAAATACGGTACAGTACCAACACGGAGTTTAATTTTCATCACATGGTGATATCAACAGCTCCTGAATATCTCTAATAAGAATGGTGACATTTCTTAACAATGTTTTTAATGAAGAGGAAATGTCATTAGATTCCAGCTCACCCTACACAGATATTAAAAAAAAAAATTAGTTCAAGGTGTAAAGAAATTTAAATTATATGTTTGTACTGGAACAATATTTTATTTATTTTTATCAGCAAAAATGTTTTGTCATAAACACTTTAAAAACATTGTACATTGTATTACTTATGTACAATAAATTGATTATTTGTCTATGTACGATTTAATTTACAATTTAAACAGTGGTCATATTAAACAAGATTATCGTACTCATATATATTATACTTTATAAACATATAGTGTATCAATGTAAAGTTAATATTTGAAATACTTGCTAAAAATATACTTTATCAACAATATTATGTGTTTATGTACTATGCACAAAATTTACGATTTAAAATACACTTGCGTTTTATACTTTATAAGCATATGTTGTGTATATGCGCTATACATGATTAAATATTAAATTGATTGACACATAACACCACACTACTTATATATGTTATACTTTATGGATATCTATTGTGTGGTATCTAATTTTTGAACCCATTTCATTTTGAATTAATTGATCTATAAAATCATCACACTAAAACCACACCATTCATAAATTGTCTACCCCATACTTAACACGGTATTTACAAATTTGCCATCGATTAGATGTTATAACTTGTAAAAAAATAGAACCCCATTACACTAATATATAATACAAAATAAACTATCGAAAGAAACATTTTCTAGTAGATCCTTAAACTAAATCTTACATTTGTTTGGTTGTATTGACAATACGACATTCATAACAGTTCTGCTTCTGTTGAAAGCACACTATCCATTAGCAATAATTAGTTGTTTTTTCGACAAATAAAAAAAAATCTATTCGGTTAAGGTCATGTCGAGTGAACTGTTCCTGACACTGAGAGTGACCTTTTTCCTCTCCAGTTGAAAAGAACGATGAGGGATCTGTTTGCTTTTTATCTCCACAGTTCTGGGAGAGATGTCACAAACAATTTATTACATCTCTTTGTTTTTATTTTACCTCGACCATTGGTTTTTACATTCCTTTTATAACCATTATTATTTTCGTTTGTTTTAATACAACGGAAGAAAACAGTTCAATTACTATTTATATATTTTCATGAGAGTAATTTTATAATGTTTAAAGTTTAAAAAATCACACATTTTCATGTCTCCTGTAGAGATAATAACTTCAATAATTAACTTTCCACAGAAATTATCTTTTAAATAAATTATTATAAAATTTTGTTTTAAAGGTAGTTAATTTATAGTATTGGTACTTTTACTGTAAACTATTAACTTTCATATCCCTATCTTATAAGAAGATATTTCCTGAAAGTCTGAATAGGTATTAGGATGAGTTGAAACAAATTAAATCTAGAAATGGCACGTTTTAATCATTCTTATTGTAAGTCACATCTATAAAAAAAAGTTGAAGTCAAATTTATAAGTATTTAATAAATACTTAAACAACAGCACCAATACTTGGGGTCAAAATGAACTATAAATTAGCTTTTGCACCCACTTTTAATTAGTTAGGGTTCATTGATTGGTAACAATTGCCAAAATAGTTACCAAAATGGCTCGTTTTAGCTGATGAGTTTAATTTTCAAATTTAATTTGACTAAAACACATTTAAAAAAGATTATTAAAAATTTTCTACATACTTTAATACATCTCAGTCGTTGATAAACATCAACCATGTTAAATTATTTTAATGAGTTATTATTATTGGTATTTAATTTACATTAAACTGTTTTGTTAATGATTTAAAGTACTTATACGTGGTACATTGCCAAACAATTCTTCCTAATCAGTCAATGCTCCTTGTTTTATTATGATTAACAAACTATCTCCAGATTGTTTCTGAAACTACAGGAAATCCCAGGGTGAATATTATCCCACCTTAATTAGGAGATTAGTTCACATATTTACATCCACCTTAACTCACCTTGACTTTCAGTCCAGATTTGACTGTAATATGGTGTCATGAACAAGTGCCACAGCTCCAATGGAAACATCAAAACTCCATATAACATCTAAAACGTGAACAACCACTTAAATGGAGAGTTTATTTGAGATGTCAGTAAAAAATATCAAAACACGTATGAACACATAAAAAAATCAGAAATTAAAATTTAATTCTACATGCTTAGATACTATTTTAAAATATTAATCGAGCAATAACTTAGCCCTAATAAAAACAAAATCTATAATTTTTACAAACTAAAAAACTAGGCATATTTTTCAAGAAGTGAAAAAGCAAAAGGTTAGGTAGAAGGAGACGAGAGTTAAGGTCCGTATTTTGGTAGTTTTCATACACAAAATAAATAAAATATTACTTTTCAAAGGGTGTTTAGTTTAATTTTTTACATAATTCAATCCCTACAGTTCTTAAATATTTGTTATCATTAATATTGCGAGATATGATTAGAACTTTTCATTTTTTATTTAAAAAGTTCTGCTATTGGATGTGATGATAATGATATATTCAAGAAATGTTAGTACTACTATATGTAGACAATTTTGTTAGAAATAACAACTGAAGCAATATTTTACTTATTTTAGACAAACCAATCCTTTTTTATAAAATTTACCAACATTCAAATCGTAGCTCGAGATCTCTTCCACCTCACCTTTAAACATGATATTAAATTTCTAAACTAAAGCTATTAAAAACTGTTCTATAGTTTCCAAAGTGAATCTCTTGTTTTTCATATTTGTAAAGCTGTCTAAAAGAATGATGTCATTCTCAGCCCCGTCTGACGGGTCGTTTTGAAAGTAGGACGGGAGACGCGCCCACCCACTGTCACATTTTCAAGAGTAATGAATGGGTAAACCATAACCCTCCCCACCCGCACCCTCTTTACCCCAATCCTTTTTCTCTCGTATTGAGATTTTCAAAGCATAAACAGGTTTTAGAATTTATGTTATTTTCTATACACTAAAATAATGTTGAATTTCTATTTAATTTGCTCATACAAACTATAGCGTTTAATATATTCTTATTATTGTTTTATTTTTATGACATTGTACAAACCTAACTATTTTTGAATTGAGGTTTGTCTTTTAATTCTCTAAATTCTCTATGGTATCCACCAAATACTTTTTTTTTTAAATCTAGAATTAAGTTTATTAATAGTTACTTTGTTAAGTTTGAGAGCAATCTTTTGTCTATATAATTTAATTTATTTTGAAACTATCTACATAAAAGTGTTAGAGCTAGTTAACAAAAATGTTAATTGTGAGATTACCTGTATAGGTGGAAACATGCAATCCTCGTCTAGTTTAGTTTAATGGTGATGGGCTGGTCAGGGGTTTTAATCTCGGCTATGTGAACTGAGGTTTGTTTTCATAGACGAATTCCCAATTTCTCTTCAGGAAAATTCTTGTACATTTCCTTTGAGTCACTCATTAATAATCGATAGGTTTTGTTAACATTTAGATTAGTTTGGATGGGTCGAAAGATGTGGTAATGGGAAAAACACATTAAAATAATTAATTAAGATTACATATGATTGCATTGCGGTAGTACACCATCTTGTGGAATTTTTAAAAATGTTTTAATAAAACAAGATTTTCCTTAATTTGCACCACTTCCATAATAGTGAAATAGCCTCATAATGCCATATTTTTGATTGGAAGGTTAATTCCTAAGATTAAAAACAACTAAACAGTCTTCATTGATCTTAGGATACTATTTTGAGATCCTCTAAAAATTATACTTTATTTGTTTGAGAAAGGCCACGTATATTTATTTTGTTCCGTTTAATTTGATCTCAGAGCTGTGACATTTCATGTGAAACGTTGGTCAAAATGAGGAAACTATTTAAAAAATATAGATATAAATTAAAATGTAGAATGTAATCCATTAGGAACATTTATCTTTCACATTCATTCTTGTGTGTACCTTATTTTGAAATAACAAATGACTTATTTAAATAACGCAGTACTCCTGGTTGTCTCTAACGTGTCTCAGCATCACGTTAGACGGAACACCTAAGTAATACTCAGCTTGATTACTACTCTAGTTTATCTACCTCTTCTTCAGATAATCTCTCGTAGTAGATTTTATCGAGGTATTTTTCAAAATATCACATGGCATTCGCCTCGTTTCCTTTTGGTTGGTTCTAACTTGTGTTTCCTCTTGATTCTAGGTGAGTGGTGCAATTTTGGTAATGGCAGCGTGACGTCGCTTGCGCAGACCGTCTGTCTGTCTGTTCTCTCGCCTATCAGACTGACGAGGTCTCCGACAGGTTACTGGTGGGTGAGTAGAGTAGATCCGACAGTTGAAGAACCTTTTATGAGAATTCAAAAACGCTACAAGTTAGACTCTGTTCATTTATGTGTCAAAAGATTTATGTGTTTCGCAACTCTCACCTTTGACAGATGATGTCAAGCTCGATGTTTGGAAGATAAATAAATGCAGCCTCTGTATTTTCTGAATATCATACCATCATTTTATAAAATTTATAAAAAGATTCTTCAAGGAAAGGATAAGGCGTAGTAGCTCTGTCTCTAGATGAACAATTTCGTTGCTAACAAAAATACTATAATTTATTTTGCTTTATTGTTTGTAAGATAACGATTTTTAATTCTATTTTATTACCTTTTCATTTATATACTATTCAGACCATATATATTTCATGTTTCTCGCTTGAACAATAACATTTGTACAAGTAGTAAATCCAAACAATTTTATAAAGATGTCACCTTTGCTAGACATTATAACTCGCATCAGTGGGCACGTAAAATAAAGCATCGGTCTTGTATGATTCACCGGCGATGGAGAGTTTGGGATTAAAATTTAAATTGGCTGCACTGAGATAGTTTTTACCTAATGGTTTTTCACTTTAAAACTTCAATCCATTGCAACTAAATATCCTCTGAGCTATACCATACTCAGCCCAAGCCTATTTCTCTAAATATGGGGATGGTCAGGAAAAAAAGTAATTAATTGTTGATTATTTTATTTACATATATTAATTATAATAAGTAAGCAAATTTTAAACGAAAATAATATTTTTTTGAGTCTTCTATATGACTAAAAGTTTTTGTAACTTTTTTTGGTACTCTCATGATACTATCTATTTTTAACGACCACTTAAATTAATAAAATAGACTATATGAGTTAGAGAAGAGAAACTTAATTTAACTGCTCAAGAGTTTTCCTGTAGAGAGGTTAAAATGTATATAAAAAAAAGTTAAGATACGTAGACTCCCTGACATAGGCCAATTAACATGAATTACTTTTATTTTAACGGTTGGTCATGCGATTGTCTAAATGGTAGCTCTTTAAATGTTGAAATTATTGAACTTATATATATTCCTTTCCTAAACATTTTTAAAACCTATTAGGTTTTTTACTATGAATTTGTCGAATACTTTGAATGTGATGGTGGCATTATTATACATGGAGCCACAAAAGTGGTTTAAGTCTCTTAAAAAATAGTCTTGAGCCAGAGAATTGCACAAAACTCACAAAACGTCTGAACTTAATCCAGGCTCTACTACAAACCCTGTGACTTAGACCAGCTGGAAGGTGCCTTAGGTGATCTTTCACCAGGTCGACTCTTTAGTTTTAAAATTGTAAATACTACAAAAGTGAAGGTATAAAATACAAGGGTGGTTATATTATTATTTTAAAACTTTTTTTAAGTACCTTCATCTGCATAGGAACTATTTGAAAATATATATTTAAAAAAAAATAATTTAAAGCATTGGTGGGCAGCTAAAATATTATATGGAATTAAACTTTAAACTTCTTTCTTTCATTGAACTTTAATATTATAATTTTATACAACGTTAGGATTGTATCGACAATCGTTTTCCCTAAAACCACCATCCGAAATTTTTTTAAATCAGGATTTTAAATTATCCATTGCTCTGTTTAATGCACTAAAAATATATATTTCTTTTCAAGTATAGTAAGTACCTTGACTTTTATATTATTAATCTCTAAGATCTGTACTAATTTAAAATAATTTAATTAAATAATATGTTTTATTCATAAAAGCTTCGAAAGATATCTCTTAAATTTATTTTAAATATGATAATTTGGTAAAAAACAGCATGTTACTACAGTAGGTCATAAATGTTATATTTCTATATTTGAAATGTAAGTAATGCGTTTCACTTTATTTCAAACTAGTTAGTAAAAGTTATGCTATAAATTGCTTATTATACTAATAGGCCTAGGAATGTATAGGAATTGTCGTATCTGTTAGTTTTGTTCACGATTCATTGAATAGATAACGTGTTTTTTCAAAGAGACTGATCATAGATTTGAATAAAGTTTATAGTAACTCCTTAAGGCTCATCACAAAACCAGTAAACCTTTTTTCAAGAGAATAACCTTTGATAACATGTAGCTTAACGACGTATGAGTTGTGTCAAAAAATGTGAGTTTCTACATCTAAGAGTGTAATTTCCTAAAGATTGAGTCTCTACGGAAAGGAGTGTACTTTCCTGACATATTAGTATACATGGCAAGGAGTGTACTTCCCAGACATATTAGAATTCATGGCAAGGAGTGTACTTTCCTGAAATATTATTATCCATGGCAACTAGTGTTCTTTCATTACATATGAGTATTTATGGCAAGGAGTGTACTTCCCTGACATATTAGTATCCATGGCAAGGAGTGTACTTCCCTGAAATATTATTATCCATAGCAAGGAGTGTACTTTTCTGACATATTAGTATACATAGCAAGGAGTGTACTTCCCTGACATATTAGTATTCATGGCAAGGAGTGTACTTTCCTGACATATTAGTATCCATGGCAACTAGTGTACTTTCATTACATATGAGTATTTTTCGCAAGCAGTGTACTTCCCTGACATATTAGTATCCACGGCAAGGAGTATACTTCCCTGACATATTAGTATCCATGGCAAGGAGTGTACTTCCCTGACATATTAGTATCCATGGCAAGGAGTGTACTTCCCTGACATATTAGTATCCATGGCAACTAGTGTACTTTCATTACATATGAGTATTTATGGCAAGGAGTGTACTTCCCTGACATATTAGTATCCATGGCAACTAGTGTACTTTCATTACATATGAGTATTTATGGCAAGGAGTGTACTTCCCTGACATATTAGTATCCATAGCAAGGAGTATACTTTTCTGACATATTAGTATCCATGGCAACTAGTGTACTTTCATTACATATGAGTATTTTTCGCAAGGAGTGTACTTCCCTGACATATTAGTATCCACGGCAAGGAGTGTACTTCCCTGACATATTAGTATCCATGGCAAGGAGTGTACTTTCCTAACATATTAGTATCTATGGCAACTAGTGTACTTTCATTACATAATAGTATTTATGGCAAGGAGTGTACTTCTCTGACATATTAGTATCCACGGCAAGGAGTGTACTTCCCTGACATATTAGTATATATGGCAAGGACTGTACTTTCCTGACATATTAGTGTCCATGGCAACTAGTGTACTTTCATTACATATGAGTATTTATGGCAAGGAGTGTACTTCTCTGACATATTAGTATCCACGGCAAGGAGTGTACTTCCCTGACATATTAGTATCCATGGCAAGGAGTGTACTTTCCTGACATATTAGTATCCATGGCAACTAGTGTACTTTCATTATATATGAGTATTTATGGCAAGGAGTGTACTTCCCTGACATATTAGTATCCACGGCAAGGAGTGTACTTCCCTGACATATTAGTATCCATGGCAAGGAGTGTACTTTCCTGACATATTAGTATCCATGGCAACTAGTGTACTTTCATTATATATGAGTATTTATGGCAAGGAGTGTACGTCCCTGACATATTAGTATTCATGGCAAGAAGTGTACTTTCCTGACATTAGTATCCATGGCAACTAGTGTACTTTCATTACATATGAGTATTTATGGCAAGGAGTGTATTTCATGAAATATTAGTATCCATGGCAAGGAGTGTACTTCCAGACCTATTAGTATCCACGGCCACAAGTATACTTTCCCGACACATTCAACACCAACTCTTGAGATTGCTGTAAAACATTGGTGAGCACTATTGTAAATATTTATCTGTCCATGCATTAAACATTGCCACAGATGGATACGGCGTTCAGTGTTTATTCATTTACTGATGGAATATGGCTTCATAATGTGTTTTGTGCATAGTGACTCGGTTAAATAGTGTGTGAATGTAATCGTGTGTATACATTTCTCAATATTGGTTAAACCATTATGTAATCCAACAGATTATAAGAATGTGAATAAATCACGAGGATAAATTTTATTTGTCTTATTCTAAGTTGAACAAGAAATATTTGGCTATGAATAATATAATATCATAAACAATCACTTTGACTTAAAATAACTATTTCAACATGGACGAAATTAACCATTATTATTGAGTGTAGCTGTACAAATACAATGTCTCTTTAATAGTTTTAGTTCAAACACATAATCATATTGGACTAATTTTAAGGTAAAACTATATTAATATGTTTCTAATGTTCACAGGTAGCACATGTGAGAAAATTGGGAAAAGAATTATTATATAATATTATATATATATAATATTTATAGATATAAGTATATTATTATATATTTATAGATATAAGTAATTAACCTAAGCTTGATGATATTCTAGGAGTTTCGACCTATAGAACTCAAGTATTCAGATAATTATTATTCCGATAGTTTATTTAAAATTTTGCAGTCATTAATTATTCAAATATTTAATATAATTTTCTTTAAAATATTGCTTTGATAGATATATTTATCTAGAAATTATTTAGAAATACACGTTTCAAAATTAAAAACACATTATTTAGGCTACAAAAGCATGTGGCACTGTTATATTTTTTAAATATTTACTACATGTATTAATAGTTTAGTACTCCTTTTAATTTAGCTAGATTCTGATTAATTAGTAGGAAATAGTATTTAAAAATGTATCAAAACTGTGTTGCTAGGTTATAATCAATATCCAATATACATCTATTGATCTATTATTTCTTTCAATTTTGTACCCTATGACCTATTAATGAATTAATTATAATCAATATTATTAAAGTTATTCCCATGTATATATATATATATAATTTTCTATAAGTAAATTACCTGTGATTTGCATGTGTTTACCTAGTTTTGCATTTGCATCATGCTGCACCAAGCTAGGATATAGATATTTTAAAAATAAGTTTTGAAAAACTTTAGACAAATATCTTAAGAATGTTAAAGGAAGTTTTAAATTTTGTCAAATAAAGTTTATCTGTCATAGGGCAGGAGTGGAGGAAAGAAAAATTACTATTAACTTAATTAACAAACAAACTTTTAGTTTTAAGATAAACACTACTGAGGACCTTCTCTTATTTTTGCTTTATAAAAAAAATTAAAATCACTTTTACTATATGCATTTTAATGATTTCATTAGTAAAATCTCACAAAACCTCATTAAATACGTTAAAATAATTTTAATAGTAGTAAAATTATTTGAAAAATTCCGAACTTTTTTTTTTTCAAAATGTTTATTTATCAAAAGTGCACAGATGTTTTGCAAAAAAAAAAAAGGTAATAACAATAACTATTCCTAACTCACTTGAGCACCATTAATTTCTACAGCAGCATAGGCCCCTTTCTAAAGTTTATATCAGCTCAAAGACTTAAAATCTATTTCTATGGGGTGCTTTATTTAAATTTTAAATCTTGTGTGTTTAGCACTAGTGTACGCTTTTATGTAAAAATTTACCAACATAATAATAATAAAATAATAATAATAATAATAATAATAATAATTTTAGTGTATTTTTATAAACCTTAATACTATTGTACTGATTACAGTGACTTAAACTAATGGGCCCTGGGAGGTGTTTTTGTAGTTAATTTGGTAAAGAAGCTCACATTAAAATAGGAATGGCAACTATCACGAAATACCAGGCTAAGTAGCTTCTAAGAAAAATACAACCCGCATTCACACAGTCATTGTGTTTATCCTGTTCTCTGGATAGTTAAACTACGAAACAAAATATTGTATAGCTATTTTAAGAAAATAGTTTGCGTGATAAATTATGTGTTTATTTTAAAACAAATTGCTAAATGTTTGGAATTTTTATTTTATATACATATATGCAAGCTCACTTACCCTAAGCTGCCATTCTCATTCCAACCCTTGATGTTAGTGTTTTAAACAAATAGTAGAAACCAATAGTGCCCACCATTCTACCAACCTTTCCGGTGATACAATTAAATTTTATTTCTTCTGAAAGTAGGCTCAGCTCAAAGTGAAGCGTTTACATACAATTTCCAGCATCATCCCGATTTTTTAAAAGACTCAAGTTCTTCTTCTGATACTCTCATATTTGTATAGCATTAAAAAAAATGTAATTAATGCCGTAGGAGAACACATAATTCTAAAACTGGGTGATGCACAATTTCACGGGGTGTAAAGCAGGGTGGAAGCAGATAGGGGGACACATTACTTTATTTTGAATAATTGGCATTTTGACAAAAACCTTTGTCAGAACGGCTTATACATATTTTGTAGTTGGCCAAAAATTAATATAGATTAAAATTATAGCCTATTTTACATTTGACCTATATAAATAGAAATGGAATATAAATTAGAACACAGACATAGGTGCTTAAAATAATAACGTATTTGTTACCAGGCTCATGCTTGTATGCAAATAGTACAGTTCTTTGGGGTCATATTAGAGCACAGGCCTTAGCTCTAATAATTATAACTCCCCAATTGTTCACTGCTCCACACCTTATGACCCATTGAGGATATCCGAAAATTTACACTTACTTAGGCACGGATGGAATATAGTAAAGTTTTGGTATTAAAGAATCTGCATTACATTTATGAATGGAATGAGAGTGGAAAATAAATTATAATATAAGATTTCATAGTACCCAGCTAGGTTTATAGCCATGACCGCTCCATCATTGGCAAACCACACTAGAGCAGACTGGCGCCTTTATTCTTGTTCATACAGATGCAGGTATGTTTTTCTCTATTGACCTTAATAATTGTTGCAATGTCTCCAAATAAGTTTAAAACAAATCATGTTTTATTAAAATAGCCCATTAACTTTCTAATACAATTTGGCATTAAAGAAGTGTTTCAAAGAACCGCGTCAATATATGCCTACAGAGAGAGCGGGAAACCGCATTACGGCAACTATATTCCTCCAGAATGTCGGGATCGAATCCTTGGATAAGAGTAAGAAGCGCTTTCCACTCATCTAAGAAACCTTAGTGCTGAAATAAATATGCCTCCCAAAAGGAAATTATCTCCATAAGAGTCTTGACTTAGCTATCCCATGATACTGCATCTTTAAATTCCTTGAAATAGCACTGACTCGAAGTAAGGACACTGTCCTACTGTGTCCTTTTCCAGTCCGTCGCGTCGGGCTCGTTAGTATTTTCCTGCGCTACAGTTTCAAAACTCGGCCTCAGCTTTTCATTTGATACTTCATTGAGTTTGCTAAGAAAATGTCATACTTGGCGTGAAGGAGGGGAAATAAAAACAAACATGCGGCAATTACATCACTCTGTTCTAGGAGACAAAATTTTAGCCTTTAATCAACGTATGGTCACATTCAAAACTGTCACTCATCTTGGTTCAGATTAAATAAACTGAAATCTTTTTGTGTCTATATCCTTAGATTTCCAACTGTTTTATTAATTAAAAAAAGTTTATAATGTACGTATTTCACCAGAATTATAGGTCAGGGCTTGTGAACATTCTTGAGGGTGTGTGAGGGTAGATACTAGCTCAATAAGTCATTTCGCATGCCATAGGAAATACAATATCATAGTGTCATTTGATTTAACTTGAAAGAAGAAGTATAACACTAGAAGGAGTATAACATTAGAAGAAAGTATAACACTAATCTCTTAAACAAACCATTTACTTGACTTGATCGTTGAATTTCTGATATTGCGTCGATTATAATAGCTTATTTTGAGATTTTGTAATTTAAAAAAAAAATGCTCTTGTTTCAACCTAATTATGTTAATTTTTAAAATGAGTTGATTATATTTTAGCTAAGATATAAATATCACAGATCATTTATTGATTATTTACTTCACATAGGCCTACGGTTAAATTTTAGAAACAATATTTTCTTCTAAATGCCTAAATTTGAATAAACTTGATCGAACGTGATTATTGCTTAGTATGGTGGAAGAGAGGACTATATTGAGATGTTGACCTTAAGGGTTGGACTTAATATAAAGTAATAAACACGGGTGTTTATTTACTTCTTACTATTATATACGTTTGTACACATGCTAACACCAAACCCATAGCAAGTCCTGATCCAAGAGACAATCGATTACGTTCTCATCAAAATAGTATTACCAAATAAGTTGTGTCATTTTCCGTTCTCAGTCTCACATTATCTTCAACACTACCCAGGAGCGTGCCCAAAAGGGGGTATAGTTGTGATAACCCACCCACAGACCCATGTGGAAATGATAACTTTAATGGGTATTTCACTTATTCAAAATTATGTACTCGATAATTTTATTTAACTATACACCATTTAAAAATGTAGAGTTAAACATAGAATTTGTAAAATTCGATGAAAATTTTGCATGGATTAGTAAGTGTGAATATTATAATTTTAACCTCCCCTTCCTATCCGGAATAAAGTCATGCTCACACCCTTGTCACTGCTTCATTAAGTAAGACAGTAACGTTCATTTTAAACAACACAGCTAAGTTGATAGCATGTCTGCTTATTTAGTTAAGGTTTCCGGTTTGTATTCCAAGCATAAACGAAACATTTATTATTGGGAAATTTGCGTTTCCCCTCTCACAATGATAAGTTGACGGGCCAGGAAATGGGAGTTGTGTCTTTTCTAGATTTGAGTTAGTTTATAAGTCATTTGTGGATGCAATCATTCTGTTCAGAAAATGCACGTTAAAAACAAAATAAAAAGTTCATTCCTTTTCATTCGTATTCATAATCATACACGTTATAGTGTTGCTGAGATGCTCTTAATGATCTTCCTGGTTACGTTACAAATGGAAGGAGAATTGAAGGGATATGTGCCCATTATTACTTCGGTTGTGTGGACATCGTATCCAAGTATACTATCACGCGCGTTGAACGAGTACACTAACGATACTTCCAAACACATGAATACCCTTTCACAATAAAACGTTAAAGTAACAGGGTAGACATCACGAGTAGAAATCTTCATATTAGAAGAATTTATAACATAGAAATTTTCACACATAAATAAATGAGAAAATTGTTTATTAGCAGACAGTCCTGTGACATACAATAGATTTCAGGATACCATTATGAATGTATCCAAAATATATAATCTTATATCCACAAGTTTGATTTATAATGGGGGAACTAATGGTTGGGAGCAAATTCATAAAAGGCATTTTTAAGAAAGTACACAGATATTAACTTGTATGAATGAAGAATCGCCACATAATAAAAAAAGAGGTAGCTCAACCATATATATTCAAACGCTGACCTAAAATGTCAAGTCAGGCTTGCCAACTACATGTTGTTGGATGATCTTTCATCACGTAGAAGCTGTATTGAACTTCGACCTCTTTGTCTTTGAGATTGGTTAGGGAGTTGTCACGTTAATAAAGCTGAAACTGCTTCGTCTCGCCACGTTTGGTGGACGTGTCTAGCCAAACCATCCATCCTTATCGTCGCAATACCATCTCCTCCGGTGTGACGGTGGTCTCTCAGTGCAGAGTTGTGCAATACATCACACGCCTCGCCGCTCTCCTCAAATTATCACTCTCTTGGTCTCCACACCGGATAACGTGACACGTCGTGAACATTGCGCCAATCCTCGAATCACGCACGCTTCATCTGCTCCTTTCCAGAGCAGAGTTTATTGTTTACCTCACTGACCTGAGGAATGTGAGGGGGTAAATCCACCATGAAGAATGAAATAGAGGAAATCAGTACTTTGTACCAAAATGATTTAGGTCGCTATTCTGGAAGAAAATAGAGGGTGGTTAGCGCATGGCAGAAAATTGAAAATACGATCGTTTATTGATTAAAAGTATATTGCTTCTTTGCTTTTACTATTTTTGTTATTACAGTACTGTATTAAAATAATTTCATATCTTAAATGGTTAAAAAATATGCTACTTTCTATCTCTTCTAACAGTTAATACTTTGTACTTCACAGAATAATTTTAATTGAAAGCTTAGAAATAATAAAAAATATATATATATATATATATATATATAAAATATTTTTACTAAGACAAATAGACATTGACCCTTATTAAGACTACGGATTCAACTGATTAATGACCTCAATCAATTAATAAGATAATGGTGTATGATCTTAAAATTAAGTTTGCTAATATAACATGATGAAGGATTCAATTTGGATAAGGCAATGGACCTGTCTGAAGACTAAATCCATACAAATAATAAAAATAAAAACTTTGATATTAAATATAACCAAAAAGGGTTACCAAGGCTCAATGAACCGGGGTATTATTTTCCTTTTTTACAATAGAGTCCAGCTACCCGTTCAGTCTATACGAATTTTATTTACGCTAATGGGAATGTATGTTCCCTTATTTGCGTGAAAGAAGAGCGGTAGATCATATAGGGAAAAAACACCGTGGAAAAATAGTTTAAGGAAAAAAGGCCTCATTCACTCAACTGAGATTTGAACCTCTATCCCTCCATCACCAGCAAATTATGCACGATGAAAACTGATTTCTTTGCCTGAATGCTCATTGGTGTGGTAATTTTCTCTATTATTTAAAAATAAACATTTTGGCTTGACCTTCAAAGTGACAAAGTTGTTTTGATATCTCATATATAATCTTTACATGTATTTTAAATTTAATACATCTGTGTTTCTCACATTTAAGCGATCGTAGCTAGGAAAAATATCAGTGGAGAATAAAGATATATTTTTCCATTCCTCACTCTCTCACATCCCCTACGCTCGGGGAGTGTTTTAAAGAGTGACTCGGGCCGCCAAAATTGTGCTCGCTGTAATTAGAAAAATATAGTCCATTTGCTATTTTCTTATCATCAATCTTTCACCATTAATCTCTCTTTATCTCTCTAATTTTCATTTTACTAAAACTTTTTTCCATTCTCTCTACATCGCTTGTTTTTTTTTATCTGCCCATCTTGATTGTTTTATTTGATTTTAAATAATTATTTAAATACGGAGTCATGCGAGGTTTTGGTGGTTTTTTTTTCTTATTTCTATTTCACAGATGAAAGATGCTAAATAATGAGAATAAATCATCCGAAACCATTGTACGGTCTTACCGCACCTGCGCAAAGTGACCAGGGAAAGTCTCTAATTTCAATGCTATACCGTAAAATGCTTTCAGCAATGACTCAGCTTCTTTCCGCCGTCACCAACACTCCCCTCCTCCACTCCCCCCTTCAACTGTTCTTTGCGTCTTGGCAACACTGAATATCACCGCCCAGGGAACTGCAGATCTTATGAAGAAAGACTTTATCTTCGCTCTCTATCACTTAATTGTTGCCAAATCTCCTGGCTCTCGCTTATGTTGGAAGGTGGTTTGGTGGTAAAAGAAGGAGTTACTGGCAAGATCGACAAACCAGCGTTGCAAAATTGTTCGTATGTTTGAGGGAATATCAACCACACGAAAACAAAAGAATGAAAATGCAGTTTCCCAATAAAAACCATGTGGTACCCTCAGTGATATTAATTTTAGATATATGAAATGGATTTTTTCCAAAAAAAATACCTTGATAGTTTTACAGACAAATTACCTATTTTTAAAAATTAAATTAATATAGTAAACAATATCTCAGTTTTTAAAGTTCACTCATGAGTTAAATTTTTCCTAAGAATATTCGTAATTATTTTAAAATTAAACCAGGACACGGGCCTTGATCCTGTGTCCATGTGTCATTTTTCAAAACTCAGGAATATAAGATATGCAGCTGTATCCGTACTAAATATCATTTCGAACCCCAAGCTTCACTGATCATTAGCGCCCAGCCGAACATTCGGCTTCAGTTATGGTTTCGGCTTGGGCCATCTTCAGCCATAAAGGAACCTTCAGCAAAATAATTGGCTTCGGCCAGAATTATACCAAAGGTTTCGCCGAAGCCGAAAGTTCATTCAACTTACCTTATCTAAGATACGCTCGTGGGTGCAGTGCGGGAGTGGTCACGTGACAAGTGACAACTGACAAGTCAATGCAGGTTGGGTTTAGATACCCGGTCGGTAGACTAGTCAGTAATCAGTAGTGGCAACACATGGTCCGTGCCTACTATAGTCTAGTGCAGCGGTTCCCAAACTTTCTCAATTCACGCACCCCTTTCACAAACATCTGAGTTGCACAAACCCATAGCCACTCATTTAATTGTATGCCTAATTTTTTTTTGTGAAATTTAGTTATTAATTGTAATAAAAGTTTTTAATACCTTAAAATTAAATTACTATATGTCGGTAGGTACTTTGGGATACCCCACCAAATATAATGGGATAATATTGAAACTACTAAAGTAGAAGTTCAAATAATTATAGATTTGTTTTGAAAATTAAAACTGAAATTAAATTATCAAAGTACTGTTTTAACATTTTTTTTATATTTACTCTCACAATATTATCACATTTCACATGTTTCTTAAAGTGGTACTGGAAATTGATGCATTGACATAACGGAAATATCCCCTTTAATCACCAAATTCCATGCCAGTTTAAGTTTCAAAATTGTGAACAAGTCTTAACAGCTACTAACCTCTGCACGTGACTTAGTGAGAAGGATGTGCTTGCTTTGGATGGCACAGAGCTTTGAAGTCAGGAACACCAGACGATAGATAAAGTCTCAATTCACTCTCAACACTGAGCCTGTTTCTGTATTTATTTCTTAAATAGGCATATGAAGAAAATGTTTCTCGCTCAAATACATAGAATAAAATGGTAACAAAGCTGTAATAGCGTTATTCTCTAACAATGAGAACTTCTCCTTTAAACTTAACCAGAAACCAATTGATGACAAAGATTTATAGCGTTTCTCTAATTCAAAATAAGAGGAAATTTCAAGTAGCTGCTCTTTTTCACTCACGCTTAGTAGGGAAGATTTTAAATATTGCTGTTCCTTTCAGAGAATTGCAAAACCAATTATTATTGGACATAGCTGGTAAATATTCTCTGAAGGTTTTTCTAAGTCCGTTCAAGTGTTCTATAACCACGTTATTTACATTTTCGTCCAAAGAAAGCTGATTTTCTACCATGAAGTCGTGAAGGGTATCAAAGCACTCCGTTTGATTGCTAATTAAGCATGTTTCTCAAAACTTATTGTTTTTATGAACGACTCGATATGGTCTTGCACAGTAAAAACGTTAATATTTGACCCCTGAGGAAAGAGGTTTAAACTGTTAGTTTTTGAGAAAATATCTGCCAAATAGGCTAAAGCCTTGCGCCCCAGTTGATCTTGCATGCACTTTGCTTTGTGAAAGTAATGGTTGGTAAGAAAAACGAAAACTTCGTGTTTAAGTTCAAACAATCTTGTAAGAGTTCTACCTCGAGATAAACCACCTGACCTCAGTGGGAGACGATAAAAAGTTGTAAATGCTTCCCCTTTACTTACAAAGTGCTGCAAAAATCCGCCATTACAGAAATATTTTGACGAACCACAGTTTGGGAACCACTGCTATAGACCATATAATATGTGAATACTTTGATGTATTACTCAAAACCTTTACGAATACATATCCTACTCTTGTTATTATTGGAACCAACATATCATACCTAGAAGTATTTTGATTCTAATTTTATCTAAAATGTTTAGTCTCTAGTCTTGGGATGCCTTAAAATATATTTAGGATACGTAAAAAAAAAAGTTAAAAGTAATTAACTTGAAGACCTGAGTTTGAAGTAAAAGAAATGGCCAACACTAACTATAATAGAGGTGTAGCCCTATAAATAAAATTTTTAGCTGGAATAGAAAATATTTTCTATTTCATCATGCAACAGGTTTCCCCAAGTCAAGTTGAAAAAATATATAATGGAATTACTCAATTATGTTGTATTATCCTTTGAATCATTATTCTTCATGGTCAAACAAAAATAAAAGCATTTTACGTTGGAAAGGTCACTTTAAATATGTTCATAAAAGAAGAAAAATATATTGCTCTGACTTTTTCTACCACGTTTTATTCTGGATAGAGCTAATTATTAAGCCATTTTTTATAGGCCTTCTAAAAACTTTGTAAAGCAAATTAAAAAAAATTGCCGTGTAGCTGTGATATCATGTGTGGTGTCTAGTTCCTACACATCTCCCAAGTATTCCACACGCCAAACAATGAGTTTCATTACCTCGGGATCAGGTCGAGGAAACTTGATTACAGCGGAACAGATGACTTATAGGCGTCAACCCTCATCACTACAAACCTTGCACAGTGGTTATAATATGACATGACACAGGCTCTTTAGTCCTCATCACTACAAACCATGCACAATGGTTATAATATGACATGGCACAGGCTCTGCAACCCTCATCACTACAAACCTTGCACAGTGGTTATAATATGACATGACACAGGCTCTGCAGTCCTCATCACTACAAACCTTGCACAGTGGTTATAATATTACATGACACAGGCTCTTTAGTCCTCATCATTACAAACCATGCACAGTGGTTATAATATGACATGGCACAGGCTCTGCAGACCTCACCACTAAAAACTGGTTATACTATGACATGACACAGGCTCTGCAACCTCATCACTACAAACCTTGCACAGTGGTTATAATATGACATGACACAGGCTCTGTAGTCCTCATCCTACAAACCTTGCACAGTGGTTATAATATGACATGACACAGGCTCTTTAGTCCTAATCACTACAAACCATGCACAGTGGTTATAATATGACATGGCACAAGCTCTGTAACCCTCATCACTACAAACCATGGTTATAATATGACATTGCACAAGCTCTGCAACCCTCATTATTAAAAACATGGTTTATAAATCACATGCAACCCTCATCACTATTAATATGGTACAGAGGCTATAATATGACATGACATAAACACAATTAACTGGTTATACTATTACTTGACACAGGCTCTGCAACCCTCGTAATTAAAAACTTGTTATTTAAAATCAAGCGTTAGTAAGATGTCACCCACATTGGGTAGTTCTTGGACAAAAGCGTCACTATCATTTTCGATAATGTACCAATGATGAGGTCAAGGTTCATATCCCGTTTTGGTGTTGTTTTTTTCTAGACGACATCTCACTCTCTTTTTAAGGAAATTCTGGTAAGCTATATCTGATAACATCCTTTCATCATCCTTACCCCATTAGTGTAATGCAGAAGGCCCTCTTGGGTAGTATACGTGGTTTATGGAATAAAAATAAATGCTGTGATAGTTAAAAGTTAAGGTTGTACATATGTAAATTGGCGTTACAAACTGTCAATGCACAAGTATGATTTTCTGTTAATGCACACCAAACTTTGTTATGCACTCTAGGTCTGGCCCAAATTGTTAAGTAAACTTAGTTGCCATTCATGAAAGCCACTAATAGAGCTACGTAATTTATTATACATACCAGTAAGGGTAAGCCGGGGCTGTGAAATCGGAGTCATGGATTTGGAGATGGAAGCAGTTTTGGGTGGAGATGGAGTCAGTAAAAATGAACCGATTCCAACTTTGGCTTAATTTTTTTTTAAATGTCATAACTATATGGAAAATATATCGTTTTAACTTTAAACTTTTTTTATTTTTTAGGATCATTGTTTATGATTTTGCTTGACAAATTTATTCAAACATAAATTAATATTGCTAAGTGGTGACCTGGTGGTCTAGGGGTAAGGTGTCAGACTTCTGTGCGGGCAGCCGGGGTTCAATCCTCGTCCCGGCACAGATTTATCTGATTACCATAACCTTCCTTCACCTCTGACAAGACATCTTGTGGATGTGGGGAATGCCAGGCCTTCACCGTGGTTCGGATTCCTGTTAAACTGTAGGTCCTTCATTTCATTTCACAATCACCTACCATTACACATTAGCGTAAGTGCGTATAACCCGAATGGGTAGTAAGACGCGGTGCTAATAATAATAACAATATAATATATAATAATAATAATAATAATAATAATAATAATAATAATAATATAATAATAATAAAAATAATATTGCTAAGGACGCTTCCCGTGTAGTAATCTTTATTGGATCATTTTGTGGCAGCAAATTCGCTATCAATAAATTAATATACATTAGCCATTTATGGATAAGTTTGAGACAGATTAGGAGTCGGGGTAGAAAAATAGAAGAGTCGGAATCGAAGGCTTGGCATACTGAATCCAAAGTTCTGCGGTAAACTAAGATAAATTACTACCATGTTTTCTTACTTATATATAAATGATAAAGCCGCTTAGGTTTTTATTTGTGCACTGTGTATTACTACCAGTCCGGGTTGTCTGATTATTTGCACTAACAGGGAAGTGGTTAAGGAAGCTATAATATAGGTGAAATATACCTTCATTTTAGTAATTATAGAGTGTAAAATAGTTTACGATAATACCTTTTGGTATTTGAACCATGCATCCACCGTCCGTGGAAAACACGGCGACATTAACGGTTTAACCTACTTGCCCAGAGATTAATAAAGACAACACTTTCCTTCAAATATCTTAGCTCAGTCATTAGCGTATTTGCCTATTGATCCAAACGTCCTGGGTTAGATTCCTGGAAGGGACAAAATAAAATTGTTAGGATTTGGGTACAGCCCGTTCACAGTGATAAATTGGCTACCAGGAGACTGTTGTGTATATTTTAGAATTTAATTAGTAAAGTCATGGGCTGACATAAGCTGGATCATAAAATATTTATTAAATACCCATATATAAAGTATTAATTATGATGATAAACCCATAAGATAAGTCCTTATTTTAAACTGGTGCCATTAGGAGAAATGACGTCATAGCAGGCAAGTTTGAGTGAAAGAGGAGTATAAGAAGAAGGAGGATTTAAATATTGGATATCTTGAAGGAAAGAAGACGATTCTGGGAGCTGTAGAGGAGGCAGATGTCAGGGCGCATTGACGTTATAAGTTCACTGACAAAAAGTAATGGACCTGTCGTAAGACAGAACACTTAATATTTATAATACCCTTAAAATAATAGTTTGCAGAACACCTATAATAAGGACGTGGTCCGACAAGCGGGAGCAATATTGAAGCCAAACTGACTGTACCACAGCTTGTGATCTCAGCTCTAACGCTCCTACCTGTAATTAGTTCCTCCTAATTGAGTCTTGTACTACACCTGCTCCGCCGTATATAACCGCACCTTGCTGGTACGATGGGCACCTGGGTACACGCCCCGACATTTTAATAAAAGATGCTTAGCGAGACTCTCTATGATTGATTGAACATTGAAAAGACTGTTCCTCCCCCCCTTGATTTCCTACGTTCTTCACCCCTTCCACTCATCCCGGCAATAGGGTGTTGCTCGTCAAGCCTCGGAAAGGAAGCCATGGCAACAAGTATTGATCGGATAGCAATATTCATAGTCTCTCCTTTAGAAAATAAATAACAATAGTACAAAGTAAGATAATTTTAATAATATTAATTATTATTATGCCTTCGTCTCACGTCTGTTAACTTCTTAATTTAAGAGGGTGCCAGTAGAGAAGTGTAATTCTAATTAATTGCATGCAGCCGCATTATCAAGGATGGGGATGCACGGTAATTAATCACATTCTGAGAACTTAGCCCCCAGAGCACCCAACTAATATTCGATCAACGACTCCTATGTCACGGGCAATTCAGTCAATTGCTAGATTGCTGTAGAATAAGTAGGATTTCTTAAAAACTTATTCCTAAAAAATTTACGTACAAATTTAAAATATCCATATTAACATCAAAATTGCTAATACAATTATAATTAAATTTAATTATAATCATTAGCACCACGTCCTACTACCCGTTCAGGTTATACGCACTTACGCTAATGTGTAATGATAAGGTGTTAGTGAGAAATGGAGGATCTTCAGTTTAACGTGGGATCCGAACCTCGGTGAAGGCCTGGCATTCCCCACATTGACAAGTTGTGATTAATACACGTTTTGTCAGAGGTGAAGGAAGTGTTTGGCAATCAGATTAATCTGTGCTAGGACCGAGGATTGAACCCCAAACCCCCAGGACAGAAGTCTGACACCTTACCCCTAGAACACCAGGTCACCCAATAAAATTATAAAATACCAGTTTTTTAAACCAACAAAACAAACTAAAATGGATAAAAATAGCAATAAGAAAATTTAAATTTAAATAAAAAAATAAAGCGAAGTAAAAATGTTATGATGCTAGTACTTAATTTCTTAAATATACTCTCTTATGTTTTACTAGCCAAAAAATATATGTTTCGATAGTAGGCTCACTACTAAATACAGATTGTATTATTAAGTTTTCATACTCGATGGTGGGCCGGTGGACTTAATGTTATTCTTATCTAGTCTTGTTTACTGGCAATGGGGAGGTCTATGTTCAAATCTTGTTAGGTGTACTGAGAAAGATATTTACTAAATTATGTACCACTACCGCTACACGCAAATGCGCGTAAATTTCCTATAAATTAATCCTTACTCATCCTTATCTGAGAAGTGTAGTTCAAAGCGTATAGCCCAGATGGATAGTAGAAAACGGAATTAAATTATAATTGAATTTCTTACTAAATGTTTAATTCATTTAAAAAAAATCACATCATTACAAACTAGGCTTGTAATAAAACAAGGTACCTCTTCAATTGTATCTGATCTATATACACACTGTCATTTGGAGAGGAGTAATATAAAAATTGCCATGTGTGTTATGGATATATGAAATATGAAATTATGACCGATAACACCAACATTTCTTACATAGTTAATCGCTTTATCACCGGACGAATATGGTTTATAGACTATACTAATTATTTCCACAGCGTTCCGATTTTTATACAACCGGAAATAGAGCCCTAAACATTAAAATGACCAAGACATATACCTTACCCACCGAGCTGAGAAGCCTTTCAACCATTTTGTTTCAATTATAAACGTTTATAGATTATTACGAAATTGAAATTGCACCTTAATCTTATGTTTTTTTAAATGATGTTATCAGTATTTGATATTATTTATTTCTTAATGCATTATTTTAAAGAATTTTTAAAATCAAATTTGAAAAACTCTTTAGCTTTAATAACGCTCCCTTTATACAAAAATGTAACTTGGCGGTCCAATGGTAAAGTGTCGGACTTCTGTGCTGGGGGTCCGGGGTTTAATCCTCGGTCCCGGCACAGATTTATTTGATTACCAAACCCTTCCTTCACCTCTGATAATACATCTTGTGAATGTGGGGAATGCCAGGCCTCCACCATGGTTCGGATCCACGTTAAACTCTAGTTTCATCTCACAATCTCCCTTCCATTACACATTAGCGTAAGTGCGTATAGCCCGAACGGGTAGTAAGACGCGGTGATAGTAATAATCATAAATTTATACAAAAATTAATTTAAGTCTCATATTTTATAGTATATTTTAAAATATAACCTGATACACCCATTTTCAAATATAGATACACATGACGAATTTTTTTTTAGATATAGTCCTACTAACCACCCTGGCTATAAGTATTTAATTAGCTAATAGTATGAGTATGAGGAAATATAATTTATGTGAAATATACCTGCCATAGCATGAAAGATTAGGAAACCATTTAGGACAAATACCATAAGTGCACTCTGCCAGAACTTGAGCCCCGACCTTCCCGTAGCAAGAAAACCAGATTAAATTAGTTTGATATTAATTAGTTCTTGTGCGTGACAGTGCGAGTAATATAGATTCTTAGAGCAGGAAAAGGGAATGACTAACTTGTGCAGCCTTGACGTAATTTGAAGCTACACAGAGAGCAGGGGTCGGCATACCATTTTCATAAAGAGCCAAATAGTAAATATTTTAGGATCTGTGGGCTAAGAAGCTTACTCAAGTATATTTATCTAGGTAGGCCTACCTACATAAACAACACGTAAACAAAATTTTCACAAATCTCTACTTAATATAATAATAATATAATAATATAATAATAATAATAATATAATAAGTAGACTATAATAGAGGGTTTTAAATACAGCTCTACTAATGAGAAGAATTGACTTGCATGTTTTGATATAACATTTCACCAAATTAAGGTTCAAAGTTATTACTTTCAATAATCAAAATTGATTACAAGTGTTAATCTTTTAATACTGACCTGTATTGAGACTTTATATATTTCATACTTAAGAATGTTTTTTTCACGGAGGTAGGTGCTGCCAACTACAGCTATAAAATTATCAGTGTACTATCTTGGTTGACTTTTAATCGCTTGGAAGACATTTATAGAAATCTGTTAAATTTCTCTCTTGAAATTTGACTTTTAGCGTGGCATTATATTGCACTTACAATTGTAGGTTAGATGGAAGCTCTTTAATTAAACAGTTAAATGGATTTTGTAATATGGAAGTGTCTTTTGAACTTGCATCAAGATATGAAAAATGATGCTTAATTTTAATTTTAATTTGTAAATATAAAATACATTCTTAGCTTACAGAGAGAGTTAGCGGGCCGTAGTTCCCCAACCCCTGACATAGAGTATTAATAGAGACATAAATAATGTATCAATTCAAGATGTGTTCATGAATTACTAACGCTGCAGCTCAATCAGTAGGATGCTTGCTAACAGAGATGGTGGTTTTAAGTTAAATGGTTTATTCTTGCGCAGAGTTTCTTTCTAAATTTCCGGAATATTTGAATATTTACATGAAGGAATTAGATATATGGAAGGTACAATTTAGAGGAAATATACCCACTTTTTCATGTAGGGAAAGTTGTGAACAATTTGATAAAATGAAAACCGAGTGAGTACACTTGACTGGGATTCCAACTCCAGTCTTTCTGTCATAAACATCCCAGACTATTTCGAAAGTAATGCCTTAGTAGAATATACGACCATCCACTATGGCCTACATTTTACTTTTAGTTAAAATTGTCATTCACAAAAACGAAACTATATTTCATTACATTGAAATAGAGGTTCTCAAGCACCTATTATATTATCCAAGCGTTATTTCGTTTTGGTGCGCAAGTTTCAACCTTTCTACATTTGAGAACAGACATCTAAGAATATTAATTTATTAAATGCAGTGATGATACGTATCAACAGACTATCGCAAGCGCTGTCTGCTTCAGTTATCAATCTAGGATGTCAAGCATATTGAGAGACTGTTAACTGAATTGCATATTCAATATCACAATGTAATGTTCAATTATAACTTATTCGAATTTCTTTTCATGCATACGAAAAATAGAAAAAGCTTTATGATATTGTAACGAATATATTTAAGTATTTTAAAAGAACTGTAGGCTAATTTTAAGTGCATCAGATTTCTTAAAGAGTAAAATATTTGTTATGCCTTTACTCTTTCAAGAGTTACACTTTCTTTTATCCTGTAAAAGATTGGTTCAACCTTCTTCAGAACTTACTTTGATGTATATCCTCACTATAATTATCTAGGGACATGATTATAGGGCTCGCTAAGATACCAAATATAAAATAACTTTAGAGGTAATAAACAAATCCCTCATCATTGAACACATGAGCTGGAAGTGTCAATCTTGCTTCGACTGGTTTGTCTATGATGGAGGTCAGGATTCAAATCCCAGCTGAGTATACTAAGAGTAATTTTCCTAAATGGCTTAACAGTAATTCAATATGCTATTAGGGGTATATTTACACTCAATTTTACCCATCTCACCACTACCCTATTAATGTACATTTGTGGATTGTCTAAATGGGAGTAAGTAAAAACTTTTAAAAAAAATTATAATTATTTCTTGTGTTTTTGTATTAATTTTAATCTGTAATATATTTTATTGAATGGGAATATGACAATAACTCTATAGGCAACCAAATATCGTATGACAAATTGACAATCACACGTTACCTACCATCATATGGCAATTACACTCTACATATCTTATGATAATCACATAATATACCTACCATCGTAAGGCCTGAACACACTTGGGTCATGTGACAGATCAAAGTAACTCTGCCATTAAAGAAGAAAAAAAGTCAGTATAAATACATATTTTGTTAAAGTGAGATGCCGCTACCTGAATCACACCAGGTAGATTAAATCAAAATAAATGTTACGTTGGTATTGTGAATCTTTACGCTACCATGCTCTTGGTCAGCGTTTCCCACGAAATCTATAGTTCACAGAATCTCTGGAATAGCAAGAGAACCTTAATTATCTTTGCTAAGCCAAATCCTTCAAATCTCACAATAATAAAATATATGATGAAATACAATACCCAGCACTTTCTACCCCCTTGTAAAAATAATGATGTACAGGACAAAAATAATCTGATAGGTATTTAAAAAACATTGGGCTATTATTTAAAAAAGGAAAACCCAAACCTAAGCCCCTTCCTATGGTGAACCCTGATGGTTATAATATTAAATTTTGCACACATAAAATAATTGTAAATTATAAACATATTACTTAAATGAAAATAAACTGTAAATATATGGCAGTAAATATATGTAATATTTAATTTTACAAGTAAAAGTTACACAACAATCAAATAATATATCCTTATTGTTGCCAATGAAAGTAATTTTTATTTAATAAACTGAATTGTAGAATCTAAATACGTCAAAAGCTTTCTGATAGTAAAGAGAGCAAAAAATTAACAGTCTTAGGTAGTAGCTTACTTACTTTACGGTGTAAGATAATAAGTATAACTATTAGATGTGTCAGTTATAACCAAAGAAATATTCAGCGAAAAAAATATCCCAAGTAAAATTATGGTTTCAAGTACTTAGGTAAATAAACTTCCCACAAAAATATTCATTTAGTGGGACATTGCCTGATTTTATAATCACCAGAAAGTTAGTAAGAATGTTTGTTTACCATAATTTTGTAAATCAAATAAAAGACACAAATTATAAGAATTTAGCTTGAAAACTCCATAAGACACTTACCAGTTTAAAAATGCTATAATTTTAACAATCAATTTTCAAATATCTTTCTTTTTAATCATGAAGAATCTCCAATCTCTTTGAAATGGTTTTTCATTATGAGGCTTGTTTCTAACCAAGCTGGTAAGGAACATGAATTAGATAAGAATAAAAAATATATGTATTTAAATAATGTAGATATAATTAAACATTAGTTAAATAAAAATAATTTGAAAGGGTTAAACATTTGGGTTCAAACAGGTGTTTAATTAAAATCGTGGCGCTTAGCAGTAAAGCATTCTCCCAGCACACTAAAAACAAGTCTTCCTTCTATTGTTTTATATTATTATTACTATCCACAACAATATAAAGATAATAGAAAGGTAGCACCACTTGTAGGAATTTGATTGTGTCATTGCTTACGTCACCCATCATACATTTTAATATGAAGGCAGCCAAACATTAAAAAAAAAAAAAAACTGAAGAAGGACGTTAATTTGAGATAGCTGTGAATTTTGAAGGTCTCTTTATTATTTAAAGTTCCAAAATGTGACCTGATTTTAACAGCTTAGCTTATCTTCCATTATAGCTTTGTGTATCTAACGTGCTGGCTTGTGTACTTAGTGACGTCACATGCTCAGCCAGTCAGGTGTCTCTCCATCTGTTGTTAACTTCTATTCTCTTTACATTGATTCATACCAAGATCACGCTCTCTGGATATCGGTACTGGCTATTTTGTCTTCAAGAAGGTAGCAACAACAACGTTTGGAAACCTTGACATTTTGTAATGATCATGTGCATAAAACCAGGTAGATTCTTTAGTGACTCACCTCATTCTTCATTATTTATAATTTAAATATTACATTAATGACTACTGATTTATATTTACATCAATACAAGAATTTTTTTTTAAATAAAAACTTAGCTGAATATTGAGCAAATGTAGACATTAAATATTAGGGGAACAATTTTGTAAAATAAATACACAAAATACTTTACAGTAACATGAAAATAGAATGGAAATGAAATAAATAAAATATAGTTAGAAATTTGAATTAAAATGATAGCTTATTAATTTATTAGCACACTTAGAAATTCATTCTTAGCGTATGGTATATCTCCCTAGTTTAGTAATAGTTTTTAAGTAGTGAGCTGATGATACCACATTTACACACGATAACACAACATTATGCAAAAATTAATAGACCGTACCGTTTGACACGTGAATAAATTCGTCAATCCCGAATAATCTAATATTCTGGTAACTAATAGGTTGGGATTTTAATTCCTGGTGGGTCTATCGTGGTATTACATCATACCATCCACCCACCCAAATATTTGCACATTTACTATAAATAATAAAATACTTGTCTGCTCTTTACACCACAAGTGTAAATATGAGAATAGCCCGAGGGTGTAGTAAGACTGGAAGTACAGAAAAGTAATAGAGTAATATTAATAAAATAAACTTACCTAATATAATATGTTTAGTCTTTTAGCAGAAATCATCTGTGATGTTTTCTTTAAACGTGTATGGTACCTCGATGGCTGCTAGGTGGTTGTTGATTTTGGTCTGAGCTTGTTAAAAAGTTTGCAACTTTAGTTCACCAGGGAGTTTGTGGGAGTTGGAAGTAAAACACGTTATTTAAAGTTATCTCCGGGAGTTTCTTCACAACTCGCCATCCAAACATTCATCACTATAGCACTAAGTTGTTTTTTTCATTGCGTTGCAATCAAAATGTTCAATTCAACGTTTCAGAGTTTGTATTCTTATTTATAAGTTTGTAATAAACGACATTTTACTCAATAATGGTTTACAATAATTTGTTCTACTGGTTTGAATTAAAACACCTTAACTAAATCCTGATCTTTCGGTAGTTAATAAAGCTACAGTTTTAATATGTTTTATATCAAGTCATGTTAACTGCAGCTGTCTATTTAGATATACGTTATCAATGTTGGCCGCAAAGAAATATGTTGGAATTTTCCAAACAATTTTTTCAACCAAAATCAGACTTTGATGTACACTTTTAGATCTAAATAATTGACAATATAACTATGTATAACTCCTGTATTTATATTTTGTGAAAATAAAAAAACTTATTAGGTCTCTGTTTTGTAATTAAGTTTATTGCTTTCATGTTATTAGGCTAATAAAGTGTGAGATAGCACAACTATAATAAAACATGTCCATCCTTTTACGTTTAATAATATTTTATAATCTTTAATATTAAAACTGTCATGTGCAAGGAATTCTCGTATTCTATATTAATAGATAATACCTAGAATTTTTAGAAAATAATTAGTCATCCAAAATACACCATTAAAATATTCGTGTTTTACGGAATTTCATTATATACCAGCGTTAAAAGTGTTTTGACCACTGTTTCAACATTAATTGCCCTGTCATCAAGGCTTTAATTCGTTTATAGCATTGAGGCAGTAAATGTTTGGGAGAAACAATTAAATATGTAGGTAACAGGAAAGCATTCACGAATTTAATAAATTATGCATGGTAACTTCTACCACATATATTCATTTTGAGTACATAAAAACTACTCGCAGTGTAATTTACTTGTGATTTTTTTTTTTTTACCTAATGCCCATCAGTTGTGGTAGTTCTGCCAACATGCATCCTGCATTCAATTAACTATGACTTCGGGGCGTCAGGGAATAATAATTTTGTCGCTGCACGGCGTTGTAGACACACGCCAAATTGGACTAAATTAATCATATATGCTTTCGGTCTTTCATCCCTTCCAAATCTTCCCCTGACACCGTGCATCCAAACAGACGAGCACAGCGTATCACAGGAACTGCCAGTATCACACGATGCGCCGTTGTATTTGGGCAGAGTCCAATGTATCTCCCCATGGGGTTTTCGAGGGCTGGCCAGACGCAATAGTATGAGGGGGGTCACCCCATTCAGGAAATGAACCTGGTGGGGTCCAGTTGCCATGGAAACCCTGCAGCCTCGTGTTGTTTAGAGGACAAGGGTGAGTTTTAGGGGGATTATTTGTTCTCACTTTTTTTTTTCTCTCTCTTTACGCAATAATCTATATTATTTTGGTAAAATCTCTAGGGTATTGTCTTTCAAACAAAGCTCTTGTGTGAGCTAAGCGGGTAAAGGAGGATTGTGGGTGACTATTCTTTGGCACATGCTTCGAGTAGTCCTACTGTCACCCACATAATTATTTCATCAAAGGAAAACTGCAGCATTTAATAGAGATGTTGGAGCTATAATCGTGGTTGGGCTCACTGAAGTGGTTGTTATTAACAATATTTTTTTCCACTGTGGATTTTCAAACCCCTCTCCGCAATAATACATGCACCCTTCTTCATCTATCCTGAATGGTAGCAGTCTTACCTTGATTAATTACACTATTGATCTATATTATAAGTTTAACCACGACTTGGTATCTTTCAGGGTGAAAAGGGGGCACATTACTTTATAAGGATACCCTCCCCGTCCACACACCTGAAATAAAGTTGTTAGTTACGTTTGTATTCCGCATCGATGGACACGCGGACTAAATGTCACAGCGTAGTTATCTAGTAATGGTAAGTTCTGGGTTTTAATTCCGACTGGATGTTCCGAGGCTTTTTTTTCAAAGTGTTTTACAACTCTTTCTCCACATAAATGCTAGTACATTCCCTCAAAGATCTTATCTTTTTCATTCCTACTCCATTAGTGTGATTGAATTTTGATAACCCAGTCATTACTAAGATGTGTTGAAAATAAACTGTTAAAGGTGTAACATTAAAACATACTGTATGAAAAAATACTGTCACAAGTACAGTGCATATATACCATAAAATGCCAACAAATCAGAATGTTGTTTATTATATAGCTTATTGACTATTCTTTAGTTGATGTAATATTTAGTTTAGCAAAAAGTAATTTGACTAAGTTTTTTAACGACGTTGACAACTTAGAGCATACTATGCAAGTGGGTTGCATCTTAACTTGAGGCATTTAAAAATATAAGCACTATCGCACTTAATCATCCAATTTTACAAAATAAAAAGAGAGAGGAAGGAATGAGCAGTTCACCCTGCTAGGACTCTTTTTTTTATCGATTGATAGCACTTCTCTACTTCCTTTGACGAGTTTGCGGTTACCTACTATATATACTATTGGCACCTTGAAAACATTGACATGCTTTTTAAAATAACCTTTTCCTTGTTTCCTATCCTAGATAGACAATTGCTTCAAGAAAATTTTTCATCTAAATTCTTTCAGGAAGACTCCTAGAGATCATTTTCGAGACTAAGCCAAATATCCTGAGTTATAGAGGATATATACGTTTGCAAAAAAAAAAAAAAATCTACTTCAAGATAAAAATAATGATTTTGTGACACTATAGGACATTTTATAAATATATAAGAATGTATAGTTTCTATTTCAACTTTATTCGCTTAATATAACGTAAATTCAGCAGTGACATAACAGGTAGGCAACGCCCTTAAGTGTAAATAATAATACATATTAACATTTGTAATTGAAATTGGGTAATCCTTTATTTCAAAAAATCTTGAGTTAAAAATCTGTGCCATTTATATATATTTAAAAAATATGTTTTCAGATTGGTAATAGTATACTTACAAAACAACTGTTCAAGCTTGGTATTAATAAATAATATATTCATTTGGACATTTATTTTACCCGTCTGCATCGCTATATATTGACTTTACTGTTCAGTCATTAAAATTTAACTAAACTAATTTAATAAAGCAACTCTTTTATGGAAGAAATATATGTTAAATCTAATTAATAAAAATAATTATTTTCAAAATATGTCTTATAGATAGCTGAACACTATAATAGCAGCTGATTACAAACACAAAATATATTCTGTCTTATTTTCCAAATTTTACGTAGACCACTCAATATTTTTTGATAGATATTTTATAAATATTTGTTAGCACATTATTTGGAAACTCTTCCTATTGTTTATTATGACTTCATGTTTGAATGTCTATTAAGACAACCCAGAACATACACTTACTAATCTAAGGAATTGGGTTGGTATTTATAATAAATATAATATGCAGAAATATTACAACAAGACAACATGATTAACCATTTCTTTATTAGCATATGTGAACAACATTTAGTTATGTCCATGACGTCATTTGTACGAATACACAAGAGCAAATATATATGTATTATAATAATGTATAAGGATGAATATATCATTGTTAGAATTAATAGATAGATGATCAAAATAAGGAATTAATACCTTAAAATTATATTGGATGAATTAAATAACATAACACACACAATTTACAATTTATATTCAAGTAATATATATTATTTTACTATACGCTCCTACTCTTGTTCATATTCTAGATTATTTTTTTTATTTCATGATAGGGCTATAGATTACAGCTATGCAGCATATTCCTATCCACTTGGTCATGTTTGTGACGTCATTTGAGGCATTACAATTGTGTGTACATGTTACTGCTAGGAAGAACTTGCATAGCCTTTCCCCTAGCATAGGATGCGATCAACATTAAACTAAGTTATTGTCTGTGTCTTCCCTTGAACCACCACATTCGCGTGTACTTATTACTTCTAGACAGCACCTGTGTGACCTCTGTATCATGCTGCACGCGACCAATTATAATTAATGAACACCAGGTATCAGAATCGAGCCCAAGACCTCTGCCTGTGCGTGGCAATGCTCTATTACTGAGTAATTCTGGTTTTCTAGCTTCTAGGGCCATGTTTCACTAGATGTTGTATTTAGTCTAGTTGTAGTAACTGGTGAAAGTGTGAATTTGTGGTATAGATAAATTAGAAACCATAGGCTTATTCAGATTTAAAGCAATGAACTTGAAACCATATGTGTTTTCAAAATTAAAGCAATGAAATAGGAACCCAAGGTATCTTCAGAATTCAAACAAAAGTCCTGTTCATGGAAATATGATGATGGGTCTTTGACCTTATTCCCCTTGGATATTAGATTATACATAGAAAACACATCTTATCCCAAGAACTATTAAGTTTAAAAGTGTGTCCGAAGGTCAAGTAAAAAAATATGTTTTCATTTTCTATTTCTTTCCCTAATAATTGAATATTAATGGTGTGATTGTGTAGCCAAGCATTGATTATTTGGTATATTAATTATTATTAATTAATAAATAATTATTATTTAATAATTATTTATTAATTTATTAATTTTAAATTTTAAGATATCATTTTTACTAAAATTAAGATTATATTGATTTACTACATAGGTAAAATACCAAAAATTCAGCTGTATCATATAATTTGTACTAGCGTCAAATGAGGTTTGTGCTGTTGACACGAAGGCTAGAAAACAAAGCCCAACAAATACATTGTATTATTCCACAAGCTACACTATATTTATTAGTTATGCAATTATTCAAAGTACAATTACGTGTGTTTTAATATATTGTTTCAGTTTCATTTTCGCTAATTAAAACCCAGTACCCTTACATTCACTTCGCCGATTAGTGTTGTGAGAAGTGTTTATAATTTAATTGATTGGCATCCTCTACTTCCCGTTAGAGAAACTCTTACAAGCAACCAATCCCCCATATAAAGTAGCGAGAAATTAATATTCAGATACTCTGTAATCTCACTTGGCGAATGCACCGACCTTCCGTGTTCAGACCCTGACCGTCTCAAATGAAGGCCTTGTTCATTCTATATACACGTGTTTTTCTTGTAATGAAATATATATTCATTTAATAATAATTTTAATCAAAAGGTTCCACCTTTAATATATGTAAAATAACGAATAGTTTCAGAACATAAAACTAAATACATCCACATGTAATATAAAATTATCTTACAAACCTGGATTATCATTTATTTATTAAATTACTGACAACCAACATATTTTGTTCACAATCCCCCACCACTATTGCAAATATTTGTGGAAAAAAAAAATAGCTTCGAGAATATTTTCTCCCTCTTTCTCTTTATCTCTCCCTACCGTCTAGAATATGGTGCAACCTACAGAAATATCTAATATACTAAAACAATTTCTTTTGAACTATATACTCGACTCACAACCTTACAGAGGAACGGTCTGCGTCAAAAAATCTTTCACAAACTCTCTCTGTAACCTTACTAAGAAGTGGTCTGCGTTAAGCTAATCTCGAAAGTAAAATTCACTCCACGATGCGTTGAGCTCTCTAGCTTAAGCCTTCTCATTCTCTGTGCAAATATAATTAATCCGGATCAATTGCTTTAAATTCATAAAAAAAAAGTTTCTACAAAATAACTAATTTTTCACACAAAAGTAGCATTAAAACCAGACTCCCATTATTATCACGCCGGATCCTAACATAATAGACTACTCCACAACGAGAGAGTATCCTTACACTCTCATCCTTGGGTCCCAGATTCGATAGTCTTGTATTCGCGTTCCAGATAGGGTACCTACCCTTCCAACGTTTTTGATAATGTTATTATTATTCTTGCCATAAATATTAATATGAAACCAATATTACGTTTATTAATTTAGATATAGCTTTATTTAAATACATAATTTTGATTAACATATTGAGAATACCAAAATTCAATTAATTTAAATTAATTTAAAAATGATATCAGGACACGGGAATCGAATTGGGAGCATTTGGCCTACTATGCCAATGTTTTACTACTGAGCCATCCAGGAAACCTCCCATACTCAAGGCCATTTTTCACTCATAATTATTATTTATTATTATTTATTAGCTCCGCGTCTTACTACCCGTTCGGTTTATACGCACTTACGCTAATGTGTAATGGTAGGGTGATTATTGTGAGATGAAATGAAGGACCTACAGTTTAACGTGGAATCCGAACCACGGTGGAGGCCTGGCATTCCTCACATTCACAAGATGTCTTGTCAGAGGTGAAGGAAGGGTTTGGTAATCAGATAAATCTGTGCCGGGACCGAGGATTGAACCCGGCCGCCAGCACAGAAGTCCGACACCTTACCCCTAGACCACCAGGTCACCCCTTCACTCATAATTAAGGCTGAATATGGGATGGACGTAGGTAAATCGTCATCTAAGTGAAGTATGACACTAAGTCCGGGATTATTCCTGAATAACTCAGCGTTAGAGCATTGACACACGTCAAACCAAAGGTTCCGGGTTCTATTTCCGTGACCAGGTTTCACTGTTCAACTAATTTAAATTAATCGAATTGTGGTGTCCTCCACATAGACATTCCCGCAATTACAATTATCCGCAACCTGTTTGTTGATATTCATGTTAAGATTAGCTATTTAATTGACATCTTTTCTGCTAAAAACCGACTTGGTTGGCCTGGCCGTAGAAATTAAGCCACTTCCTTAGCGATAAGCTGTCAAAACATGATTCGAAGTAATTATAGTAATAGAATTCAATGTAAAGAATAGTTATAAATGTAGAATAGAAAATATCTTATAAATAGTACTGAATCTAAGATCAATCAAAAATTTAAGTAAAAATACTGTCCTTAATATCTAATAGGATATTAAATATTAACAAATATGAGTCAAATCACGATAAAAAGGATTGAATAATAGAATTATAATATTAAAAGTGATTTAAAAGCAATAGTTATATATGTAGAATAGAAAAAATGTTGTAAAATATATTAATCTTAGATCCGATGAAAAATTTAAAAGTTAAATTCTGTCCTTCACGATATCTAAAAGAATATTAAAATATTAAAAATTGTGAGTCTAAATCACATAAAATAAAAGGACAAACATATTAAAATACATGTAATAATAAACATGAGTCAAAGTAAAAGTTTAATACACAATATAATGAAATATGACAAAGTAATAGGGTTGAGATAGAAAATTGTCAAAGAGGGGAGAGAATAAAAAATTAATAAAGGTGATTGAAGAATTGAATTCTATTCTTATCTTGAAATTTAAATTCCCTTGTTCCTTGTAATGCTGGATGTGAACCAATCACCAATCGACATGTTTCAGCGCGTCGTACGGCGCCATCCTCAAGAATAAATGAGACAAAAATCAATGTAAGTTGTGGTGTAAGTAAATGATTCGAAGTGATTAAGTCACCTCCGTACTCTTTGGCTATGACAAAGCGAGTAGAACTATCCTTCCCGGATTTTCCCGCAGGATCCCATTCCATTCCCATTGGTCTTCAGGAAGGCCGCACCAGTAGTAATCTAACCCGGGATGATTTAAGTTATGAAAAAAATCGTGTCAAGGGCTACACTTTAACATAAAAAAACTAGCGAAGTCTAGTCAGTGGTGGTGTCTTTTTTTAACGGCCAGTTTCTTTTAACATCTTTTGAATGTTTCTGTTACAGAGTAATAAACCATCAACTAAGCAGATAATTATATTGTTCCCCTGTCGAAATAGAAATTGAGAAAATGAGGCCAAATATCTTACTCTGGGAGTGTTGCTTATAAATAAGCTACATTATAGTCTTTGGATTCATTAATGATCAAATGGACGTTGAAAGGATTATATATATATATATATATATATATATATATATATATATATATATATATATATATATATATATATATATAATCCTTTCAACGTCCATTTGATCATTAATGAATCCAAAGACTATAATGTAGCTTATTTATAAGCAACACTCCCAGAGTAAGATATTTGGCCTCATTTTCTCAATTTCTATTTCGACAGGGGAACAATATAATTATATTATTATTAATATTATATATATATATATATATATATATATATATATATACATATTAACTAAATCGTCCAGGGCTAGCTTACTTCTGGTGCAGCCTTCCTGAAGACCAATGGGAATGGAATTGAATCCCACGGGAAATGCCGGGAAGGATAGTCCTACTCGCTTTGGTATTTCTAAGTAGTATGGAGGTGACATAGTCATATATATATATGTATATGTATCATTTTACCCCATAACAACTCATGCGTAAGAATAGATTTACTTCATCTCGAGATCCTTCTGTATCTTCTTCGGAAGAGAATGTGACGCGCGGGATGGAAAATTCTGTCTTTAGGAGATTGGCTCTGGTATTGTTTAGGGGAGACGCCTGCGAATTGTTTTGAATTCCTATTTCATCAGTCCTCGCTGTGTTGTTCTGTGATAACCGTCACGAAGGTATATTCGTTCAGGTTTGACAATACCTCACATGTCGTTTCCTCTGACGTCAGCTCGATATATTATCATCACTCTCATTGACGTCCCAACTTTTGTGAAGTAAAGTTATAAGTGCTATAGCCCGGATATTTATGTAGAATTTATCTACAAAATATGTGCAAGAATATGTAGTAAAATACATTAAAATATTTATTAAAATATGTAATAACGTGAAAATACGTAACATCAAATAAACCTTATTTCACCACGTCAACAACTATACATAATAAAAGGTACAGAGAAAAAAAGGATGAAAGTAACATTACACACATTTTGCAGGAAATCAAACCACATAAGGACCCCATAAAATACTTTCTTTAATTAATTTAAATATGACAGAGACCTCTCTTAACCATTATCTAAAGTACATAGAAAAGATCTCACGATTGTCTCACTCTGACATATGGCAGCACAATCTCACTTTGAGTTGAAATTGGACTTTACACCTTTTTCACCCGTTACCATAATATATTAATGAAGCGAAATTTAATTTTATGGCTGAAAATTTTAGGAAGGAGTTTATAGAAAAATACTTTTCTACATATACATGCGTGCAATTACTTTTATTATTTGAATTGCATTATTAGTGTGTTTTACACAACTTAAGGTGAATTAGAAGGGGAGGCGAGAAAGGGCCAGTGTTTTTGCAGTTTTTATGGAAAATCTTCTCTTTGCTAAAAGAATAAAATATTGATCCAGTATAAACATAAAGTTTAATTTTATTCACATGGTGATATCAAAAGTTATTGAATATCTGTCATGAGCGTAGCGAGATGAGAAACGTTTTAACAGAAGAGAAAATGTTGTCATTAAATCCCAAGACACCGTTGACATATATTAAAATTTCGATGTCATCATGAGAAGAAATTTAAGTTATATCTTTGGAATGGAGCAATTATTTTTTTCGCAAAAAAAAAAGGGTTTTTGCCATAAAAACTGCAAAAAACACTGGTTATATCTCGCATTTCCTCCCATCCCACCTTAAACTTTCCATTAATTAATAACTTTAAATAAAGGGCATAGTATAACAGTTTTTATAAATCATACAAGCATTACAAACTTATATTGAAACATCTACAGTAGCCCCGTGGCTTCTTTGGTGCTTACTGACAGCTCACAGCTAATTTCTGACCGTCAACATTTAGGTATATACCTAAATTTTGACTGTTAGAAGTGACAGATGCTAAACACATGTTTTTACAGTTCATATGGTTCGGTGTAGGGATACATAATTTGTTCTGGTAGCTTTTCAAAGCCGTCAGAAATCTGCTGTGAGCTGTCAGTCAGCACCAAAGAAGCCATTGGGCTACTGTACTTTAGCCTGCCCTTTAAAAACAAGTGAACGTCAAACCACTCCTGATATTCTAGTCATTTTGCTAGAATTTTTTTTGTTCAGAGGTAAAATGATGGATTTTAATTATACTAAACGGTATTATTATTATGCTTACACGTATATACATGGTTGGTCTTGTTTGCTTTTCAAAAGATCATTCTATGCATCGTATTATTTTGTCACTGCCATATCTTCACTGGATACCTATATTCCTATATGAAAGTACAAGCTGCCTGAAAGTTAGTGGGACGTCATTCAAGCACATTATCTCCTAGAAAGACATAAGAATAATACAATATTAAAAAACACGTAAACTAATATTTAACTTTGTGTAATATCATCGAAGATATATAGAATTAAGTAACATCTGTAAAAATATTTAAAAACAAAACTTAAAATACAGTTTCAAACACGCTTTCATTTCATTGCATTTTAATATTTTTTATTTAATTTTTACATTTAAACAGTGGTCGCGTGATCCAAACCATCAGTCTTGGCTGGCAATATAAACTGGATTGCAGAACATGGGGATAGCCTTGTTTGAAAGCTTTACTAGGGGCACTAGTTGATGTTTTCCACAAGTGATATATATAGCATTTGTGGTTGTATATATTTAGCATTTGTGGATATATTTATATATTCTTTGGATCCCCTTTAATGCTCACGTGGTTGCATTGGCTCTAAGCCACCCTCCCAATACCCTACACTTATATAAAATATTTAATATTAATTTATTTTTGAGCGTACTATTATTATTATTATTATTATTAACACCGCGTCTTACTACCCGTTCGAATTATACGCACTTACGCTAATGTGTAATGGTAGGGTGATTGTGAGATGAAATGAAGGACCTACAATTTAACGTGGAATCCGAACCACGGTGGTGGCCTGGCATTCCCCACATTCACAAGATGTAACGTAATATTAAATTATTTTTTTTTACTAACCATATTTTTTTTTTTTCAATTTTATCTCTGGTATTGAGTTAGTAACATTTTTTTTTATGGATAAGTAAGTTGGTGTCAGTCAATATACTTAAGGTTTATTCAAAATCGTCTGTGCAATGCTGGCTCTCACATTTCATGCGTGACTAAATTTTTCAACAATTTTGAATTATTATTATTATTATTATTATTATTATTATTATCATTATTATTATCATTATTATTATGATTATTATTATCATTATGATTATTATCATCAATATTATCATAATAATAATAATAATAATAATAATTATTATTATTATTATCATTATCATTATTATTATCATTATCATTATTATCATTATTATCATTATCGTCATTATCATTATTATCATTATTATTATCATTATCATTATTAATATCATTATTATCATTTTCATTATTATTATTATCATCATTATCATCCTTATAATCATTATCATCATTATTATTATCATTATTATCATCATAATCATAATCATCATCATCATCATCATCATTATTATTATTATTATTATTATTATTATTATTATTATTATTATTATTATTATTATTACCACGTCTAACTGTCCGTTCGGGTTATACGCACTTACGCTAATGTGTAATGGTAGGGTGATAGTGAGATGAAATGAGGGACCTACAGTTTAACGTGGAATTCGAACCACGGTGAAGACCTGGCATTCCACACATTCACAAGTGGTGATTAATACGCGTCTTGTCAGAGGTGAAGTAAGGATTTGGTAATCAGATAAATCTGTACAATAATATTGAAATTCAATCTAGGTAAATCATTTAAGAATCAAAAAAATCATGTGAGCTTGGGACAATCCCTTATTAGAGAAAGTGATCTGTGTATGTGCTCTTCATCTTACTGCAGGGGTTTTCAGGGCATGCTCCACGTAGCCCATTATCTATGCCATATTTAACTCAGGATCCATGAGGCAATTTTAGAATATTATTTATTTAATTTTACAACATAAAATAGCATCAGTAATTAAAATGGAATTTTTTTTTTGTTCAAATTTGAGTAAAGGACATTTGCTAAAGGTGATGTTGGAACCTTTAATGATTTCCATTTTGTATATACTTTTATACTTGCAAAATATAACTGTCGATATCGAATTTTTCATAATATTAATTTAAAATATTTTTTTAAGGATTGAGCAATCGAGCATCTATTATATTTGGTGACCTCATATTTTGTGGGAACACCTGACTATTGTTTTCACGGGATTTTCAAAACATAACATAATATATGAGAGCAGAATGAGGAGGTAAAAATTTGAAAACAACATTAATCTAGAACTAGGATAAGAAATTAACAGAGAAAATTACAATGTAAAAACCACTCCCATGGCATCCGGCCAGGATTATTGCTTAATAAGCGACCTTTTGTGTCAAGGCTGGGCAAATAAGTCTTATCTCATTCACGCCGAGATATCCTTCACTGTGACATTAGCTATGCATTTTCTAGGAGCTGCATTTGCTAAGAATTAATTATAGTATGAGTAATATAAAACCTACTCTGTATTCCTGGAAACATAGCCAGAGGTTTCGGATTTGATTCCCGGCACTTCTAGATTTTTTATATGGCGCATTTGGTCATGAAAGGGATCAAACTCAGCCTCCTTATGGTAAATGAGGAGTCAATTGAATAAATAAGTAGCAGCCCTGGTTTAGAAAATTGAGAATAACGACAGGAGGGTTTGTTATGCTGACCCCTTGACACCCTCTATTTGAAAATGTTTGCATTGTCATTGTTAACATAGGTAGCTGCTCGGTCAGTATAGCTTGGTTGTGGAATTACTCCATGGGGTTGTTTTAAATAAATAATGTAACTTACTTACACTGGTGGACACGTGAACTAAACATAAGTTCATCTGGTCTGGTTTGTCGTGAATGAGGATTTAGGGGTTAAAATCCATGGTGTGGATACTCTTGTTTTTCTAAATGTTTTCCCATAATCACTGCACTCAAATGAGTGTACGTTTCCTACAAATTACGCCTTCATAATCCTAACTCTATTAATTTAAACAAGTTTATATAGCCCACACAGTGAGTCAGACATGTAACAAAAATTTAAAAAATAGTATACTTGGTTATTTTTTTCATAGTTTGTGTCTTATCACCCATCTTGATTATTATAATGTTTATCAACATGAGATAAGGATAAGGATGGTAACATTTCCATGGAGGGAGATATGGAAATCATACCATTACAAAACTTTCGGTATGTATTCCCGTAATCGACATACCAAACAAGACTATACTAGAGGGTAACCTGGTGGTCTAGGGGTAAGCTGTCAGACTTATATACTGGGGGTTCGGGTTTCAATCTTCGGTCCCGACACAGACTTATCTGATTACCAAACCCTTCTTTCACCTCTGACAAGACGTGTATTAATCACAACTTGTGAATGTGTGGAATATCAGGCCTCCACCGTGGTTCGGATTCCACATTAAACTGTAGGTCCTTCATTTCATCTCACAATCACCCTACCATTACACATGATCATAAGTGTATTTAGCCTGAACGGGTAGAATGATGTGGTTCTAATAATAATAATAATAATAATAATAATAATAATAAATAGACTATAAATATAAAGCCTTTTCCCACCTGATCACCAGTGGTGGCGTCACTGCCATACACTAAAACGAAATTTTTACGATTTATAATAATTACCTTAAACCTACCGCTATGGTCATTCTAAATGAAAAATTCGGATTTAAATAGTTATCCTTAGAAAATACAAACGGTTTATACTTATTGAACAACTCTATGACATAATTATATTAGCAACTATATACACTTGTGCTACCTGCCATGTTTGGTTAGCATACATGGCAACATGCTTACTTCAACAAGTCTATTTAAATGTTTCATTTAGGTTGCAAAATGTGCAAATTATCTTTTCTAAAAAGGAATCAATTAATCTCAGTTTTACTTATGGAAAGTTATCTAGAGAAAGGTTCGAATTACAAACCGAAGGTATCCTGTTAAAAGCTTATATTTTTTGTCAATTTTTGTTTACTTTTGGTGATTAGTTAAAAACGTTTAGGGAAGACTAGAGAGTGATTCTACATTTACTTACATACACAAACCATTATTCAAGTAGTGGAAAACTACATTTTTTTAAAGGATAAAGGCTCATGTTTATTAGACAATTAACATGTTTTAGCTTAATTATTGTTTTCCTCAGATAAAATAACAGCTATAAAAATGTATTTAATACAAATTGAATAAATTAAATAACGTAATGTGTAAATTTATTTGAATAAATTGATCAAATTTTGGGCAGTACCGAAACTCACAACGATGGGTAAGCGTACCCAACGTCAAACTTGTAAAATCTGGTTTGTGTGTGTATTTGTGGTTTACATTCGAACTACGGCTGGATAAATTGAGTGTGGTTTTCCCTTAATGGTTTCCCACCCTCTTTCCAAGCAAATACTTATTTAAGTGATGGCTTTCTCATCATTATTGAAATTAGTGTAATTATATATGGATAGTCCACACGGATAGTAAGATGTGATGTAAGAAAACTTTTTGATTCGATTGTAAAAGATTTACTCGGGGAATAATATATTCCTGTTGAGTATTCCTTACAAAATCTTCAGCGCTATTAACATACAGTTTAGTATCATTCATTAAAATCATGACACTTTTTTTAGGTCCTTTATGATACTAAATTAATGGATTTTATTCAGGGTTCATTTTAGCATAAATATGCTTCAATGTTTAATACGTGTTTGTTTAATCTAAAACTGTATAATTACGACCTTAATTTATCTTTCTATAAGTAAACTAGTTTGTGTGACTACCCTCCTCTAACCCTATTTCACCCTCATTAGTCACCACAGAAATCCATAATATATTAGAAAAACATTATTTTTATAACCATAACTATTTCCAGCCTGTGGTCTAGCTAGGTCAGATTTTAATTACATTTTTATAGGTTAACAGCCGGATGGCTAGGCCTATCGCTTCATATGTCCTAAAATCTAACTTAAGACTAGGACATGCACAAAATCCTGTCCCCGGCCGTAATTCTATATATTTGAAAAAGTAAGCTCATATTTTCATCAATTATACATTTTTGGGCATTCCAGGAATCAAACCCAGGACTCTTAACTTAGCTCAATAGGCAGACATGCTACCATGTGAGCTAAAATGTCGGACCTTTTAGAAAAACATAATGAAATCCCTAAAATATAAATAAATATTAAGAATTTGTTTTCATATAATCGTGAATAAACAATTTAGTTTTAAAGTGCCACACCCGTTTAGAAAGGCCATAATGATCCCCTGAACTATTCTTTGTCATTGTTACATTCAAATTAAATACTATTAAAGACATAAATTAAGGAGGCATAGAATAATAGGATAACTAACAGTAAATAAATCAACATTCGATTTGAGAGAAGCTAGAAAAAATAACACATTGTAATCTGGAGGTGGAAAACAACACTAAGCTCACCCATTGGAGACTTGAAACAAGTCAGATACCCTGACCTTCTGGGTTCGAGACAGATGTGCAATTAACTACTCAACACACTAGCGATACATCTTTAATAGTTTTATTATATTAAAAAACTTTAAAAAATAGTTAAATAAAGTAAACTAGTACATCATAAAATCTCTTAAGAAATTGGTCACACCCCGAACGAAATATATAAACAAATTAATTATTAAATTAGTAAAAACCGTTATTTAAAATAGAGTATAGCCATCTATAACGGGAAAGAGTGATGTATTAAATATACTTATTATTCCTAGATTGCCCTTCCTCTAGCTACAGTAGCCCCATGTCTTCTTTGGTGCTGACTGACAGTTCACAGCTGACATCAGACGGCTTCGTAAAGTTACCAGATCAAATTATATATACCTACGCCGAACCATATGATCTGCAAAAAACATATGCTTAGCAGCTGTCACTTATGAAAGTCAAAATTTAGGTATATACCTAAATGTTGACTGTCAGAAGTCAGCTGTGAGCTGTCAGTCAGCACCAAAAAAGCCATGGGACTATTGTATCTTATTCTCCTCATACCTTCGCTCTATCCAATGCACTGTATTTTATCATCACTGTTTTGTGGCCATATTGTCATTTGAGTCCGGTGTGTTACGAGTTGCATCACCGACTGACCTCGTTTGCTCGATGATTTTATTTAAGGTCTAGAAGTAATAAATATGGTATAAGCTATGTCTAAAATTTAACGTGTTCAGCTATTTATAGAGAATTAATCCTCACTACGGGACACATTTTTGAAATAGATTCGTTTCTAAACCTGATAAAAAAAGAGAGAATTCTATTTCACCAACGGCCAGTTCTTAGTTTCATGGAAGCATCCACTTTGAGCAAGTGTGTGTGAGATCGTGGCACACGCAATCTTAATCTCGCTCCTATTGATTTCCTTCCCACACCTCTCTTCTTGTCTGTGTTCCTATCCTGCCTGGCAAGTGATTGATTGGACTGCTGATACTCAACATCTGCGTCACGTAGCGTTGCTGACAGGGTGTCTTCCATGCGTTGCGTTACGATACATGTACACACTATATAAAGTCGTGTACCCACATACTCTCAAACTGGTGTACAGTCGGATAGCCACTGCACAGGAGAGCTCTTAACCTGGTGTACAGTCACAGTCCATCCTCTTCACCGTCATATCTATACGTAAATAGTAAAAAATTCAATTTTCTGTTATTTATAAAATGCTATTCACTTTGGATTAAATAATCTTCTATTTAATTTTATAACTAATAGTTAATAGTTATAGCTCAAACAATGTTAGGGAGCTTCTACTCTATTTTTACTGCTAACATAATTTATAATCAACTATAACATTACTATTAGAGTATTATCACAAAAGTTTTAGAATTTAAATAAAAGCGTGCATATATATACATAAACATATACAAATGTATACAATAAAAGCGTACATATGTATAAATATATATGTACTGTATATATAAATATAAAGGTATGTAAGCCTATAGATATATGGATAAATATGTGTGTATATATATATATATATATGTATATATGTATGTAGACTGACGTATACATACATAATTATGTTTATATAAATATATGTGTTTATAAAATATACATACATATGTTTAGATAAATAATTATACATAGATAGGTATATAATAAATTATATTTATAATACGTTATATATAAAACTACTATATAAATGTAGGTATGCTATATATGTATATATAAAGTGTCAAAAATTGGTGGTACACGTATCTCCATTAGTAAGTAAAGTTATTCCTGATGTTAAGCCGTGAGAAGTCAAACAAATCAATAAAATTACAGTTGGTAAAATATAGAAACTTATCAAATCTTATTAAATATATTCGGGCCAATTCTAGCCAAAAGTGAAACCCATTTAACCTGTGATTAGAGGGGGGTGGGGGGGGGGCATCAATGATTCAAGCTCAGACAACCGTGCAGCCACGTACTCTCTGTTAATATATCCTGAAATAGTAACTAACAATTAAGCATTATTTTAGTGGTACTCCAAATTACGGAGATATTTAGGGTGTACGCCATTTAAAATGTTTAGTAACCACTGATTTAAATATATACTCATACATATATTGGAAAGTACTTACAGTGTAAGTGACCCACCCGGTGGCGTAGTTGGCTAACGCGCTAGTCGTGTTGAGCTCGACTGCTGAGGACGGGGAGATCGAGGTTCGAATCTCGGTCGGGTGAACTGGGGGTGGTTTTTCCTAAATGGTTTTCCACTCTCCCTCCACGCATATACGGGTTCACTTCCTCTAATTCAACCTTCCCAATTCCTAATCCATTAGTGTAATTAGTACTTAAAGCGTATAACCAGAACGGGTAGTAAGACGCGGTGCTATTATTATTATTATTATTATTATTATTATTATTATTATTACAGTGTTAGTGGTAGAACTATAAACTGTTTATTTAAAGACTTGCTTCAGTGTTTGCACGGTCTATTTTATGTCACTGTCACAATCTAAAGGTTCAGTGGCGCAGCCAAGGGGTAGCCTTTCCTCTTCCAAACTAGATTTGGCCTAAGAAACATAAAACCTTGAAATTAAGGTAGTGTGTAAGTCATCCTCTCACTTTCTTTATTAAGAGCTTATTAATGTAAGTGAGTGAAAAACCCGGATGGGTAGTAAAATGTGTTACACACAATATTTTCGTTTGGATAGTCTTAAGAAAATATCATAAAAATATTTTAAAAAATAGCAGACTTAACTAAAATGATTTCAATTTAATCAAAAATTAAAACATATAGCTTTTAAATGTGTAACATACTATTATTACTTTCGATGAAGAAACACAGGTCATTTACCCCATCACGTTGATATTTTTTTCTGTTAGATCTTTTAAGTTAAAAGTTGTAACTTTTTCACGGTATTCTTTGGAATCTGATAAAGTTTTTATAGAAGAAGCACAGAAAGGGGTGAAATGTGAAGGTGTTACAAGAGTAAAAAAATGCGATTTCTCTCTCCTATGGCTTCTTATCTTGGCCAAACCAGACTGGCACTTGGATTTACTCTTTATCGATCAGCATGCAGAGAACTCTTGAGCAAAGAGAAATATCTGTAGACTGAAGAGTGTGGAAGAAGTTTCGGAGTAGAAGAGGGAATGTTAAACCAACAAGAAGGGGATAAGTAGGGAGTAGTGGCCATCCTTTAGGGTGTCAGAAGATTCGTAGAGACTTAGGCGGCCGGAATTAATCTTTCATTTGTTCATCTGGAAACTGAAATAAAATAGGACCTTATATATATACATGTATATGGTTGGATTTATTATTTTGATGACGATATGAACCTACTCCTATCCCCCTCAATAAAGTTGACCATATTGTATTGAACTTTTCTTTCAAACGATAAAGTTTCGATTTATATTATTGTTTATTTTTTCTTCTCATTTTCAATGGTCAGTATACAGGCTTTCCTTACTCGTTGAAGAATCGTATAGTAAAATGTTCAAATTTTAATGTTCCGTTTATTTTTCTCGTATCTTATTCAGACATTTGAAAACCCTGTGAACATTTGTAGAAAAAAATAAATCTTCGCACATATAGATGTAGAAAGCACGTAAGTTGAAGTGTATATGTGTATTATGAATAATGTATTCTTTTTTTAGAAATGTTCACAACATATTGGTAAATGGGAGAGGAAGTCGTATGAAACTTTGGAAGTGACCACTAACTGCTGCTGCAGTTCATCCGTGTAAAAAATGTAGAGCACACCTCAATGATTTTTAGCTCTCGAGAAACATACGATTTTCAACTACCGAGGGGATAAGGAATGATAAAAATAAATAAATAATAATGCTCAAATAAAATGTTGGCTGAAGCTGTCTAATAAATCTAGTAAAACGTTAAATTCCAAACTGTTTCAATACCATGGCAGTTTTCATGTTTTAATGGTGTAATCTTTTTTACACAAGGTAGTGGATATATCTTCAAGGTATTATAATTGTAATTAATAGAAGTGTGGTTTGGATTTAAAAATAAAAATTAATTGCCCATACAATATTGGAGCTGTTTAATTTATATATTGTTAAAGTAGTCTAATTCATGGGTAAAATATGAAAGCAGCTTTATAATATTACTAGATAGCTGTTGCCCGCGGCTTTGCTCGCGTGGAAGTTGATTACATACAAATACGAAAATATACATATGTATTTACAGATTAATTAAAAATATTACGTTACGTTGATGACCATAACTTGACCTCAGATCAAAAATAATGCAAGTCCGATACAAACTTTCACCCCCTCTTTAGTCCCCCTTCTCCTTCCTATTCCCAAGTCTCTCTTCTCCCCTGCTTTTATCCCCAACTACTCAGCAGACTCAGCGTTTTTTCATTAGCCGTTGATGATGGCTTAAAGCGAGGGACTGATGGCAGGGGATGGGTGAGTGGTTGAGGGGGTTGAAGGGTGGAAGGCTCGTGTATTATGATAAACGCAAGGGAACCACGGGGTGGGAGGAGAAACAAAAAGTTGCCGTGAAATACTCTGCCGTGGCTTGCAAGTAAGTGTCTCCACGCGTGTGCACGTCACGTCGAGGAAAATACAGGCATGGAAGAGAAAAGAAGAAGAAACATAAAATTGGCGATAAATAATAGGTAGAATGATAGGGATGGAAATAGTAATAATGTGTGAAAGAGGAGAGGGTTACAGTACGTTACCGGAGTCCCGATGAATAGGGTAAGCCTATTCACACATGGTGTTTATATGTATGATAATACACAGTATATGTGATATAATAATTATGTTATATAATTTGATAAACCACTAAATACACATAATGATACTGTATAAAATGTACGTGTATAATACTTATTGTATATATATTTTTGAAGCACATTTTAAATTTGAGCGAAGAAAAATTATATTATTTGTAAATCAATCATTGCATCATGAAAAGTTGTTAAAAATTAAAAATTACAAAGAGTTGTATAATATAATATATATATATATACATTAGACATGTTTGAAATTTTACCTGAAAAAAAAGTTTTATTTATATAATAAATTATGATAGTCGAAAATGTTATTTAAACATAGGACCCCTTGTAACAAAGATAAACACATTAAAATTGATAATATTATATTACATTTATGATATTAGGATCATGAGAATTGGTCTAATAATTTGATATTGTAAGGTATTAACTAATTTTATTCATTCATTATAATATTTATCACTGAAAATGATGTGTTTATTATATAAGTTTAATTTAATTGAAATAGAAGAACTAAGGAATAATTTTTAGAAAAACATAGTAAAATGATGAAAAATTATTAAAGAGATATAAAAAATATTTAAAAAAATATAAAAACTGGAGTTTACTGATAGAAGATTCTAGTAGTAATCTCTTATTATATGTATGACAACACTGTTTGTGTGTATGACTATATTGTTTCTATTTATACATATACGTTAAATAGTTTATAATTTAATATGTTAACGGCCGTTCAGGTAGACGCATGGTTTAAGGCATCACTCTCACATTAGACCTGACTGCCTATGATAGGAAGATTGTAGTTCACTCCCATTCGGGTGTACTGGTGGGTCTTTCCCTAATTGGTTATCATTCTATCTCTCCACCTAAATGCGGGAGCACTTCCTACAAATTCAACCTTACTCATTCATAATCCATTAGCGTATTTAATACATAAGCGTATAACCTGAATGGTCAGTCAGACACGGTACTAAAGAAATGTTTAGTACACAGTTTACATGAGTAATAATAGTCAATCTTTATACTGTATGCTTATTCATACTCACTGTTTTAATGTATAACAATACTGCATGGATAAAAAATTACTATTTACAAGTATTTCCCTAATCCAAAGTTTTCAGGACAGGTATATCCAGTTACAAATGAAGGTTTTAAACACTTCGAAATTTCAGGCCCTTTGGCTCGTCCTAAGTGTTTTAAAGGTGTACAAGTGAGGTGTAAATTATATTTAACGTTTTATGAATTTGTTGGTAAACATTGTAGACCCCTCTATTCTGTCCTGATTAAAACACATTTGATACATAATATACAGTTGGGGAGCTTCATATATATATACACACACACACACACACACAAACCTTATGGGCTAGGCAAAAATCTATGAATATGTCTCATCAAATAAATTAATCCATCCTCACTAACTTTATCCACATTTCCCTAGACTTACCTTATTCCTTCGCTTTAGCAACATCCATAATACACCGAGTCATACATAAATGGTCTTTTATTCGTAACACTCTTAATGCTTCTCTTGTATCACACATTCGTCTACAACATTTAGCCACGTCTCATATGGTTTATCCTTTCCTTTTGATTCACACACTCTACCTTCATTTATTTGCTGTGTTATTCGATCCACACTTATCCTCTCAACATGCCCAAACCAACGGGGCCCACTTATTACACATCTATCTATCGACCTATTTTGTCATAAATCAACTTTAACGTTTTTGTTAAGGTATAATTCGGTTTTTCTAATGACGTGTTAAAACTTATATAAAGACTGTAAAATTTTTAATACGACGATGAAGATATCATTGAAAGTTTTAACTAGGTTTATTTTAGAAAAAATACATTTGGTTAAGCCATTGAGTACGCTTGGCTACCCAGTATCCAACTACAACCACATAAGAGTAAAAAATAACTTAGTGTGGAGTTTAGGGAATGCAAGAAAAAATATAATAATATTAGCACAGCATCTTACTACTTGTTCGGGTTATACGCTTTAAGTACTAATTACGCTAATGGATTAGGAATTGGGAAGGTCAAATTAGAGGAAGTGAACCCGCATTTTCGTGGAGTAGAGGGGAAAACCATTTAGGAAAAACCCCTCCCAGTTTACCCAACCGAGATTCGAACCTTGATCTCTCCGTACTCAGCAGTCAAGCTCAACACGTCTAGCGCGTTAGCCAACTACGCCACAGAGGCGGGTGAATGCAAGAAAAGGCCAGAGTATTTTCATTTTATATAGCAAACTTTTTTTGGCCAAATTATATAAAATGTCACTAAGTACAAAAATACAGTTTCATTTTATTCACTTGGCCACATCAACAGTTCTTGAACATCTCTCATGAGCATAGCGTTATTAGATGACAAACTATTTAAATGAATAGAAAAAGTTGCCGTTAAACTCCAGGACATTCTTGACAGATAATCAGAAAAATTTTAGTCACCATCTGAAGAAAATTAAACTCAATGCTTGTACTGAAGCAAAATTCGATTTATTCGAGCAAAAAGAGTGTTGATACAAAAACTGCAGAAACAGTAACATTTCCTCGCCTCCTCTATAGCACCACATTAAGACTTGCTTGAAGACCCCTAAGGGCAAGGAGAGTTATAATTCTGATGATTAAGATACATAATAAATCCAAAGGAAGATTTACGTCAATTGGGCTTAAATCCTGTCCATACATACTTTAGTAGATAATCCCAAACTAATCTCCCGTTCTTCCTATGAGCAAATACGGGTACATTTCCTTTAAAATACTACTTTCCTCATCTCTACTCGAATGCAGATAGCTTGGATGTGTGGAATAGTACGTCATACCTAAAATTTAAGTTCCACTTTATTTAAAGCAGTACAGTACCTCTCAACAGAAGAGATTGCACCCAAAATAGCGTGGTCAACGGATTGTAAAACAATAGGTTATGTCACTTGTGGGAAAACATCTCCAGTCTACCCAGCCAAGATTTGAACCTTAACTTTACAATCACAAAGCGATCCAGTCTGGTGTAAAAAAGGACGCCCTAGGCCATATTGCCATTGATGTGGGTAAAGTTCTCGTGTTCAGTAACGTATTGTAGCTATAGTGAATAAAAAAGAGAGAATGTAACCTACTGCAAAGGTTCAGATTAATTTAAAATGGGAGAGTTGGCAAGGGTATGTTTGGGAAAAGGGGGTGGGGTAGGAAATGCTAGTAACGCTATGCGTTTAAAATTGAAAAGTGAATTTTCATTCATGAATGCAGGAAGAAATGAGCTGAAACAGATGGGGGAACAAATTGAATTTGCCCGCTTTACAACATGTTTTATTAAAAAAAAAGGAGTAGAGAAGGTGGGGATGGGAGATATGCTTAGTGCGAAGGGTGAGTGTGCGTTGACTTGCTTCGTAATAAACGCATAATTATCTTTTCAATTTGATATGATAAACAAAAAAAAAGATATATTGACTTTGTATTTTTCATTTAAATTATAGAAAATGTTAGTGTGTAAAGCCAACTTTTGTAAAGTGCTATTTTACATTTAAATTGAATCAAAGTTTATAATTCTTTTAAACCCTTCCACTTTTTCGTTTGGAGCTATACTAATGTTTTCATCTTTATCACTGCCATAACTTGTACTTAGTGGATCCAATCTTTAAAAAATATCTTGGCTAAGCATAAAAAATGAATGCAAAGCTTTGAGCTACACTTTTCCTTGCAATACAACCTTTAGAGGTAGCTATACGAATATTTATACTTATGGACTTGGGATCAGGAGTGTACCGGCATTTTCTTGGAGGGATGGTAACTAAAGTATTTCAATTATTATCTGGGATCTCCAAATATTTACACTAAGGTGATTAAGTTGAGGAAGGTATATGAAGGTCACTCGCACAAACGTGGAGTGAGAGTGAGGTATATATTTAGAGTGGATAAAACCTCCTTGCTAGGCCAGGCCAAAATAAAAACGTCCAACTCTGCACCGTCCAATGTCAAACCATATTGGACAAGACTAACGCCTTTGTCATTCATGGTTAACAAGTATAAGTGTTTAATGTATTTAGCGAGTAGAAGTAGATATTTTGAAAGAAATATATGAAGGGTATGAAGATTATATTTATAAAAATATTCCAAATAATTTTACAAGTTGAACTAGTCGCATTATTATAGCGTGATATATTTTAAGCTCATTTATTTTAGGGAAAGAAAATCTGAAAATGTTATAATGTATTAAATATTATTATTATTATTATTATTATTTATTATTAAATAAAATAAATGAACCTATCTGATAAGTTGTATTAATAATCAAAATTGAAAAATAAAGACCATTTTTATATTTATCTTTAAATTGTCTGATATAAATCGTTACTTTTATAGAATGAATCAAGTAAAATAAAATTTAGCTTCTTTTAATTATAATAGAATTTAACTATTTCATATACTAAGAAAAATTCTAGTAGTTAAATAAATACATAAATGATACATGCATACCAAAAAATAAAAGATACATAAATATATATAGATTGTTGATACATACATAAATACATACACATAGATTGATACATACATACATACACACATACAACACAATACATACATACATACATACATACATACATACATACATACATACATACATACATACATACATACATGCATACATACATACATACATACACACATACACACATACATAGACACGCATACATACAACGCATTCACACATACATTCACACATAAATACACACATAAATACATACACACATACATACATAAATACACACATAAATACATACACACATACATACATACATATATGCATACATACATACATACATATATGCATACATATATGCATACATACTTACATACATTACATACATATATGCATACATACATACAATACATACATACATACATATATGCATACATATATACATACATACATACATACATGCATACATATATACATACATAAATACATACATGCATACATATATGCATACATACTTACTACATACATACATATATGCATACATACATACATACATACATATATGCATACATATATACATACATACATACATACATGCAATACATATAATACATACATAAATACATTACATGCATACATAATGCATACATACATACATACATACATACATACATACATACATATATGCATACATATATGCATACATACATGCATACATATATGCATACATACATGCATACATATATGCATACATACATGCATACATATATGCATACATACATACATACATACATAAATACCTTATAGCTTAGGCAAGAAACCTTCTTACATGTAGCTCAAAAAAACAACAACTCCCCTACTTAATACATTCTCATTGACTTTCTCCACACCTCCCTACCCTTTGCATACTTCCTTCGCTTCTATAACATCCATAAAACCAAGTCATATATGCTCTATTATTCTTAAAACTCTTAAAGTTTCTCTTTTTAACAAATTTATATATAACATTTAACCACGTTTTTGCATGGCCTAACCCCTTCCTTTTAATTCACACAATCTAACTTTAATGACTAAAATTGTAAACTCGATCCGATCATTCTTTAAAAAATGCTCAAAAATTTTTAAGATGCTTTTTTCCCAAAATAAACTTTGGATTAAATCACATCCTTCAGCCCCATTCATTATTGATTCTGCCCAATGGGTTTTCCACTTCTTTTCCCTTAATATCTCATTTAAAACCACATTCACCTGCCTTTTGTTTCCCCGGGACAACCCCAACTTCACACTCATAAAATTATTTGTGCCCAACACACTTTTTACGCGTATTGCCTCTTTCAAAACCCCTTTTTATCTATGCAATAGTCAAATACAGCAATGACTCGGAGATAAATTCGCCGCTGTTGATTTCACCTCTATTCTCTATTCTATAAAAATACTATCGATGGGGAAAAAACATCCATCGTCCTTAACAATTTCCCATTTTACTAAATTTGAAAAAAAATTCCCTTTAAACCCATCCTTTTCAAAACCCCTTCCCTTTTTATTTTTGAGATATTTTTACAAAATTAAAACTTCCCTGTCCCAAAATTCAAACGATTTAATGCATTTTTTGCAAATTATCACTTTTCAGACAAAATATGTCATCATATGATTTAAAGCAGCGCCAAATCACCAACGTCGGTTTTCAGATAAACGAAAAAAAACAGTGACTTTCTTCTTTACTGCAATACTTTTTTTATCAGTTATTGCAGCTAATAAATGGCCATTTTAACCCTTACCCTTGCATGAAACCACAACCAAAAACACCCAAACTTGTCAAAATTTTTTTTCACGGGGACCTCTAATTAAAAAATCCCCAAACTTGCCTATAATACTCAAAAAAAATTAAATTTGCCCAAATAATTCTTGCATCCCTCACCAGCTTGGGGCCTCTGTTAAAGTAAATACATTTTCCCATTTTGGGAAATTCGAAATGACAGCACCAGTTTGAACAACTCAAACAATTATCAAGTAAGTACGTACCACCGGGCCCTAACCCCAAAAGCATTTCATTTTTATCCTTTCTACGCCCCGCTTTACATCGTAATACTTTCTTAGGTTTTAAAAAACATTTCACCTCTTTAAAATTCCCTCCCATATAATTTTTTTCCCCAATTTTTTCTAATCTTTATCAATTTTTTAAAAACCAAAAACATTTTCTCAAAATACTCCCTACATCCTCTCTCTACAAATTTTTATCCCAGATCTTTTTAAACCCCCCCATTCTAAAAGACATAGGTATTTTTTTTTCACTTCTTTTTTTCATTCTCCCTTCCTACTTTCGAAAAGCTTGTAATGACCAATTTAAATATATAATAAAAATATATTAATCGAAGCATATTTTTATAAAACCAATAACCTTTCAAGCTAATACGCAATAGATATATTTTTAACTTTCGAACACTAAAAAACCTAAACCCTACTAAACCTAATGTTGATGGATGTCGACGTACATGACCCCCAGAGCCTAAAAGATAGTGGTCTTTGCAATGATGTCTGTCTGTGGTCTGTTTGAAACTTAAAATTAAGATAGTTTAATGAAGTGAGAAAGAGAAAAATGTAGATTTTTCCTCAAAATCGTCTCTAACGTTTTTGATTAAAACTCGTATGTATAACGTTGATTAAAAGTATAAATAACCTTTGAAACAAAATTTAAGGAATAACTTTACAGAAGCTTACATTTACATATCTCCTAAACTATTTGAATTATAAATTATTTGTAAAGTATTCTACTTGATTTTAAAACGCAATAATTCTACCAATGGCCATAGAGTAGTTCAATATAAGTTTTAGTTTCTCAAAAAGTTTATTGTTATTTTACTTCCTTAAACCTCTTAAGAAAAATTATTGTACAACCATGATCTAACTCCCCTTCATTTTAACTCATAGCCACTATTTTTCATTTTTTATTGTTCAAATTTTATAAATATGCGGATTAATAAGCAATGAATGTGCAACACCTAAAAAATTCGAAAATATATACAGGAATTCGAAAATTTTAATATACTAAGTTGTAGACCTTTGTAGACCAATATTGACTTTTTTTATCGGTCCAAAACATACAATGAGAACATCATGAATATCTTTAAAAATAAAAATTATAGAATTTAAAACCGCGGACTCAAAAATTGTTCTAAACGTAAAATATGCAATTTATACAGTTTTCTAGTGTATTTGTTTTTGATTCACTTATTTTACGAGTTTTGAGATAACTATTTCTATTTATAAACAATAGAGAGAGACGTCCGTGCGGAGATCCGTAAGAATTTTTATACACTAACAAATTACTTGTAATATGTTTAAATAACTCTAATTAGAATGAATTCTTATATTAAGAAGTGAAAAGTATTTAAAGTGTTTATAGACCAATGAAATGTGAGCGACCTAAGACAAAGCATAATTATACTCAATACATTTAAAATCGTTTAATTTATTTTATAAATAAACGAGCAGACGAAATACAAAGAACATTTCCAAGTATTAAGCCAAAAAAATAAATTCATTAATTATTTTAGCAACCATTTGTGAGCATACGATAATTTTTTTAATGAGATTAAATATTCTCAATAATATGGTTTCCATTTGTGAGGTAGATAACTAGCTCAATGCAAAGGATTAGACTAATCATAATTGCGATGCTCTTAATGATCCAATCTTATCTTCTACTTTCATTAATGACGAAATTAATTTACTAGGAGACGTTTGTATAAGCGAATGGGAGTTTTTTTTCCACCCATGAATTTGGATTTTGAAGATTATTCAGGTAAGGTACTCCAGAACAATACCGCTAAATACTAATAGAGTGATTAACACAACGATTGTAGTCCAAGAATCCAATCTGGGATGTTGCAACACGTGTATTTAACCACGTGTGGAATATTTCACTGTGATATTCACATACCCTACCTTATACAAACAAAGGGGCACATAAATTAAAACTAACTCTCCTTGTTACTAGGCCTAAAGAACAAATTTTTATTTTAATATTCAAAGATGATCCACAATTAAGATTATAAATTCAAACCTATCTAACCATCCGTCCGTAAATAAACATTTAATTACTCAAATACTGACGTACAACAGAAGTACGTACCCTTAGCACCTTATTAGTACAAACGTCTAATAGTGGTATCACTAAATCTATTAAGCGGTTGGCGAACAAAGTGAAATACATTCAGTCGCGAATTTTATTATCAACCAAATAATAAAATGTTAAAGGATATCAAATACCCTAGTATTTAATTTGAAGGCTTAATATGTTGTTTTGTATGATTTAGATAAGTAATAGGAAATGAATTGAATCTAACCCGAAAAATAAAATAAATTCCCATCCAAAAAACAATGAAATAATTGTTTATAATTTTCTTGAAATTTTCAATCTGGCGCAAAAAACTGGAAACGTGAGAGTTAATAATAAAATCATAATCAAAAATCATTGGAACATACCAATATATAAACTTATATAGGCCTTCGTAAAACTATATAAGATAAATAAAAAATATATTCCAAAGTATATAATAATATGGGAGCCTATATGTGTATATTACATTAAATATCATAAGGATTTAATTACCCCTAAGTTTATATTTAAATTACAAATATTCATGCATTAGTAGTTATAAATTGCTATTGATTTTATCAGTAAAAGTCGTACAACTATATTCAAAAATATAAGTGTTTTTTCACAATTACCTCTTAAATTTTTTAATCACGATGTGTTAAGTGTAAAATATCAAATAATGACTCCTTGGCATTTCTGTTAGACCAAAAGGGAACCAAATCCTGATAGGTGGGGGGTGCTGTTTGTGAGTTTTCGTAAATTGGTTTGTGAACCCAGTTTTAGTGAAAATATCAGAGTTTGTAGACATTTGGTTACATCCGTTTTTTAAAAATGAAAGGTTTTTCATTTTACTGGAATATTTTCTAGAATCTGAATGGCAACTTCAGAGTCGTAATTAATCTCCTACAAAACAATGACTTGACTCAGAATTCAATTTTAACAAAACGGTTTCTTTAGAAAACCAGATCTTCCATAAACCAAACCTGGGTTTCGTGTTCTTGGCTATTTTAAACATTTCAATAAACATTAAATTTAGGTTCTGGCCTTATGAATATAACTCTTATGCTTTAACTATATACTGTTGCCCGCGGCTTTTGCTCGCGTGGAGTTGATTATATACAAATACGAAAATCTACTATGGTATTTACGGATTAATTTAAAATAATACGTTACGTTGATGACCATTACTTGACCCCAGATCAAAATAATGCAAGTCCATTACAAAACCTTTCACCAACTTTTTCATCCCTTTATTAAATAAAATTCCAAAAATTCCTGAAACACGTATTTTATTTTAGTTTTACGTCAATAACCGAAATAACAAAATATTGTTTATATGTTAACTTTCAAAATGACGGACTTTCATACATATTAACATACATATTATCATCCCCTATTTTGACCCTTTGGGGTGGAATTTTCTAAAAAATCCTTTCTTAGTTTGGTGCTTACATAACAAAATGAATATAACAGTCCAAATTCATGCTTGTATCCTTGATAGTTTGCGCTCGGACGATGATAATCAGTAAGTCAGATCCAGATCCAGTCAGGACAAGTTATTTATAAGTATAGAATCAAATTACTATATATATGAATGTTATTTTTATCTGCTCCTATTTAAAAAGTGATTCAGCTAATTGACTGAATAAAGCAAGGATTTAGGACAACGTCATGCTAATATTACAAATAAAGCTCATGCCGTATTCCCATGCTGGAGATACCTTATATAATTTACCTAACTCAATCTGGTGGGGTTTTCTATACTAAATCTATTATTTGAGTTTGGATTAATCTTGTATCCAATTTTTTTAAACATTACTAAAATTTTGGGATGTTAATAGTTGGTGAGTTTAGTAATTAAATTTTTTTAGTCAGTGCTAATGCAAAATACCTATTATTTTTTAAACTAAAAAATACCCACCCCAGACTTAAAACTAATTAAACTACTCTATGAACCTGACAATTAATAATCCAAATTTAAATTAGATATGATCTTGAGATTTGGGAATAAAAATAAAAATCCAAACGTAAAAATAGATGATTTAATTTTTGTTGTATAATCAGGAAAATAAGTCTGGTTCTCACTTCTTCACTTACATAAAAATTTTTATATTTCTCGAAAATTTGATAAAGGGAAGTTTGTAATCATCTAAAAAATTAAACTCGTAAATTTAAATGACGTCAAAGTTCATGAACTTGGAAAAGTTTTTTTTTCCCGAAAAGCGCTTTTTTGTTATCTGGATTTACTGGGCCTAGAGCTTAAGTATTTTACGGGATCGGATGAAAATAGTATCTATAGTTTTCATAAATTTTTCACCAAATATGTATCATTAAAAATCCAAAATTTAAAGAAGAAAAAAATTGAAGTGAAAGTAAAAAAAATGTATCCTACGTTTTTAATTAAAATTATATCTGTAGGCCTTTCCCAATCTCTTAAATTTCAGTAAAGGTCTTATGGAACCTCCCACTTTTCCTACCCATTGGTTTCCCCGTTATTTTTTTTTAAAACCCAGGTGGAGTTTTACCGTTATGTAGTTTAAAAAATAACGTCGTTTTTTCCCTATGTATAACATGCTTTATTAGTAATACTCTTTTGTAAATCTGTTAAATAATATTCAACCAAAAGATTTTTAAACCATTGTTTTTAACCATATATAAAACTTACATTTCTATCTAGTTTCATGAGTTAACAAATATATCCGTTATAAGTCTCGTTACAATGGTGTGGGAAGGGTTTATTTACTTTAAAATAACTATAAGAAGAGTACTAATTATTTTAAAAAAATTAAAGGAAATAGTCCCCTCCTTTTTAAATGTTTAGTGTAGTTTTGAAGTTTTAATGATGAAAAAATTATTTAACTCTGCCCGGCTTGAAGAACGTTTTTACATTGAAACAAAATTTCTTTACTCTGTGTAGTTTTAGCGGTTTGCTGTATACAAGACAAAATTTAAATATTTGGAAAAATATTTTAATCTGTAACATTTTAAATATACCAAAAATACTTTGTGAAACACCAAATACCCCCCTGGTGTCGTTGGTATAAGGCTTTTTTCCTCATTACACTTTGTCACCCTTAGTTCACTTCGGAGTTTGAAACCTTACCAAATTCACTGGCATATATCCAACACATAAAACCAAATTCGATAGCGCGCCCTAAAACCGTGCTAGGGTCCAGCCCCCCTTTCCCCCCCTGTCTAAGATTAATATGGTAAACTGTTGATGTTGATGAATGTTTGTGTTTTTATTAATATTGGGTAGTTTGGTCATGATTGATATAATCAGGTGTTCGAAAAAATGGGTAAGTACACCCATTTAAAAACAAAATTTTGGAGTTGGTTTATTATTTTGAAATTTTTTACATTCCAGCAAATACCCGTTTCATTTATTCTTTTGAACTGATCCCCCTTTCAAGCATATTTTTAATTTTAACTTGTAGCAAAAACATAGTACGACTTTAAAAACCCCCCCTTGACTATAAAAAAGCCTAAAACTTACTTTGGGTTAGCACCCAAAGAAAAACCCTACTGATAAAGTCCAAATGGTGAACTAATTAACGCCTTGAAAAGGCAATAACCCAGTTTGAAAAGTACAAAAAGATTTTATCATCAGCTGTGAGCCATTGGTGTTTATTTTTGTTTTATTTGATATTACAAAAAAGGGGTTTTTTTTGATAAATAAATTGTTAACGAAGAAAAATTTATTGATTCAGGAAATTTTTTAAGAAAGTGCAAATCACAATCGCACCCAACGAGAAGAGAAAACCATTTGTTTTAAAAAATGACTTTTGAAAAATTTCTTTATTTCGACATACTTCCCATCTACTCATCGCAGGTGATTTTGTTCATTGTCTATTAAATCTGGTTTAATATAATAATAATAATAATAATAATATAATAATTATCATAAATAACACTTGTACACAATTATTAGCATGTGCCAAACTTCTAATGCACCTAATGCCAAAATTTTTATAAACTTGTACAATTGATAGAAACCCGCTTTGGTGGCCACGTGGTCTAACGCGCTCCTCTCATGTTAAACTTGACTTCCGATCACGTGGAGGTAAGGTTCGAATTTCATCGAGTGTACTAAGGGTGGTTTTTCAAAAAGGTATTCTACTCTTTCTCCACACAATTGTGGGTACAATTCCTCTAAGTTCAACCTTACTCATCCTTAACCCATAACATAATTATTCTATAAGCAAGTAACCCAAACGGTTACTAAGACGTGGAGCTCAAAAAAATACTTGATAAGATTCTAATACAAAATCTGTCTCGAGCGGTAAGATCCGGCAACTGCACGCTCCATAAGACTTTGTACATCAATTTAATTTAATAGTGAGATCGGCCCTAGAGGCTAAGTTTGACAGTATAAACAAATATGACGCATATTACTTTATCCAGGAAATTGATTTATAAGCAGTACCGCCACGAAGAGGGACTATTGATACCATGGAACACAGCTAAAATAATAAGAACTGAAAAATGTATGAAATAAAATATGAGTTTGAAGCAATAAAACGCCCAACCCGCTAATGGGGTCTCCACGGAGGAACTTACTGGGCATTGTCACAATTACACAATGTACTTGACCTAGTCCTTTCCTTCTTTTCGAAGGTCTTAGAAACTTAACGGTGACTATAATTTGTGTTACTGAAATTAAATTTGGCACACAAATAATGTTGGGGCAGTAAATCAAGTTAAATTTTAAAAATAATTCATTATATGAGTAACATTTGAGTGTTCACTATAAGTTAAGAAATAATTTTCGTAGATTTCTTTTATTTTATACAAGTGACAACAAAGTTTAAAAAAATCTAAAAAACCATGTCAAGAAAATATATTCTAAAAACAGGGAGGTGAAGGCATTCCCCTTCTGGAAAGAAACTTGTCTCCACTGACTGAAAATTAACTCCCCCCTTCCTCTGGAATAAACTTGCCTCACTTTAGTTGTATATCACTTCTTTCCGATTTTCTCAAACATGAAACTCAAATATGGTGGTTTATCAAACTCCTATTAACTTCTAGATACACCCAAATTTTTAAAAATTTTTTGGTTGAAAATCACCTTAAATCATTCTAAAGCAACCGATCATAAAATTTGCTAGAAGAAGAAAATTCAAATAGCTCTGAGAGCATCTAGTTATTCACAATTTGCTGAAAGGGCCCACCTATAAGGCATTCACGAGCTAAGTTTCCCTGGATGACAGCTCGAAATGTTACTAGAAGTAATCCCTAATATATCACTACGCCCAACAGCTGACATCTATCACTTTGGATCATGTAATGAAGAACAGATGGTAATATATTAATGTGATAGTTAACCACAGTAAATTTAGGCAATATTATTTATATATTTATTTGAGTTCGGACACAAAGTTTTATTTATAATTATATTCCCCTTGAAAAAATATTAACAACACTTTCACAAAAACTTCTAACGAACATAGCTTCAAAATGGCGACTGACGAATCTAAACCATATGATTGAACATAAACGGTAAACAAGTTTTTTACAATGATGCAAGCACGCAGTTGATAAAAATATTTTATTCAGTTAAATATTTCAAAATACGATAAAATAATCATAAAATCATTAATTGTATGTAAAAAAATGACAACAATTTTCTCTTTTCCAAGTAAATAAGATGCCTCTAATAAAATATATTAATCCTGTGCACTATATTACACAAAATCAGTAACGTTCCAAAACGAAAAGTAAGTACTTTTAACTATGTTTAAAATATTGTTTCGAGTTGGATAAAAAGAAATTATTAAAAAAAAATGAACTAGTATGAGAAAACTTAAGTTTACGTAATTTTAAATGTACTATATAACAGGTAATTAAAGATCTTTACATTTATAACAAAACTTAGATCTTTTACAAGTGTTGGCAACCCAAAACCTAAACATAGTGATTTTCGAACTGTCATCCAGTAAAAACCTATCGTGAATCGAATATAAGATAGCTTAAAAATACATTTAATTTCAGAGCTTTTTCAGGCATGGACAGTCCAATTAGCTTCTAGAATCACCAAATTTTCAAAAATTGGTATAATGAAGAAACACTTCAAATAGCTTTCTATAAAAGGAATTTGGTTTATATGAAGACCATTCTAAATAGCTTTTAGGGCATTCAAATTCAAAAGTTTATGGGAGACTATTCCAAATAGCTTATACAAGAGTCTAACATAACCAATTCTTTCCAGAGAAAGGCCGCTGTAAAATATTTTCCAGAATTGTTCCCAGATCCCTAAAAAAAAATATTTGCGAACTGCCCCTGGACAAATAAAGTTTATCCGCATCTGAAATCAAATATTACAAAAAGAGGAGGGCACGATATTAATCCCTAGAAACCGGACCCTGTCTGACCACCTGGTGGGCCTGCTTATAGGGTTCTTATCATACGCGGATTGATCCAATTTTTATCATATCTTCTAAGTTCTCGAGATACAAAATAACGTATCAATGCAAAGTTATAAAAGTGTTACAGAGTTTTTTAAAGACTATTTATAAATACTATAATTGTTTAGGAATGTTATATTATATTTATTAGTTCAAAGATATTAAGTCAAATAAGTTTTTATAAGATTAAAAATGCCTTAGGAAATGTTGAGTAAGTGTATAGAATTTTTTTTTTCTGTATTAGTGTATATTATTTCATCTCTTTGGAGATGTGTGGTGGTACTCTTTTTACTTTCTCTCGAACCCTAAAAGAGAGAAGTATTGTCATCGTCAGAAATAATTGATTCGAAATTTTTATAAATGTCGACATTTCATGACTCCTTGAAACTGGCAGAGCTATTTATCTTTGACAACGCATTACTTATTTCAACTACATTATTATAAATCTTAGGAAAAAAATTTATATATATTCCGTTAATTTTTCACTTAGTTTGTTTTTTTTATACAACAATTAAAAGATAAACACCTTTTTAACCTTTTTATTTAACTGATTAAAATTTTTATAAATTAATATATTAGGAAAATTTATACTTTTTCCCTTCATAATTTTTTTAAAAAATAAATTTTTAAAACGAGGGGGTGGAAGGAAACCCCCCAAAATTTCGAGCTATTAAAAATGCCCTCCACTTTAATGTAAAAAGTGAGAAAATCTGTGCAGTGAAATATACAAATTTTTTTTTCTCATAGAAAACCAAAATTTTAATATTGTCTAAATTTAAAATAGATTTCCACGACTAATTATTGTTTTATTTATTCCAATACAATTGAGCCTAAGTGTTCCTTAATATTAGTTTAACCAATTAAAAGGATATTTCGATTGAAAATTTAATATTTCACCTATATTATCGCTAAAAAATTAGCAAAAGTATATTGCAACGAGATTAATTTTAAATGTATGACATCAAGAAAGGAGTGCTCTCGTTGTTTTACCCTAACTGCGTTCTCTGTTCTCTCTCACTCCCTCTACTCGTCCATCCTTCCTTTAGCAGGTTTGGCAGTCATTCTTATTGACAGGGGTATAAGAGGAGACAAGAGGAGCGTAAATGGAAATAAAAGGGACACTTCGGGAGAGCTGGGTTAGTAATAATTTCTAGAAATGGAGAATCCAGACTCTTAATCTATGACCCAAAACATACACACAGTTGGCGATAGCCAGAGGATCCCCAATCTTAGATGAGCTAGCCAAGTGAGTGGGCTGGCGTGTCCAAGGCTAGTTTACCCGTAGTGGGTAAGCGTGGTTCCAATGTATGGGCTAGTGGTGTCCAGTGTTTGTGCAGCGTGTCAGGTTTGTTGGCTAGCGTGTCCATGTAATTGGGCCTAGTATGGGTCCAGTGTTTGGGCCTGAGTTGTCAGTTTGTTTTCTATCGTGGTCCACTGTACGGGCTAGCAGATAAATCTGTAGAGACAACGGTACTAGTTTTGTGGCAAGCGTGTCCAGTGAGTATCAGCGTGTCCAGTGTAAATGGGCAAGCGACCCGGGGTTGGAACAGCGAGTCTAGCGTTTTCCATGTAACGCATGTCAGCATATCTTGGCATGCGCGAGGACCATAGCGACTTTAAGGAATGGCGCGGGGTTGATGTAGACATTGATAGTTAATGTGAACTATTTTAAAAATGAATAACTTTGTGACTGCTTATAAGTATTTGAGAGTTACTGCATGTTTTATAGTTAATTATCTAATTATTATTTTATTTATTTTATTCCATTTCATTTCATGTTATTTTATTCTAGTATAAACTTAGACTTAATTATTATTCCTATTAATTAATCCAGTAACTTGTTTTAGTTTAGTTTATTAAATTCTTTTAAGTTTATGTGATTGTTTAATTTTTAATAATCAAACCTTGAGTATTCTGTGGCGTTAATCATCATCTTTTTTTACAGCGCGGATCCAAAATACTTTAAATAGTAATTTTTCTTTTCACATTGCCCCTTCTATGCCACAACACGTGCACCACGCGTTACAATATATTTGTTTGTAGGTGGTCACTTAATCTAAGAAATCAACTGAACAATAACATAAAGTTGAATGAGAAATTATAGTTACCGTATATCGTTTACGTGCAATGACTTATGAACTAACACACAACATAACTATCCTTAAAATCTCAACTCTATTATGTGCAAGCTTTTGCTTATACGCTAAAAGAGCTGAGGAGACAAATAGTCCGAAGCTATTATTAATCTTTTTAGTGAGGATTCTCCATCTAGATTTCATATTCTAAAATTTTAAAGGTGACACTGAAGACGGAATCTAACAAACCGTGACCTTTGGCTAGTACCCAATGCCAAACACAGACTAATCCAGGAATTTTCCGTTGGACACAGGTCCCTAAAAATTTTAAGGAAAAGTCTAATGATGGTCGCAAACGAAAAATCGACGGCCTATAATGTGTGATTTTATAAGGATTTTCGAGCTATCAGATAACCATGTCCACCTTTGACATCGGTAGATTGCTTAATGCTAGCCACATGTACAATTATTATAACTGTAAGGACCGCATATTTAAGAATCAAATATCCAAAGATTTTATTTAGGCTTTTTAGTGAGACATTCCTTGACGAGCTCAGTGCTTAGAGCATTGGCGTGCTAACCATAGGTCCCGGGCTCCATCCCCGTGCCAAGGTTTCAATTTTTCAATCTCAGAATATCAAAGATAAGTACATTTTATTAATTTCCAGGGATGATTCGAAACCTGTAAAATAGGAACCCTTATAACACCAAGGAGTTTGGTTGGTCACAGACTTGAATCCTGGAAAATTCCACCGTAAAATAAAGAAAAAAGTCTCTGGAATTCAACATACTAATTTTTTTTCTCAATGAATTTAAAATATGAAAGTAGAAGCGTGATGCATAATTTTAACATTCATTGAAATTTCATGGGCACCGAAGGTTTGTTGTATTGGAAATTAATGTGAAAGAAATCTGATACAACCAATGTGAATAAACAAGGTTTTGACACCCCGTCTTACAAACCTGTACGGGTTTTATGTATATATACATGAAAGTGTACCGTAATTTTCTTGGAGGGAAATAAAATCCACCTATCAGTCACCCGAAAGGGATTCGATTACCTATTCCCCCCATTATCATAGTCGCAGTATATGTCAAAGTGACATAGGACTATTAATATAATTCAAACACTAAATCATGTTTTTTGATTATTGATTGGTAATTAAAATACTGTGAAAAATGTATGTTATAAAACCTTTAAAACATGTTAATTATCAATATTACGGATATGTGTGACCCCTATAATGGGTGTTACTATTAATTAGACTATTCTGACTAAATAAAAGTATGTTCATGATAGCTTTTTATTACCTGGATGACAGTACAAAAATCATATATTTAGGTTTTGGGGTTGCCAACGCTTGTAAACATCACCATATTTGCTATAAATGTAAAGTTTACAATTACTGGTTATGTTATACATTTAAATAACGTAAACTTACGCCTTTCTCATACTAATGATACTACATCAATACCTTTTACTCCAGCAACGTATTACTTGGAAAATAGAAAAGATTTGTCACCTTTTTTAAAATAAAAATAAATAATTTTATGAATATTTATTAGTATTTTGAAATATTTTATCTGAATACAATCTATATTTTATCAACTGCGTGGGTGTATCATTGTAAAAAACATATATTCCCTCATGTATCAAAGCACCACAGGATTTAAATTCGTCCGGTCGCTATTATTTGAAAGTTATTATACGTTATACCTTTTGTTGGGAGAGCTCAGAATAGTATTTTTAAAAGTGAAATAAACGATAAAATAAGCTTTGTGCCTGACTCTCAAATAATCTATATATATATATATATATATACATACACCACACCATAATATTGGCCAAAAATACTACTGTGGTTTTTATAACTATCACATACATATAGAATGAACTGTTTTTTCATTGCAGTTAGACCCAAAGTGTGAATAGATGTCAGCTGTTAGCGTACAGCTATATTATGTATATTTCTATGTAACATTTATGAGCTGTCATCCAAATAAACTAAGGTCGTGAATGAATTACACCTTTATTGCGGTGCCGTTGCGTCGACGTCAATGCAACATGCAATTAGTGGAAGTTTCACAGCGAAGCCTTGCTGGTTGTGAGTTTGGCTGAGAACAAACGACGGGATTTGGTACTGCAAACCGTTTGAAATTGAGTTGTGTGTTTCTACCGTCAACGAGTGGGTACATATTTATAGATGACACTGAAGAGAGAAGGGTATAGGTAGAGATTTTAAAACGAGTTCACAAGATTTACAATGACAAAAACTAGAAAACCAAGCCCTAGTCTGAAGTACCCAGGCGTTAGAAACACCGTCATTGCACTTGGTTATAATTGACTGGGATTTTGAAGTTTGAATCCCTCTCTGGTGTCATCGGGAGTGAATTTAAAAAAAAATTAAATTATTTGTAGCTATCAAATCTTCCCCCACGCCTAATGGAGGGAATGTAGGTGCCCCTATCTACTACCATCTCATCACTACACGTAGATTAATCCAAGTACGGTATTAGCTCTATCTCTTTTTTTATAAACATATTTTGTGTCATGAGATTTTTATAGCACTGCTTTTTATTACTAACTTGTTTGGGATATATGCTTGTGAACTATTACACTGATGTGGCTAGAAGATTAGGAAGCCTAATTTTGAATATTCACCCATATTTGTGTGGCGGACAGTGAAAAACCATTCAGGAAAAGAGGCACCCTCAAGTGCACCCGACCTGGGCTCAATTTCCAAACTAGTCCAACACGAGATTAGTGCGTTAGACCACCAGTGGGCCACCAAAAGTGGGTCCGTCAAAATTACCCGTTGTGTTTCTAATCATTATAGTTTTACAGACCTGTGGGAGCAAGGTGAGAAAGCTAGAATATAAGAAAAGATATAGCCGAATTGCAATAGCAGGGTTTAAAACCACTAGAAAAATAACCTCATAATAGCACTATCCCTTACCAAGTTTCCCCACTTGGCCTCCCACCTAGCCCGCCCCCCACTCAGCAAGCCTCGATCCCTTGTCCACGCCCAACAACTACAAACCAGAGCTATATAGATTCAAGTTTTAATCGCATTCCGGACAATTTGGAACCAAATTAATTTTTAAATAATATATACTCTTACTCCACCATATACTTTATCTCATAAAGAACAAACCTAAGTAATAAAGGGGAAGTTTTTAAAACGTTTAACTAGTGTTAAAACGTATAATCTCTATTTTAAAACTGAATTTCTACATTTGTCAGATCTCGAAAGAATGCGAATATAATAGTTAACAGACCTAACAAAAATAAATGACAGAATCTCTAAATAAACTTTGAAGCAGAAAATGCCTCTTTAAAAAATACACGCACATCAAATAAATAGAAAATATTCACTTGACTATCCCCAGAAAAAAGAAAGACAAAATACGACACTGGAAAGTTGAATGAAGACAGAATGATTTAATGTTATTAAATTATCATCAGACAACCTGTCAAACCTTTATTGTTTCTATTTCATCTCTTTAGAAGAAAGAAATCGATTATGGTGGGATATAAGTTGTGCTATATCTCATTGATCAGGCAAGCTGAAATAAACCTCTAGTTTGTTTTACATTGGAGATTTATAATCACATCAGTGTAGGATACTGAGTAAATGTTAAAACTAATTAAAACTAGTTAAAACTATTCTAATTACTCTCCAAAATCATTTCTCTCAAAATGTTATTCCTAAAACAAATGATTTTTAAAAAATATTTAAAATGACCTACCGGACACCAAAATAACCCCACTACCATTACACAATTTGTGGAACTTTGTTGAAAATAGGGTTAGTATTCCCAGATATATGGCATATTCTCTAATGGATCACAAATCGTAAAATGTTGATAACAGTTTAAAGTTCGCATGCTAATATAAGGACTAAAATAAACATAATTTCAAAGTCTGGGAGTAACAATGTTCCAATTCGATAAAGAGAATCATGTAATATTTAATCAAGATAGAATAAACTGGAAATACAATTCTCTATATACATTTGGCAGCCTGAGTATCGAGGCACTTTAAAAAACTACTATTGTTCGAAGCGAAGGCTATATCTAAGTTTCTAAACTTTTTACCCTTAACTCAGATCTACTATGCAAGAGAAGCCATGTTGAAATTGATTTTGGAAACATCACCTTAAAAATTAAAAAAATTAATTAAAAAATCTTTTTAAAAAACTTTTAATTAATGTAGATAATGGTTGAGGCTTTATACTCCTTAGGCTTGTACCATAATTTAAAATAAGAATATATTTCTTAAATAAACGTGCTGGAATTATATCCAGTTCATTCAATTGCTCCTCACCATTTTCGGCAGGTGGTCCTCCCTTAAACGACTCATGTTATATAAGCTAACTGTGAATGTTGCAAGAATATGATGAGTTGTATATAGTCACGGTGGTATCTACAAAGCCCTGTTTCACATTGGGGATTGTAAAAATGTTTATTTACTCTTACTCAAACCTTGCCAAACGTTTAAACAAAATCACCGTCGATTTAAAAAAAATTACCTTCAACCACCTGTGAATGTTAATAAGTCATGTCAATATTTTTTGGTTAAGGTTATTTTCAACACGTTTTAACTAGTTTATTTTAAACTTAGGCTAAGATAGATTAGGTTAGTTTAGGTTAATTTGATTCATGTTCCTATATTTGTATCAAATTACATTAGATATTCTATAGACAAATCACCATTAAATTATATAAACATAAATTCAACCAAAAATACATTGGAAATTTATAAAAATTTGTGGGTAAATATATAAAATTATTATTATTTTGTTAAATAAACCATCGCTTCCGTGATTCTATACATTCACAGTTAATTTACAAAATAGATATCCATTCCATATATAATATATATATAAATATATATATATATACACTATGATATATATATATGTGGTGGATATATATAAATATTATATAAATATATATATATCAACGACGTCAACTAACGATTAAGGCTATACCATATACAATTTTAATTAATTTATTGGGGTAGGGAATGTGTAAAGAAATCATTTTTGGGGTAGTCTATACCGACATTTTCGTTGGGGAGGAGTTGTGAAAAAATCATGGTAGAACAAAAACCACTCTCAGTAGAACCGACCTGATATAACTACGAATCATCCTCGTCTTCAGCAAACCAGTGAGTTTAGCACGATAGTGACACCCAAACCATGTGGACACTGAAGAGAAACTCGGTGATATATTTTCTTACATGTCAATAAAGAATGAACTGGCCTGATGCCTAACCGATACAAATTAAAAAAAAAATCAAATACAAGCGAAGGTAAGCTCAGCAAATAGGATATATGTTTCAGCTAACAGCATTACTTATAACTGGTTAATTATGGATGAGGAAGTGTATGGGGGGGGTGGATTAAGAATAAATACATGGGCGTGGTAGGAAGAGTTAGAAACCATTCAACGAAAAATAACCTACCCCATGCCAATTGTACACGTCGAACCCCAACTTCCCGTTACTGAAAAACCAGACGAGATTGAACATATTGTTTCATGTGGCCAACGTTGTGAGTGATTAATCATGATATCTTGGGATTTATTTAAACATTGAAGATTGAATACAATATACATACATTCGAAGACACGAAGCTAATAACGAATATATTATCTTTTGTGCTGGAATAGGAATGATATTTAAAGTGAAATCCTTATTATAGCAATACAATACCTTTAAAATATAGGAATGTTAGCTAAATTCATTTTTAAAGACATGTTCGTATGAAAATTGTGTATGGTTCTCACAGTCGCATGAACACCCCGAAATACATTTATTGACTCCCTATAGAAACGTGGACCATTAGATAAATGATTTAATCATCATGAGACTATATACCTGCCTAACTTACAACGGCGAATTACCACCCATTACAAACTTCAAACAAATTAAATTACAATGTCACTAATACACTCATAAATAAATAATTTCATGCACCTGCAGGGATTTACCAAGTTTCCTTACTCGCTTCAGTGGCGATGGTCCAAGGCGTCGTCCACTCTGTTTAAGACTAACTGTTAAAAATGGGAAGATTGGGTGTACAAATGTTGCTTTTCATAATGGTTTTCCCACTCTCATTCCACTCAAATATCAGGTACACTACCCCTAAATAAAGCTTCTCTATCCTTAAATCATTAACGTAGTTACAACATAACGCGTAAAAACCCGAATTGTAGTAAAAACGCGGTGCAAAAAAACGAAACATTCAGAAGTTGAAACGGGGAGTAGTAAGAAGTAGTACTCCAACTACAAAACATTTTTTTTTATTCCATTTTAAATCTAAATTATCTTTTCCTGCTAGTAAAAAGCTTCAAAGTAACCTAAATGGAATTTTAATTTCATACACATGGCACCCAAACTAAATCTCTTTATAATGGTGGTATACCGTACTTTTTTTTCCCCCATTACACTCGTCGTTGGTAATATTTCCTCTCGATGCATGGAAATTCAATTCTGAGGCCTTTGGCTACTATTGGGAAACAGGGTTGTTAATCTCATCCTTTTTGTTTGGTCACTCTCTCCCCACAAATAATACAAGTATTGGAACATTTGGTTATTAGGTTGCCAGTAAGCTACTTCTTACCCTCACACACCACCTTCCCCCATAACGAAAACGAGGATATTTGGCAAAATTTGACTGAGAAAGAACAAAAAGAAGCTTTTCCTACGAAAGAAGTCGCTGTTCCTTCACATTTTATATTGGGGTGTAGTGGTTAATTTTTAAGAGAGGCGCCTTTCACTTCTATTTTTTAGTACTCCAATGGTGGTTTACAATTCTAAAGGCTATTTCAGATATTTAAAAAAATATAAATATTACATTGTTTAATCTTAAGGTGGTTGACTCTGGAAGATGTATCTTTTGTTTTACACAATACTATGGTTTGAAACAAACTAAATGCATGCACCTTCGATGAGAAATGTTAATATCATCATAAACTAATAGTTAAATTAAAATATATTTAACGCGCTGTATAGCTTTGTATGGCATGATTTATTTTAAATTAAAATTTTTATGATTGTGTCTTGTGTAGAGATTGAATCAGAAGAAATATATCAGAAATATAAATTTCTACTTTATTAATTTTCAGGTAAGTTTCATCGAAAGCTTGTTGGATATACTAGAGATATTCGGGCCACTTCATTTTCTAATGAACATTCTTCTACATTTTTCAGGTGAGAAATTATTTTTTACTTTAATTACTAGCCATTAACAACGCCTTGTGTGCATCAAACAATTATCTTAAGTTTAAAAATAAGATTTTAATTAGCCAAAAATAATTTACACAATAAGAGAATATTTACAATCAATATAAACATTAATATATTTGATGCTATAACAAACGCACATGCCACTAAGTCTACCCCGGGATTGATTTATCAACATTGACAAAATATTAATTTTTGATAACATCACGGTAATCCCATTTTATAACGGTGCTTGGTTAACATCTGTTCTAGAATTGAGTTTAACTTTTTATTTAGGATCTGATGCAAAAAAATGGTTTTGAAAATAACGAATGAATATACATGGTAATATCATAATAGGCAAGGAAAGATAAAACAATATACTGGAATCATAACTGCGTACCAACTGTAGAAAGACTAGTACTGTAAGACTAAAGTGGTTCGGGTATATGTAAGGAAATTCCAAGCTTTTTAAATGATAGAGATGTGTAGGGTAAGGAGACAAGTTTCAATGTCCTAGAAGGAAGAAGATTTGATGACCAAATTAGAGTGGGGCATTCAGGAAATGCGAGAAAAGATAAGGTTTTGCAATTTTTCATAACAAATATTATTTTTTAAAAACAAAATAGGCGTCAAAAATTGGCCTTCTCTAAAAATATAGAGCTTATTTATATTTACAGTATGACCTCATAAGGTTTTATAGTATCTATCAAGAGTATCCTGATGTTTTTATGAAAATTCTTTTTCCTAATTGAAATAAGTTTAGATAATCCAACTAGCTCACGACAAGAAAATTATTAAATACATGATATCACCAAGTGAAGAAAATTAAACTTTAGTTTGTTATAGAGGCCATATATTGATTTAATTTGACCAAAAAAGTAGCAAAATCCCTAGCATTTCCTAGCGGTATCGTATCCCCAATCTCTTTAAATAATACTTTAAAAAATCAAAGAGAGACTTGCGTAGTTGTAGTGAGTAAGGAAACATACCAGTAAAAATTAATAATTAGGAAAGCAAGTTGTTGAAAAATTCTACCCAGTTCGCTGGGAGGTATGGAAGGATGATGACTGAATGAAATAAGAAAATGCATGAAAAATAACATACCTAGTTTTATCAACATAATGAGCTGGATTTGGAACAGTAAAAAATAGACAATACCAATATATGGAATCACCAAACATTTTGCCGTTCAAGTAACTGGCTCGAATTCAATCCCTACTAAAGTCATGCATAGGAAAAAAAAAAATAAGTTGGCATTCAATATAGTGGGAGATTATATAGTATTATTTGTTAAACAATTTAAGAATTACATGATTATAAATATAAACCACATCGATGGGCCTATAGACAAAGACATCAAATGTGTCGGAATTGCTTGCCAGCGTTTGGGGATGTGGTCAAGGCTTGAATCCGGCATAATCCACTAATGGAGTTATGAAAATATGTTAATGGACCTGGATGGATAAATAAGTCCCAGTGCACACATACAAAAAAAAGCTATCTCCTTATTTGATGGCTTTTTTTTTCATTGAAGAACGTACCTGAAAGATAGCCTCTCATATACCGCCAAGTGATCGAGCAAATAATAATAATAATATCATTATAAAGAATTATAAATATAAATAATAATATAATTATAAAGAATTATAATTATATAATAATATAAATTAAAAATAATTAAATGTCTAGTAATATAATTATAAAATAATTATAATATAAAATAATAATAAAATATAAAAAAATTATTATATAATAAATTATAATTGTTATTATAGTATTGTTATAATTATTATTATTATTAGGATAATTAAACAGAATTCGAAACTCCTTTTAGGCCCCAAACTCTCCACGCTCGCGTATACTTTATTGTGAAGCCTTATTGTTTTTAATTATTTTCAATAGTAAAATTTATTGAAATTTTTGCCACTGATCATGTAGGAGTTCATATCCCTTCTCTGCAACTGTCTCTTAATCCAAAATTATTTTTTTCTCAATAGCTCTTATAAGGTAAGCCCAATAGGTCGTTAGTTCCAATCACCAATTATAGATTTGTCGAATTCAACTTAATAACATAAAAGAAAAGCTAAACAAACTCAGAGAGTTATTTTAAGGAAATCCCATCAATAATTTATCAAAAAGAGGTTCCACCTATAATATTAAATTCCCCAATATTCTGATTATTTTTTTTCATATGTTACGGTTTTTAACCACTCTTTAGTAGTTGTATATTATTGGAATTTTTTATTTCTAATCATTATTATTACATTATTTTTTTTCTGTAACTATTCATCAATAATAAAACATTACTAGCTATTTTGTTTATCCATTTTATCGTGTAAATATATGTTTAGTTACTAATTGTGTACTTTTCGATTGCTTTCCTGATAAAGGTCTTAAGAACTGTTGGCCAGACTATAATAAAGGGAAATTAAAATTGAAAATATTGTATAAATTACAATCACTGTTCGATATTAAAATTCATAGTCATAGTGGGGTGCACTACGGGAAATTATAGGAATTTATTTTTCCATACTCCCACCACAAAAGAGGGATACACTTCCCTAAAATTATACCCTCCTCTCACTCCCTATTATCACTATCAAAATAAAGTATGTTTATAACCTTAATGGGTAGTATGACATGGGTGAACAAATAATAAGGATATAAGATTTTTTTCAACGAAATTGTTATTAACAGTTTAATTAGAGGGTAGAAACAAGGAATATATCTGGCGCAGGGTCGCCAAATTCTTTGATTGTGAAAGTTTACTTTAAAAAAAGCCAAATTTGATTCAGAGACACTCAGATTAAAATTTTGCCATCGCGTAAATTGCTTTATTGGTGTCTGTCATCAAGCACACCTTCGTTCACTTGGTTTTGAGGGAGGGCTAATGAATAGGGGATGGGCTTAGTGCCCAGATCCGTAATTGTTATGGAAAAAATATAAATAGTTTGGCATATCATCGTCTAAATGAACTTTTTAATGCTAAAGCTTAAAAGAGTATTACTATTTTTTTTAAACAAACTGATAGTGAGCGAAACATAAAAAAAAAACTGGTGTTTTAACTCACATAGAAGACCACACTACACTTTCATACAAAATATTTTTAAATATTATGATTAACTTTCCTCTCTCATTTGAATGCAGTCTATAATGGTTCATTTATGAACCTGTCTTCTGAATTTGTTCAACCATTTCTTCTGAACATGAAACTCCCCATAAGTAGGGTAAAGCAGAGAAACACTTATCGCTTTGAGTGCAGCGTGAACCAGACCGGATAATTTTCTTATCAGACAAGAGCCATACAATCTTAAACTTAAGGCAACAGTCTTCAAGTTTATTTATTTGGAAATCTGCCAATTAATTTCACACGGGAACTACCGAAACATATGCAGTTAGCGAGCCTCTGGTCTTCACTTTTGCAGTTATTGTTGGATTCCGGTCCCTAGAGGAAACGCTTCGCATTAACGAGTGGAGAGGAAATATGAAAACCACAGGATGAATAACTGTAAAATATCTCAGTATCTATAGTCTAGTACTCGAATATCCAAATTTCTATCATCAGCAATCTAACGTTATTTTAAATGATTTTTCATCAATATTAAATGGAATAAACACACTACACAAACCACTAAACCTGCTCTATAGATTTTCCCATAATATACACTAACAGACATAGCCCAAAATTATACCAGAATCAAGATGAACACAGAAAATAAATATGCCATCAAAATTATGTAACTAAGATTTAAAATATTAGTAATAAATAAGGCTCAAGTTGTTCAACAAAAACATTGGAATTATATTCTCTGCATTTATTTTAAAAAAGATAATACATATCTTAGAGTATTTCATTTTATATATAAAGGATGAGTCATAGTGTTCTCAGAAAAAAAAAAAACACAACCGGAGTGCATATCCTAATGAAAAAATAAGTGGTACAAGTAATTATACTTAATTTTTCTTAAAAGTGATTACTAAGGGCTTTAGGTAGCCATTAAAATTGGCGTTTTAAAATGCTTTATAGTAAAAATAATCCATAAACATCCCCTTATTTGAACCATAAACAATAAATCCGCTGGAATCATTTTTTTTGTCGAACAAAGATATTTAAACCTATTAAATTTGGATGGTATTTTCTTCCCCGTTCACTGATTCATTGTTTGGGTGCAAACCCTCAACCAAAGTGAATCTTCATCTTGCAACAAAGCACAAATGGCTGCCTGACTTCAAGGCACAAACGGCAGCCTAACTCCTAAGCTAAGACATTAACAAACTGTAATAAAAACCTAACATGTGGATTTTCATCGGGAATGGAGAACCTGAAGATAGATAACGACCAGACAAACCTATTCTGTTTAATTTAGACATGCTGATAAAATAATCCGTCAATAAAAAATCAATTACAGGCTCAATGCTACAAAAATTCAATGCTTAAAGACGATGGAAAACCCCATTTAATTAGTGAAGGGGGATATTTTACGAACCAAGTTTTTAGAGGGTTAAGCTCCTTAGTTTAACAAAACACTGGGATTTGGTTTTTGTCTAGCCTCAAGCTATTTCTGATATTTTACATAAAAAACATATTAAAAACGGGATGTCAATGGTTCATAAATTCCCTAGTAATTAATCACTATTCGGAAAAAGTAGTTCCTCATAATAATTATCCTACCCAAATTTTTCATAATGAATTCCAATCGGTGTGTATGGAAGACCTAATAATGACTCAATCGATATATTAAACATATATTAGTCCTGCGATAGTTACCAGCCCCCATAGGGAATGTAGTTAACTAACGCGCTAGTTTCGTGTTAAGCAAACGTGCTTGAGGACGTGATCAAAAGGTTTCAATCTACTCAGTGGACTGGGGATGGTTTTTCCTAAATGAATTTTCCCCACACCTTCACGAAAATGTGTGTTTCACACTACCTATATTCAACCTTCACACAAATCTTAGCGCAATCAACGTAATTATATATAAGCGCAAGGACCGAATGGTATAAGACGGGGTGGCTAAGTAATATTACTAATTATTGAAGTTATTAAAAATATATGTAAGGTTTTATAACATTTGTTTTGATGATAGACAAACAACATATATAATATAACATAAAATAATAAAATACATTTTCTTAAATAAATAAATTATATATAAGTATAAAATATATATTTATATAAAAGTAATATTATTAAGTATTTATTGTTATTAAAATATAATTATGTAATAACATTGTTTTTCATATGATCAAAATTTAATACATATATATTATTTTTATTTTAATAATATATTATATATAATATATATAACATTAATTTGGAAACCATGTAAAAATTATATGTGTATATATAATATACATATATAAATAATTTAATTTAAAAACAATGTAAATAATATGTATTTATATAGATATATGTACATTAAATGTACACTACGTTAGGAGAGAAAGGTTGCAACTTACTGGCACAGCCCTCGCGGTATGCAATACCTCCACACATGACTGCAAAATAGTTTGCCTTGCTAAACCCAAGGCCGAAATTAGAAGGCCTTAAATCCTTAAATTATTTATTGACTTTTGGGAATGACTGATAGGGGAGGGGCTATGTCTGTTAGCGATGCCCAAATGATTTGATTTAATAAATTAATTTTGCTTTATTGTTCAGCTCATGATAGAATCATAATTATCAGTTACATACTTAGATAATTAATTATGTTTGCTCTCCTTAACATAATATGGTTGGAACTTTTTCTAGCTATTAAATATGTAACCACTTCAAACGTTAATTCGGCACTGTTACCCACATTGATTGGTTTTACATGATAACATAATGCAAGTCTCCCCTTTCCCAATCTTCCACACGGGTTTTCTTTTTTAAGTACAATAAATTATGTTTTTACTACAATGAGATTATCAAGAACTCTCAGACCCACCTCGGTGGCGCAGTTAGCTTACGCACCAGCTTCCTGTTGAGCTAGACTGATGTGGACAGGGAGATAGGTTTGAATCTCGCTCCGGTTACCTGGAGTGGTTTCTCCTCAATGGTTTTTCACTCTCTTTCTCCACGCAAATTCTGGTTCACTTCCTCTAAATTCAATCTTACCAATTCTTAGCCCATTATAGTAACTAGTGCTTAAGCATATTGCCAGAATGGATAGTAAGACGCGGTGCTAAAAAGAACCAAAAATCAACCAACTCTCAACTAGAATATGCCTGCAATTCCCTTAAATACTCTTTCCTTGTCTTATCGATTTAAAATTTATAATGTGAAAGTTATCTGAGAAACAGTGAAGTGTTTACTGGCATTCAAACAAATTAATAAATGTTTAGTTCTGTGGGCTCTAGCTGGCCGTGAAGGTCTGAGTATGTAGTATAATATTTAAATTGCGCTTGTCTAAAACGAGGGTTGGATCACATTATTCACTTTATCATGTAATGCACTAGCAAAATACTGAAAGTTTCAAATGCAGTTAACATTCATATATCTTCTAAACATTTAGGTATTTCAGTAAGCCATCAATTATTACTCCTTCTAAGTTAATTTCAAGAACAAATTAAATTATGTATTATGTAGTCTGCACTACTACTAGTATGTTAAAACTCACACTCAAATAATTATTGGTTACCTTACTATTCATATTGTAATGATTATTATTATAAATGCTTTATAAACCAAGAATCCTACAAGAGCACGATTTACAGATTTATTTAATGGTAAGATAGTGTGATAGCTTAGCTCAATCGATAACATGTTTGTATACTGAAATAAGGACCTAAGGTTCAATTCAAGTGATCGTGGAACTTTTATATTTAGTGAAAATTTGTTTCCTCTTTTAAAGTAATGATCTAATGGTCGGGGATGTTGTGTATTTCCAAGTTTTAAGATAGTATTAAAGTCATGTGCTGATTTTATCAGTCGGTTCATAAAGTACACGTTAAATACCTGAAATAAATTTATAAAATGAAACCTACGCGTATCTCTAAGTGGGACCGGTTATTATTTATTGAAGAAAATAAAAAAGATAAGGTCACTCATTTATATTAAACATAACTTTAAATTTATCTGGGAACTAAAAAAAGTTAGTAAAAAAATCTTTCAGTAATATTGATATGGCTTACTAATATGCGTTGTTTGGCTAGTTTTTCATTATTTACGCATTCTTGATTTATGCATTATTACGGATCAAGTGTGCAATTTGGTGCCAGCTATTGAATTTCATAGCTCGGCTCACCATCCTCGTTCTTATTTTGACCCTACTTGAAAATTCTCTTCAATAGCACTTCCTTGACTCTAGAAGCCTATCCTTTAGATCCAATTAAATAACTACATTCTTAAGTCTTAAGCTATCAACAGTGCATGACTATAGAGGACAAAGCTTATAGTGTGTTTTGTGAGGGCAAGCCGGCATATTGGTTATATTGGCAATATTAGTTTGCTCTACACATTTCACGGCAACAACCAATAAGCACTGACTCGATGGCCAAATAAAACAAACTAAAAAATATCATTTCATAAGAATACTATTACGTATAGCAGGATTCAGCCATTTTGGTGGTCACATGTTCTAAGACGCTATTCTCAAAGTAGACTAGATTGACAATGACGGTAGGATCCATGTTAAATCCCGGTCAGGTTCATTGATAGGTATTTTGCCCAAATGGTTTTCAACTCTCTTTCCATGCAAATGTGGGCATACTTTCTGTAAACTGAGCCTTCCTCAGTATAAACACATTATAGTAATTAGTAATATAAATATATACTTTAAGATATTTACATTCCAAACCTTTAAAATAGTTAAATATTATGTAAAGTGTTTATAAGCGCGTAAGCCAATCATGTGTCGAGCTATAGCATACCTCAAGGGCTGATCCAATAAATTGCTAACTTTCAAATTCGACGGAGTGTACGTATATATACATATATATTTACATAGTAACTATGTAAATATAATATATATGTATATTCACATAGTAACTATGTAAATTATTTATATATATATATAATATATTATTATAATATTATATATATATTCACATAGTATCTATGTAATATTATATATATATATATATTATACACATAATATAATTATATATATATTTATACACATAATATTAAAAAACAATATATATTATTATGTATTGTATATATTATGTGTATAATTATATATATATATATATATATATATATATATATATATATAATTTACATTGTTTTCAAATTAGTGTTCTAACCAAAACCAACTTTTAATAACGATCAACTGTGATATTGTGCCGACCCGCCTCTATTGACGAGTGCCAGCCCAATATTTCAGAAGCATCTCTCGACAGAATGATGGCAAGATTTAGACCTTGATTGATATCTGACCGCCTCCTAAACTGATATATCTCGTCAAATCTCCGTCAAGAGCGACAATAATCTCGTGGCTCGGAAAGCAAGTTAGACGTAACCATCTACCCACTTTCAGTAGGTGATTCATTCGCTGCACTATTATGGTTAGGAAAAAAATAATCTTGCAACGGTAAAGTTTTTGTAAATGTATCTTAAATACTTAAATTATTATTACTACTATTAATACGTACTAAAAATCTTACTATCCGTCAGGGGTATTCAAATATTTACATAGATAAGGTAGGAATGAGGAAGACCAAATTTAGATAAAATGTGACAAATTAGGTTGGAGGAAGAGAAGAGCCATTAGAGGAAAAACTTTCAAAGGTCACCTGATTTGGATTTTAACCTTGTGCAGCCCATTCTATTGTGAGAGTGATGCCATATACTATGCGTCATCTTGAGTTACTGGGATAATAACGTTAATTTTTTTGGCATACCGACTTTAACATGATTTACAAACTAATGAGTTTAAACCCTGATATGCTATATATTGATTAATCTTTACCATTACATACGTTATTTAAAGTTCTGAGCAAACAAACATTTACATTTTTACATACAATATTCAAAATGGAAGCTCAAGCACTACCATTAAACTTCTTTTACTTAAGCCAAGAAATGTAATGGATGTTCACGAATTTTTATGAATTGTATAGATAAATATCAAGGAAGTTTGAGCACGCATCGGTGGATAATTGGAGTAAATGCCAAACTCGTCTAGTCTAGTTGTCCGATTGCGGCTAAGTCAAGGTATGAATCCAACCTTAGGGAACTGAAGATGATATATACTAAAATTGTTTTTCACTCCTTCACCCACAGTTATTGGTACATTCTCTCTAACCTGTACCATCCTTGTTCTTAAACTCATAGTTTGAATATACAGAGATCCCAGAATGGTTGTAAGAAGCGATTAAAAAACGATAGTTAGCTCTGATGAGCATTTGCGGTTTTGGAAATAAATACAATTGAACTTTATTTTTTAGGGTTATGAAAATAGCAATGTAAAATATCATAATTTTACTATATTCCTCTTGGTTTCGTATTGATTTAATGTTTTAAAATGAACTGCTTATTTCTCATTTATTGAAACTTACTGTATTACTGAGAAAAAAAGTTGGGAGTATTATACCGTGGCCGTGTTATTTCCTAGAAGGCTCGATCATCTCTGAGCTATCTGTATCTTGAGGATTTCGTTTCTTTGACTTAGGAAATAGTTTAAAAAATAGGGTCCACCTCAACCTTGAAAAGGTTACTTACTACTTCTCCTGTTACATTTCTTAAATGAGAGTTTTTGATTTTTGTTAATTATGGCTGCTCACTAAAATGTATGCTAAGTCAACATTTATCCATGCAGTTAAATATATTTCGATATACAAATAGTCGGCACATTTTTAACTATCTTTAAGCATCGATTAGTACGCTTTATTTAGTTTAGTATAACTTTTTTCATGTAGAGGTGAAAAATAGTCATTTGGGTAACCTCATATTTCATAATCAAACTATAGATTATTATTTGTATTATATTACAGATTAACTTGTAAATCAAATATTTATGTTTATTGGAATTAATCTCATTTTTAAATGGCAAGAGATGAATAGATAAAGATACGCTGGTCACGTCAAAACCTTTCAAAAGCAGGGGCGTATTCTTAGAAAATGAATATGTATTATCTACTTAAATTGTTGCAGGGGATATTTGGGGCCCATAAACTCTCTCAGTCACTGGTGGGTATTGGGGTAAGGGTGATTTTCACTGGGAAATGTTTATTAATCGGTGACTTCAAAACCGTAGCGCTCAAATCTTTGTGGAAACCCCTTCCCCTTTACCCTGCTATAACTAAAAGAGGACAACATGTAATTACGTGGCTATATAAAATCAAACTACATAGGACTACTACACTTTCTCACTTTTTGAAGATAATGTCACTCAGGTGAGCTTCACTGAACTTCAGCACGTTGTCCATCACTTTACTCAGCATAGCTCATCAAATTGTTTCCACCCCAACCTATATTTAAAGTTGATAAATATTGTTACAAACACAAACTATGTTTTAACAAATACAAAATGTTTTTATTTTATATAATTTTTTTCAAAACTATGCCATGGTTTTGTGAATAATAATTTGAAATTTGAATATATTGCCCATAATTTGCACAGTACTTTGATTGTTTTTTGCTTATGATGAGCCCTACGTTTTCGAACAATACAGTTAATTGTACTATGTTTTCTGGCAAAAGAAAAGGTGAGTTTTTGTCTTATTGGACAAGGTAGTTAATATATTTATAGATTTGCTTTATGTTTTCAAGTACCAACCAGTAACATGTCCTGGTGTTTATAAAATTGTAGGTAAGAGACCTTAAATAAGAACAACTTAAAACCCAATATATTAGGAAAATGAATCTGTATTGATTTTCAAATGAATAATTTAATCAATTTTATTATTATGGTCGTGTGGGTCAGTGGTCTCATACCCATATAATACGTCACTGTCCGAGAGTTAATTTGTAATTAGGTTACAATCTTCATTGTGGAAAACTAAATAGAACACACTACCCTATTCCTTACTCAATTGACGTTGTAGATAATCTGTTGTATTACTACAAAATATTCGATTTGCATATTGAAAAGTTAGCTCTACGTAAAATATGAACACACTACTTCCTCTCGTGTAGCTTCAACAAAAGCGCCGGGAGCTTGGACAAGGGTATACCACAGACCCTTGAACCCTCCCGCATGTAAATGTGTCCAGTTTTGCATACAAATAGAATTGAAGTAGCATTCTATGCTGTGAACAGATTACAAAGAGGGTAGATTCAGTAATAACATTGCTTCCCAGATCAAACTTTTAGGTTTATTAAGCAACAAACAAGTAACCCTTAGAAATGATTCTATCCTCGATGGAGGACATGAATGGTGACATTCTTTGAATGTTCAAATATCGTCTCTTGGAAAGCGGAAAAGTTTTTAAAAGTAGTAGTGAATGACTGATTTAAAGGGAACCATTCAATTTAATGGGATTGAATTATCAGCGTAGGTCAATAGCCTTACATATTATGATGTAGCAGTCATTTGAGAAGTCATGGCTCACCCCCCCCCCCCGGTCAGTATAGTAATTGAGAGTTTCAAAATATTTGGTAAAGGCCGCCCAGGAAGTGTGCATGAAAGATCTGTAAAAATATATATTCTTTATTTATATTTTAAGCTCACATTCAATGAATTTATTTTTAAATGTAACGATACGTAGTTCTTAAATTCAACTTCCAAACACTTTGACGCAGTCACTAGTGCATCTATATACTTAATCAAGAGTCCCGGGTCAAATTACCGATATGGCCGAAATATTAATCATAGGTTAGATTTGAGCTTCCGATTTTACTGAGTTGAAAACTAAGTTAGTTTGAAAATAAAAAATGTTAACAAGTGTAAGCTATAAATAGTGATTAACCTATTTCAATCATTACAATTTACGAGCAATAAGGGGGCTTATTTGCTATTTTATGTTTTCAGGTAACTTTGTTAGTGTAAGGTAAATTATCTAATATGATAGGGATGAAATTTATTATAACTAGATATACCTATGTGTGTAAAAAATGAAATATTTATATTACAGTTATTAATATTATTATAAATTTTAATATTATTTGGTCTATCAATAATATATAAGTTTTATTACTATTATTCATAATATATCATTATTTCAGTGTCTAGTTATACTAAATGTTAGTCCTATATATTAGATACTTTATCTTAACAATTGTACGTAAAAAAAGTTTGACTTCTTATAACTCGTGAACTGAAATGATCTGAAATAATTGTACCACTATTTAAAGCTTATCTTCTTGTTAAAATTGCACAATAAAATGGTATTGTCTATTGAGCTTTACTGTTAAGACAGAATGTTATGTCAAGTCTAGAGTTTGGTTAGGAAGTTTACATCAATTATCTCACATTATTTATAAATTAACTTTATAATACTTTCCTATATATTTTTATAATGTATTATTAAATAAGAAGTTGATATTTATTGAAGAATATGATAAAAATCCAAACATCAAAATTCCCTTCCAATAGTTTGAAACTATTTTAAGAAAAAATAATAAAACATAGCCTTCTGTGATTTATAAAATGCAAATATTAATTAAGAAGTTGAGGAATACCTAATGGAAAATATTATAAAAACCCAAAATTCTAAATTTCCTTTCATTCATTAAGATACAATTTCAAGAAAAAATAGTAAAAATAGTTATTTGTAAAATAGTGTGAGTACACAAAATCTTTGTAACGTTTCTAATTGATATTTTTTATATTTTTTCTCATAATGTATTCACCATTATGAGTAGGGTATGCCTAACCTAGCATGAGCTCATTGATTAATACTGTCCGAAGCGGCCTTTTAGAGCAGAATTAAGATATTAGTCCTTTCATGGGGCTGTGTTTTTTAATGGTGCGTAATCATTCCCTTCCTCTGACTGCGCGCCTCACTGAATCATTAATGAGTTTCTATACGAATGCTTCTGTTTTTTTTGTTACAAACTCGCGGTTTCCATGGCACCTGAGTTTCCTTCTGAAACCCAGGGGACCCAGATGTTATTAATGTAAATGCTGCTTACTAGGCAGTGCATAAAAATTCAAACACATAAAATGTGGTTTAGTGTTTTACTTTTCCGGCACAGGTTTTTTTTTTTCCAAAACATTTTTAGAAACAATTGAATGCATATGTGTAATATCTCGTTAGTGAAAAATAAACTTAATTTTAGGATAAGCTCAGTTTTAGAAATAGGTCATAATGACATTAATTAATCAGCATAATATATTGTGTAATATGTGGTTACAATTTAGTATTTTACCCTATAATAACATTTTGATATTTAATAGTACAAATTAAATGTCATAGCCTGTTTATTACACCCCATTTAACCTGAAAGGTGGCAGTCATACCTTGACTATGATCCTATCTTAAGAGCTATATCTTGGTGGAATAATGAAAGGTGAGATTGTTCTTTCAGGGTAAACGAGGGGTATATTCCGTTTGTACCAAAGGTATCAATATTATCTCGACCTAATACACTATGGCGAATCTTATTTAAAAAAAGACGCCATAGTTTTAATCTGTCAATGTGAGGCTGTCACTTATCGGTGCTAACGAAGTGTATCTTATTTTTTAGCCTCTTTAAACATTTGAACAATTAGTTTATATTTCGAAACGATATGAGTCACACTTGACAAGTCTTGTAAACCTAGGATTTTTGTGTCTAATATAATAATTACTTTATTATTATATAGTTTCCATTATTTGAAAACTAACTTTAGTTATTTAGGGACCCAAATTGGTTGACACTCAATGTAAATGTAAGCCTGTTTAGTCTGTTTTTTCACTGAAGAGACGGCCACTACTCGAATATTAGCCGTTGTGTACTAAGGGTATATCAGCCTAAATACATTTTCACTCTTCTTTCTCACATATGTGGGTATATTTAAACTTATTATACGCTCCACATTCTTACCACATTATTAATGGGTATATAATAATTACGTTAATTTTACTGTACTGTATATGTTACTATAAAAGTCCGAAAATGGTACATCTTAGAATTTACCAGTATATCCTAGCATATGATGGTAAAAATCCTAAATATCTTATATTATTTTTTCAATTTTAGCTTTGAACAGCTTTAGATTCCGTTAGGAGAGAGGATCTCGAGTTATAGTTTGGACCAGCACTCAAAGGTAAACAAATAATCTAGCATAGCGTAACATAACATAACCTAAGGTTAGGCTAGGTTATTGGTTTATTTTGGAGTACTGGTCCAAACTAGAACTGGGGATCCTTTCTCCCACCTGACTCTAGAGATGGTTCCAACTCAAAATGTAAAAATATTATAAGATTACGGACGTTTACTAACAGATATTGGTAAATGATAGGATATACCGGTAAAGTCTAAGATTTGCAAGTTTTTGGACTTTAACAGTAATTATATTATATACTAATAACGTTAATGTGGTAATAATGAGGAAGATATAGTAGTTTTAAATGTAAATATATATTATCTCTTTCTCTCTCTCGATATTTATATAGCTAAGAAAGAGAGAGAGAGAGAGCTTGAATGGGTAGCAAGACACTGGCTAAGGAAAAAAATATGACTACCCGAATATTTATGCAATTTATGTTGTGAGTACATCACGTATCTAGCCGTATGGTACACAGACGTTTAGATGGGATCTGAAAATATTATTTGGTCAAATAAATATCGTCATGCCTCTTGATAAACTCATTTACATGCCTCGGATGTGAACCATATTTAGCTATAATATATATTTAACAAGTTAGCTGAATAAAGGAAACGCAAAGGCAATAGGATTTCGTTGCATAATTCAACAGTTTGATAAACGATTTGGCATCTTTCAACCAAGCGCTACAACGCTTTTACATTCTGGTATTGATTATCAGTTTTTTCCACTCCGATAACATGATGTTTTGGTTGGCCGCACCGATACTGTGGCTTCAAGAATGTGTAAATTTGCTGGTGGGCTTTATTTACATAAAGTGACTGCTATTAAGCCCATGTTTAAGAGTTATATTTGATATCTCTAATTACTACTCCCTAATCCGATATCCCTAATCCGGAGACATCGAGTCGAGTACGGAAAGTCACGATTATTCTGTAATCAAAATTCTCAGATTCAAGCAGCCCATATGCAACTAGCTTTTTCCTTAAAAACTGCATATATATATCGACATTTATTCCTCATCTTAATAGTCATGCATAGGTTCAAACGTCGACTTTAAGTAAAAGCCTAAAATATGTAACTTTCAAGTAAGGTTTTTAATCATTTGCTTTGTGGTAAATAAATTGTATTGAGTATTTGTATAAGAGTGTGTCCTAAAATTAAGTTATATTAAAGCGCTGATAGTCTCTAAGATCTAAATTTGGCTGGTATCAATCTAGTTAAACTGTATCCCTCATTACCTTACAATATAGGCTACGCCTTGCTTTACATTTTTGTTACAGGCCCTTCTTATCTAGAGCGTAGTTGAAATCAATTATAATTTCATTATTTATTATACTTACCGGATAGTATTGACATTTACCATCAAGTTTTGGTTAATATAAAGTAGAAAGACTTCCTAAAATGTTTTAATCAGTGTACAACATAGGTTTAAAATTGTTATATTAACCATTTATCGCAAAAAAAGAGTAATTCCACAGATAGTTTCCATAACTGATGTTTTATTGATCTTAAATATGACGCTTTCTTTTAAGGCATGTATTTTATTATATTATTATTATTATTATTAGCACCGCGTCTTACTACACGTTCGGGTTATACGCACTTACGCTAATGTGTAATGGTAGGGTAATTGTGAGATGAAATGGAGGACCTACAGTTTAACGTGGAATCCGAACCACGGTGGAGGCCTGGAATTCCCCACATTCACAAGAGGTCTTGTCAGAGGTGAAGGAAGGGTTTGGTAATCAGATAAATCTGTGCCGGGACCGAGGATTGAACCCCGGCCGCCAGCACAGAAGTCTTGACACCTTACCCCTAGACCATAAGGCATGTAATGTGTAAATTAGCTAGATAGTCTCGTTACTAAAATACTTCCAACCCTAAAAGTGAAACATACACGACACAATATACATAGATGAATTAAATTATTTAAATCTGAAAATAAATATTTGATTGGAATAATTGCACCAACACTGTTTTAAAGCGAACACTCTTATTTTGTAGAAATATAGAGCAATCATGTTGCTTTTTTATCCAAACAAATCAAAAGAACAAATGCAATTATAGTTTACTCCCAATGTTATAAATATGGTTGGTTGGTAAGACTTTTAGGTTAGGTTACATTAACTCTACACCTTGATAAAACTGCACTCTAGTTCTAATTTTCTAGTAACATAAAAGGTACAATAGTGAGACACAATAGCTGGTTTAAAACTATGATCTGGAAGTCATTCATTTCAGCATTCTTGTATTTTTAATAATATCAGCTGTTTTGTCTTAAACTAAGGCTGTTTCTTTATAGATAGTTTACCACTCTTTACCTACGCAAATGTAGATAGGTTTTCTATAAATTTAAATAATTCCCATCATTATCTTAGTAGAGAAAATATGTGTATAGTCCGGACGAGTTGTAAGGACGCGTTACACATACGTAAATAATGTTAAAGCACACCCTCGTTAGTGCTCGTTAACGAAGCGGACGTTGGATTATCTAGATACACACTTTGGTCTTACATTCCGTGATACGGAAATATAAACCTAGGCATTTATACAACCATAATGGTAATGTCCAGATGTTTTGGCCTCATATAGATCCAACATTTAATTCCGTTCTTAAAAAAACGTACAAAAAGATTTATAGATTATCTCACAACTTTTTTGGTATCTGAAAATAATGTTTTATAACAATTGCGATTATGTATTAGAGTGACTACGACTGTACGTTACGTATTCACGACTAAACTGAACGGTTTTTTTTAGCTGTGGAAATTGATGTCTGTTTTATCCACGAATCAACTTTGAGAATGTATTCAGAGTGTGTCCTCTTTTTCTAAATTTGATTTCATGGCACTCTACAACTCGGATTCAAGAGACTGTGTAAATATGGAAGGAATGGGTGTGGGGAAATTGTTTCCATTTTATACGACAAAGAAAAACTTGGACCATATCCGTGGACGTTCTCCAATTTTTTTATTTATACAGGGGATCTTCAAAATACTTTCATTAATTCAAAGGACCACCATACAAAAACAACCTCATTTAAAAATCTACTAAACTTATAAGTCTAGAAAACATTTTTTAAATGTAAAGAATAAATTAATTTTGAAATCACGAATTCCTTTTCTCTAACTCTCTTAGAGAATGTATAAAATTACACACTTAAGAAGAATGTAATTATTGTATGAATTGACTATCTCATGTACATTAAAAAGTATATAGTAATTGACTGTTACTATATTAGCAATGGATACTAGCACGGCCGTTCTACTACAACTGACCAAGCTTGGTATCTCCATAATATACACTTCTTCCTCTGTTAATAGTCCTGTTACAATTGATAATAGCATAACTTTACATTTTTATATTCACTAGATCTCTTCTTTTCGTACGTGGTGCAAGGCTAGTACTTATTTTTTATAAATCAGCTCACGTATTTAGGCTGTTAATTCTTGATAGCAGATGACGCCACTCCGACAGCGAAAAACATTCCCATAATTTAGTCAAAATGACTGCTTGTAATAAATGCTAAATTCATCCAATTTTCATGTCCCCACAAATTAGTGTAGTCCCTGATTGTATTGATTGCGTTTAATTTGGTAAACATGTAAATATTATAAGGAGTGCATTTCATTCAAACCTTTTTGTGTGTTTTTTTTTGTTTTCATCATTACGTTTAACATGCGTTTTATGATTGGCCTAATCTAATGAGTAAGGATTGGGTGGGTACCCGTATTGGTTTATATAATTTATGGGGAAAACATAACAATGATTAATATTATTATTATTATTATTATTATATTATTATATTATTATTATTATTATAGCACCACGTAGCACGTAGCACTACCCATTCATGTTATACGCACTTACGCTAATGTTTAATGGTAGGGTGATTGTGAGATGAAATGAAGGACCTACAATTTAACGTGGGATCCGAACAACGGTGGAGACCTGGCATTCATTACATTCACAAGTTGTAATTAATACACGTCTTGTCAGAGGTGAAGGAATGGTTTGGCAATCAGATAAATCTGTTCCAGCACCGAGGATTGAACCCCGGAACCCCAGCACAGAAGTCAGACACCCTACCACTAGAACAGAGACAAACATCCTAATGTGGCTAGTATTGATCAGAACCGCTTTTATGGTGGACAATGAATAAGCCACAATCCACCCTCGCGTAAAGACTAAGCTATAACTCCACTGGGACTTGAACCTAAGAATATTATTGGTAGTCAGTTAGTTTTCTGTGGTTGTTGGAAAGAGACATGAGTTAATCCCAGTATTTTTGCTGTTTTCATAACTAAACATTGCTTTGATCAGAATAAATAAAACCCGTTTTGGTGGTCGCATGATCAAACGCGCTACTCTAGCAGTAGACTAGACTTCCAATGACAGGAAGATCCAGGTTTAAATATAGGTCGGGTATAGTGAGGGTGGTTTTCCACTATTTCTCCACGCATGGGTGTCAATTATTCTAGTGGCATATTCCCATCGATACAACATTAGGAAAGGATAATCTAAACTTGGGTCTAGAAGCCAGGGCTGCGGAGTCGGTAGGATAAACCTACGACTCCGACTCTTCTACTTTTTTTTACTGTCCGACTATGGACTCCGATTCCAACTCCGACTCCTTTTTTAATGGCAAATTTGTGTCATTAATAATAATGATAATAATAATAATTATTATAATGAGTATTATGCCCATGAAAAACTTTAAAATTAGATGATAACACCATGTGTATAAAATTAAAATAAATGTTTGTACTGGGTTACTCCAGTCGAAACATTTATAAATTAATGTGTAATAAAAAAAAAATTATAGTAAAATCATTTGACCACAGAAAAATTTTAACTAATTAATAAACATGAAAAAAGTACTAACGTGGTAGTAAAATACATCTTATCACTAACACTTAGATCATCAGATTAGTTCTTAGTTTAATTGAACTTAAAATATATTTATTTAAATACAATTTATGGATAAGTAAATTTTCTAAATTCTTATGATAATAAATATACAGTAATATATGCATATATTAAATTAAAATTAATAATAAGTTATTCACAATTTACAATTACCCAATTTTGAATTTTCTCTTTTTGTTTGTATGCCATCAAAGTTTTAATGATTAAGAATCGTGACATAAAGATCGATACTTGATTATGTCTATACCAGTAAGAATCTAGTTTGACATTATTATAAGTTTTTAAAGTAGGAGTTGGTACCTTTCTACCGACTTCAACTCTGACTCCACCAAAAATTGCTTCAGACTCCGACTCCAACTCCGACCTCACCCAAAATTGCTTAGACCCCGACTCCAACTCCAACTTCGACTCCATATCCACAGCCTTTCTAGAAATGCTAGGTTTCTGAGCAAGGAGGAATTCGACTGTTCAATTAATAATCAATCCAACAAAAGAATCAATGTAACTAAACAAGAGAAGGTTTAACAAAACCAAACAAAACACAAGACAATACATTTTGTTACAAACTTTGTTAAAATGGTGTCCTGCTTCAATATAGTATTTCTAGACTCATGTTTATGTGAACATTTATTAGTGTTTGGTCGATGGAAATACGCCCCCAGAATATTTGACACCAATTAAAATACGACCTGTATATCATTCCTAATCCCTAAGCCATTAGTGTAATTAGTAAATAAGCATTTAACCTGAATGGATAGTAAGTCGCAGTATAATAATAATAATAATAATAATAATAATAATATAATAAATAGGATTTTAGTAGATACGTTTAGTTTAATTTTCTGCACATAGTAAAATCAACAGTTTCTTAATATTTATCATGATTATAATGGAATTTGGTGAGAAAATTGTTCAACAAAAAGAAAAAGTTATCTTGCAGGATTCCAGTAAAAATTATTCAAAAACTGTTGAGATAACGTAACGCTCTACCGGAACATTGTTTTATTGGTTGTAAACTTAAAGTATTTAGTTATAAAAACGGTAAAAAATAGACCTACCTTAACTCGCATTTTCCTTCTTTACACCTTAAGAACACTGTATCAATACTCTTGAATATATCTGGGACTATATGAGTGTTAAACCGTTTCTTTGTATTTTCATCTTCTTCTAGGGTTAGAATTCTAGGTCAGTTCCTTCCTTGTGATTTATTTCCATCCCGAGGACCCCAATAGAACCATCTCTAGAGTCTACGATGCTGAGTCAGCCCCCATATTGAGATTGGGAGATTTTAGTTAGTATTCATGGCTCCACTCCGCGTCCTTGCAGGTTATTCACTGCAAGTTGGTCCTCTCTGTCGAAATGTCCTTTTGTTTATTCCTCTTCTCGACCTGCATGAAGAACTAACTCTACGGTATTGTCCTCGAATGCGTTAAGGACAGGGGATGGAGGAAGTATCTTTTTTTTTCTTTTTTTTTTGCCTTTCGTTTCCGTCTACAGTTTTTTACCGTTCCATTATTTACTTGTTTATTTGTCGAATACTGCACCTGAATTGCAAGTGGAAGATCTTAAAAAATATAAATATAGCATTTTGGGCGTGCATTTTTAGAATATAATTATTTCCAATATTAGACTAAAAAACCAGTCACTTTGTTCTATATATATATATATATATATATATATATATATATATATACACACACACACATGATTTAGTTGATGCATGACCTGACTCGGAACTCTCGTATTGGACTGAATTACCGTTGTTTGAAAGATCGGTATTAGAATGCTGGTCAAGTGTATTAAGGTTGCTTTGCATAAATGGTTTCCAACTCTCTATCCAAGTGAACGCAGGTCATTTCCTTTAAAATTATATCTCCCTCGACCATATTTACCCAGCCTAAATGTATGTGTATAAGCTAAACAGGAGCTTATAAGGGTGAAATAATAATAACTAGGGTGTCTCTTAGAATAGACCAAATTCTTTCATTATGAATCTAATGTTTAGGTGAAAGAATAAAAAATAAAAATAAATATAAGCGTATTATTTAGTTCTCATCTTAAGGTGTTCAAACCCTGCTCTGCTATATGTTTAATCAGTAATTCTTGCCACTTGCCAACTACTCTGTCTATACTCTGTATTATTATTATTATTATTATTATTATTATTATTATTATTATTATTATTATTATTATTAGTACCGCGTCTTACTACCCGTTCGGGTTGTACGCACTTACATTAATTAGTAATGGTAGAGTAATTGTTATATGAGATGGAGCACCTACAGTTTAACGTGGGATCCGAACCATGGTGGAAGCCTGGGACTCCACACTTTTATACTTTGTAATTTCAATTTTTTTTTTCCATTTCATCCCATTAGCTGTTCAGATTACACGCCTACACTAATAACGCTAATGGGCTAAAGGTGAGAAAGTCCTAATTTTAAGGAAATGTACCCGCATTTTCGTGGAGGGTATGTGGGTAACCATTTAAGAAAAGAACCACAGTATACCCGATCGGGGTTAAAGCCCTTATCTCCTCATCACCGGGAAGCCGGTCCAACACAAAAGTGACATGCAAGAGCACGCAACATTTGATTTGGGAACTAAAGCTATTAAAAGTTCAATCCAAAATCCAGTTTGAGGAAATTTTTTTGCTAAAATTCACCCACATTCATGTTGATATACATTGAGATAACCATATAGATAAATCACTCCTGGAAAATCACCCCTAATACACCCAGTCATTATTCAAAAATAGTCTTCCCAGTCTACGGTGACCTTGAGCACGTTCAATGTAGTATCATAAATTGTGCGGACCATGCTGTTTTTATAAATAGCCCCAAAGGATATTAACCTAATCACACTCGTTATATACATCGTAAAATATTATTCATGGCATGTCATGTGGTGCTGTCGGGGAAAGCAGAGTTTGTTTAAACTGAATTTCTGATAAGCTCTTTCACACACAATGTCTCCATGCGTATAACCTGAACAGGTAGTAAGACGAGGCGCAACAAAAAGTATGTCTCCAATTTGACCAATAATACCTCCATAGATCACTCATGGGAATCCCTTTTCGTTGATATTTAACAAACCGAGCGTTCTATCGACTGATGAAAACCAGTCACAGGTTCAGTTTAAACCTCTACTTATCTAGGTAAACACTCCACGTCACGCCATTTCATATTATACTAGGCGCTGTAACTTTGTTCTAGAAGTTTATTTGATTCGTCTTTAATCAAAGATGTTTAAATACGTCCTGTTAACATAAATAATTGTTGACAGTTTGGTTTCTGACTTGTCGATAATGTGATTAAAATGACAAGGTAGATAAATTTCGGTTTGACGCTAAATTAAACTCGATTAAATCAATGATTGTGAGTTTAAAATATAAGTTTACGTATTTTATTCAAACCCGCTTACAGCACGTGACTTACAAACTATTTATATAGGGCCATACAAAGATAAAATACTGAAACGTACTCAATATCTACTTTTATTGCGATAGGATTAAGTACCTCGGGGAATTTTCTAATACTATAGGCAAAAAAATTGAGAATAAATAATTTAAATTTAATACAACAATATTTTGATATATAGGTCTTAGTTAAGATATGTTTGGTCACATATTTAATAAATTTTACATATCTTAGAGTTGGTGTGTTTACTTTTTTTAAGCCAGGGCTACCACACATATACAAAAACTATAAAAACTAGGAAGACACAGGGATTTTTGTGTGCCTGGAAAAAAAAAGAGAATTTAACAACAAAAACTTATAATATACTGGAATATTTATGAATTTTAGACATTAATTTGAAAGGTATATGACAGCATTTTTCAAAAGGTGTGTCACGAATTTTCAGCAGATGTGCCTAAGGAGTTTGGGGAATGGTCGAAAAGAATCAAGAACTGGTTGCGGAAGATGAATCAATCTTTTTAAATACACGATCAACTTATTATTATTTTTAAATCAATGATTAGAGTTTTAGCTATTGAACTTTTTAACATCATAATATTATTGTTGGTATTTTTAATAATAAAATTTGTCCTTAATAAATAAACGGCATGCCTTGAATTTTAGCACCTTGTTTACTATGTCTTATGTTGAAAACGGTTGTAAGTTACTATTTTATGCAGCAGACCTATATGCAGGAAAAAAAAAGTCAAACCGAATAGATATGATCATTACAATTGGGCTACGAGACCAATTATTCCATAAGCTCACAGGTATATTTGGCCACATTCGTTGACCAGAAGGATTATGAAAGATATAGAGCTATTTAAACTTAATAACATTACAGTTGGGCCACGTATACCTGTTATAAGACAAGGTTGTGCATAGACGTATAAAAACATATAAGTATAAACTAATGTAATTAAGTAAGTATAAAGTAACTATCCTTAATTTTAGGGCTGCCGGATACGATCACAATAAAAAAACATCCTAGTACAAACGGACCTCTTGGTATAGACAGACATCAGGACAGAAAGAATAAAAAAAACTTTTCATGTTTGGGCTTGCTTACTTGCTTTGGTTAAATTCGTATTTGATACACAATAAATGCTAAACCATGCCAAAAACCTTACAGGCTTGTTGTCGTATTCACACGTGAGTAAACCACCTTAATTTACTTTAGAAAATTAAATATGTACGATCATCTATCATGTAAAATGATCTCAACATACCAATTTTGAACCAAATTTTTAAATATTTTTTAAAATCAATTTTGAAAAATCAATTATCAGTACACTTTCTATAAAATATTTTTACGCCAAAAATAAGTATACAGTGCAATTTTTCATGTGATATTTGTCAAGTAAAACAAATCCTAGAAATATATTTTCAACCCAATGGTTAGAGTTATTTTCAAAAAAAAATATTTTTATTCCAAAACATCACTAATTGGTAAACTACTCTTAATTTTAGGGCTAGGATCACAATAAAAAAGTTCAGACAGATATAATAAATAACCCACATTTTTTTTTGTTGGGCCTCACATAGAAGGTAAAGAGTCATCATTACCTTGAGATAGATTTTTTTAACGATTGCAATATTTTCTTTTGAACTTTAACCCCTTTTATCTCAAAACGTAATTTTTACTTATGGGCCCTCTTCTATCTATCACTTCAATTTTATTTAATGAAAAACCATATTGAACTAGCACAAAACGTTACTAACCTTCAACAGCCTTTACATCTTGATTCGTTGGCAGTTTCAGAACAGCATAGCCCCAGGCAACGTAAATGTTCTTTCGTACAAAGGCAATATCATACGTTTTAATATCTTCTGCATGATGTTTTTCCAACTCAAAACGTATGAATTTCGATGGTTTTTCCCATAAAATTTCCCTAGATTTTCACTTTACACTATTGCTTATAACTTGTTGATTTATATTTTTCACCACTTTGTGATTTTAATTTGTATCACAATCGATTATAACATTACCGTCTACATTGTCCGTGCACACTTTTGCTTAAAACTTTTTGTTTTTACATCTCTAGCGAACCTTACCATCGGCAGCAGCATGCGCCATTGAAATTTGCTACTTTCTATGATAAACAATTTTTTTTTTCCCGTTCACTCCTCATAAACTAACCTTCCATGTTTCAATCACTGGAACACTAAAAGAAGTGATTTCTATAGTTTGGATGTATTATGGTTTGACATTTCTATGCACCACCTTGTCTCATAACTGATATAAGTGGCCCAACTGTAATTTTTACGTAAAATTTATACGTAGCCCAATTGTAATGTTCATGTGGCTCAATTGTAATGTGGGATTAACGCTACCCATCTTAAACGCAGTTCATAACATATTTACTCGGCCCAATTGTGATGCTCCTGAATAAACGGGCTGGCTGTTTCGAACACATTTATTATCTTCACCCCCATTGTTTTACATTTTAAATATTGGGTTTCATAACAACTACATACATTTCACCATTAAGGTCAAATCATACTGTTATAAACACCATAGGAATGATTTAACGTTAGTCATTTGTAGGAAAAATGAAATTTAATTCCTTTTTCCTAATCTCTCAAGTGTTTGAGTAAAAATAGTAATTCCTCCTCATTCAGATATGTTCTTTTTTTTAATTTACACGAGAAAAATGTATTTGTTATAATAATTTTTAGTAAGTGTAGCTTGTCTGCGTCACCAATTGAAGTATTCGTGCAATCTTCTTCTTATAAATGAGGACAACGGATTCATAACACACACGTCTTTATTGAAGTATTTGAATATGTTTTTTTAAAGGATAGAAAATTATTTTACCCTAGTGTCTCACAAACTCTAACCTTTAATTCCCAGTAATCTTTATAAATTATTTTACGAAATATTTTTTCATTTTGTTCTATTTTATTCTTTGTTCAAAATTCCTTTTTGTAATTGGCATTCCCATTCACTAGGATCAAAACAGAATTTGTCATATCAAAAACTCATCTTGATTCAATTTGGAGCTAACATATTGAAAAACATATTATTTATGAGGTTTCATTACCTCTATTACCTTTGCATTCGGAGTGACCTACTACCTGTAGAGTCACATTGAACGACTACCTCTTCAGTCAGATTGAACTATAATATCTGCAATCAGATTTAACTATTACCTCTGCAATCATATTAAACTAGTAGCTCTTTTGTTAAATTGAACAATTTCCTTTGCAGTTATATTGAACTATTATATATGCAGTAAGATTGAACTACTACCTATGAGCTAAGATTTAACTATTACTTCAGTGATCAAATTGAACTATTACCTCTGAGCTCAGATTTAAGTATTAACTCTGCACTCAGATTGAATTATTGCCTCTAAGCCCAGATTGAACTCTGGAGAGAGTGTACTTTTAACTCTCCAGTCATAATGAATACTTGTCTTTGCAGTTACATAAAAATATTATTTTTACATTCAGTTTTAACTGTTACCTATGAAATTTGAATATGATAAAATACCCTTGCGGAAATTTCCTCCTATTTGATAAGCAGTAAACTAATAACACTTATTGGTTTCCTTCTCAATTTATATATGATTATATAATTTCTAAATCATCACTCAAACTTCAAAATACTATCGATGTTAGAATTTTAGTAGTTCATTTATTACTTATATATTTGGGTATATTACAAGTTATTTAATGTGAATAAATCAGATATTACCCGTGTCTTTGTATTGAATGCTAAAATAGAATTACTGCACAAAACTACGACTTGAGTCGATTGTAATTCTAAAATAAAAATAGCCAGGGTTGAGACATGCTACTATCTATTATTACCACTGTTAACAGTTAGAAACTATAGACAGTTAAATCCTATCAAAGGAATGTTTTACCAAGACACTGTTGTCCATCTCTAAATAGACAGCGTAGTAATAAACGTTTACAAAAAGTAGACTGGATACAATACCTGTCGGGAACTCAGGACTGTACATGCGTGACCTTTGTGGTGCCCATTGGGATTTGCAAGAAAAAGTAGGTATGTTACCATTCTGGAGTGTAATCATGTTGTGCGGCTTCAGATGTGACTGAACTCCCGAAAACAATAAAGCCATTTTATGGTCACCACTTCAACGTTCAGGGTATAGGTTAGATTTAAAGCATCCTCCCTCCCCCAATAGTTATTTGATTATATATTAAAGTGTCCGCAAGTTTTTGATATTCCTGGATCTACAAATACTTTATATTTTGGGTTGTATGAGTAATCCTTGTCACATTTTATATTTAGAAAGGGTTACATATGCTTTTTAAAAGGAAAAAGCATGGTTGTTATTGTTTAATAAAATAAAAGTTTATACCAGCCACTTTAGGATCTCTGCAAGTGGAATAGTTTTCACCACACATCAAAAGATATTTAGGTGAGTTTGTACCATTTCAATATAAAATTAATTTATTAAAATATTTTGATATGTACTTCAATTTATTTTAACAATATAAGTAAGAAGAAAATTTAAATATGAGTTTAAAATAAACTGATACCTATCACTTTAAATGATACTCATTGATTTCCTCCATAATCTTTAAAACAATGAAACATTTAAGTCACACTAAGGACCAAATAAAAGTCGATTAGTGGGGACAAAGCAAACACGATTATAGCCCTTCCTGCTTGGTGGGGAGGTTGGTTTGATTTGGGGTAAAAGCTTCACAGAAAATGTGTATTCATTTGGTCGATTATTAAAAAATCATCATTTTTGACACTATGGTCGTATATTCACTGACATATATTGTGAGCTATATCAAGGTATTATCACTGATAACATGTAATTCTGCTGATGCCGGTGCCGGTGCCGAAGTGTGATTACTAACGCTTTCGGTATGAAAGCACGATGACAAATAATACAGGATGTGTTTAATATTTCTGCCCAAACTTAAAACACAGAATCTGAAGATAGAAATAATAAAACATTATTAAAATATGTCCTGCAAAGTAATCTCTTATTACTAAATTAAAGTTAATGTTAGAAGCAACGATGCTACCAGGAATATGCAACTTTAATTACGTATACATATTGTGAATGTGGGAAATGCCAGGCCACCACCGTGGTTCGGATTCCACGTTAAACTGTAGGTCCTTCATTTCATCTCACAATCACCCTACCATTACACATTAGCGTAAGTGCGTATAACCCGAACGGGTAGTAAGACGCGGTGCTAATAATAATGATAATAATAATAATAATAATAATAATAATAATAATAATAATAATTACGTACCTGTACAACAAGTTGCATATCACTAGGCGGACAGAAGTGCCTGGCCGCGAGCGACGTGATTGAAGGATGAACCCGCGTCAAATGCAACCTTCGGAAAATGCTGTGACCTAGTCGACACATGATGTTCCCACCTGGTGATTTAAAACTTGTTGTTATACGTACGTGCTTACAGCTACGCATTCTCAACGTTTTTGCACCTAGCCTCAACTTACATTTAATAATATAAGATTACTACTCTTCTGGACAATTTTTAATATGTTTCTTGATTATTTCTGCCCACTGATACTGTGGTATACGTTTAGGAAGAGAGCTTAGAAATATTCTATTTAATGTACAACATACTATTTATTATTATTATTATTATTATTATTATTATTATTATTATTATTATTATTATTATTATTATTATTATTATTATTATTAGCACTGCGTCTTACTACCCATTCGGGTTATAAGCACTTACGCTGTGTAATGGTAGGGTGATTGTGAGATGAAATGGAGGACCTACAGTTTAACGTGGAATCCGAACCACGGTGGAGGCCTGGCATTCCCCACATTCACAAGATGTCTTGTCAGAGGTGAAGGAAGGGTTTGGTAATCAGATAAATTTGTGCCGGGACCGAGGATTGAACCCCGGACCCCAGCACAGAAGTCCGACACCCTACCCCTAGACCGCAAGGTCACCACCAACACCCTGGTCCCACCATTATGTTAGCCATGCCTATAAGTGATGGGTTGTTGCATTTTGTGATTGTGAAAGGTTGAATACTTCCCCACCAACATCGCTAGTGTTTCCACTCGAAGTAGATATTTTTCTGACTTATTAATCCTCGTCTTTTCTCTTTTTGTGAGCTTGAAGCAATTAATTAATAGAAAATAGTGAAACTTCTTCCTCAGTCACACCATACTACTATTTCTTTCATATTATATGGAACCTATTTTTAAATTTAAACTAAACATAATTATATACTTATGTAGATTTTTTAGCGTGTTCTCTCTCTTCTTTCTGAGAGTATGGGCCAGTTTCCTATACGAGAACGGCCCATTCCATTCTGGTTTAGGTAGGTGTCGTCATGTACTTAGTGTAGCGCCGCACTTGAGGCGTACTAAATTTGACTATGAAACTGGCCCTAAGTATAACAAAAGCTATGATGGGATAGGAAGGAGATAAGAACCTTATCTAACCATTGTAATGTTAATGTTTTTTATAAATTGAACAAAATGATAATAATATCTTCATTTATTTATATAATAAGTTAAAGACAAACGAGCATAAACCCCCCCCCCCCTTTTTTTAGATGAGGCTTACAAGTAGTAAGTTCACGCAATGTAGTAATTACAAATCTATGTTTGCAATTATATAACACTTATCATTAATAAAAAATTGAGTTATATTTTAAAACTCAACTAATTCGAACTAACAACGTAATGTTCTACAAAATGAGATAAAATATAACTAACCAGTTATAGAAAAAACATTTTATATGTATAATTTATATTGATATGTTTTATCATTTCTGAGCAAATTATAAATCTAAAACATTTTTCACATATTATAATTAGTTAACTAGCTACATCTCATATGCTAGACTAAATTTTTACATTTTATATATTCAAGAAGAAAATTATGGGAGCTGAAGGAGGAGGAATAGGACAGGTTGCATTAGCGGCTTACGTTAAAAAACAAAGCATTGGCGGTCCAAGTTTATTAACAAATAATTGACCTTTCGTGAGCCAGAACACCTAATAGTATTAATAATTATAATTATAATACCCGCCTCGGTGGCGTAATTAGCTAACGCGCTAGTCGTGTTGATCTCGATGGCCGAGGACGTTGAGATCGAGGCTTGAATCTCGGTCGGGTGAACTGAAGGTTTTTTCCTAAATAGATTTCCCACTCTCCCTCTGCGCATATGCGGGTTCACTTCCTCTAAATCCAACCTACCCAATTTCTAATACATTAGTGCAATTTGTACTTAAGCGTAAAGCTCGAACGGGTAGTAGGACGCAGTGCTAGAGTACCTACAGCACTGCAAAATACACCTACTGACCAACAAAAAGCAGAAAAAATAAAGTTTGACGCCTTATAACTCTAAATGTGTAGTTAGTTTAAATAAATTAGGTGTTTACCTATATAATTAATAATGTCTTGAGCATTTTTATAAGACGAGGAAAAAATGTGCATAACAGTAAGAATAAGGTAGTATAGAGCAATTATAAAATACAAATATAGTTATTTTATTACTGTAAGCCATAAAACATTTTACAATATTATTAAATTTATTTTATTTCTATTGATACTGCTTAAAATACAAACTCAAATCACTTAGCTTGACTCATGAATATGGGATATTAGTTTTAGTTAAGGTTACAAATGTCAAATACTGTATTTCCTGCCTTAGCCCTACTATAGCGTATAAGCTATTTGCTGAGCTAGCACCATGTTAAGAAAGTGCACATTATTTTAACGAACTAAAAACTATTCTATTCGTTCATTTCCAAACCCGTATTTTGTGTCTAATCCTAATTGACTTATATTTATTAGTTATAGAATAAACAACCAAACCCCATTTATTAAAAAAAAGTACTAGCTCTTTTCAGAATGTATTTATTTTTACTGGAAAAATACTTTTTTTTAACCTATAGTAGTAATTATTCATCGTTATCTTGCATCTAGGGCCTTAGAGCTTTGATATATTTGTTGAAAAATTTTTATAACAAAAAAGTAGTTATTACCATAGTTCCCTAGCAATATTTTTCCCAAGCTACGCTCAGATAATCCAGGAAATATATTGTTTATTTTTGTTTCGTCCGTTTGCAACATCTTACTACCCATCCGAGTTAGCCACATATTTACTTTAAGTTGTAAAGGATGAATAAGCTACAATTTAAAGAAGGGTACCCCTATTCTCTTGGAGGGAGAGTAGGAAAACATAGAGAGGGAAAACCACCTCATTATACTAAGCATGGATTCTAACCTCAACCTTGCTATCACTAGCAAGCCAAAAATATTAGACTGATGTCTATATTAGAGTACCTATTCTTTTAGATAGGAATACATTAATTCTTAAACATATTCTTAAATTATACAAAATAATTAAAAAAGTGTAGCCATAACCTTAATATAAAATATTTAATAAAGAACAAGTCCATTTTCACAATAATACACTTTATGATATTCCACAAATGAACCTTCGACTTTAAATATTCGTTCTTTAGTGTGTTAAACACCTTACATATATATCTGTAGTAAAATATATGACTATTTATTTGCCATTGACCGTAATATTTACTAGTTATGTAACCCTCTTATAGGTTGGCACGCAGTAAAGAGCGCTAGTCTCATCTGGTCTGGTTTTGATGGTAACGGGAAGATTGTGTATTGAATACAAGAGTCCAGCACCTTGGCTATGTCTGTAATGCATCTTCTTTCTTGGCTAATGGTCCCGGGTTTGATTCCCAGAATGATATAAAATATATATTATTGTTGAAACTGCAATTGATAAATGGCTGGGAGAGTGATTGTTGTATATGTTCTAGAATTAAATCAGTTTAGAATCTGTGTGTTGGTATAATCAATATTTTCAGAAAATTCTCGTTAACTACCCCAAGTAAGAGTATAGTCTTGTCCCGAAACAGTGGATTGAGTTATTTTTACCTCAATGTTTTACCCCTTTCCTTTTACATAAACGTGGGTAAGTGGCGCACAAAACAATTTTATGTAATATCTCGGTATCGACTGACAGTAATGCACAGGATATTGTAGCGTGTATATTAATCTTGTATAACAATATGAATCGATATGAACGTGATGCCAAGAGCACACAAATAGGTCATATCAATTATGTAGTTCGATTAATTTATTTGTTGATTATTTGATGGATGGGAATTTATGAATTGTTTGCTAGTTGAACACTGGCCTAGTTATATTCCCCCCAATACACTATAAGCCAAAGACACTTTTCTCATTTGGTCTCCACTCCAATTAAATAATACCCGCTTCGGAAGCCATATTCTAATGTTTTACGCTTTCAGTAGACTAGACTGTCGATGACGGGGAGAATCAAGTTTCAAATCTCACTCGAGTATACTGATGGTAGTTTTTCCAAAATGGTTTTCCACTCTCCCTCCACGAAAATGCGTGGGTACACTTCCTATATATATATAAACTTCATAATCTCTAAAATCAATAACATAATTAGTACATAAGCGTAACCCTAACATGTAGTAAGACGTAGTGCTAAAACAATCTACTTATCTATTTAGGCCTGTATATTTATTTATGATATTTATCGTGCTTTTTCTGAATCATTTGATTAGATAAACTCATAAGCGAACATAATTATACAATCGATACAACACACAATCCATGAAAAGTCAATTTATCAGTGTAAAAGTGTTATCATAAGTTCCTCAACTGTGTGTGGTATCGGAAATTGAACAAGAAACCCTTAACGCAAGTCGTGAACACATATCTGACTGAGCTAAGACGTCAGAAAGGAGTTTTGTTTTCATTAAATTTGTGACAAATGATGTAGTAGAACACAATAACTTGATTTTCTTATATATGACCCTTGATGAACCTATTAGTAACTAATCAACACTGATATTATTTTACTAATTATTGGTATTGTTTTACGAGTATTGATAATATCTATCAAAATTAATATCCGAAGGTCACATGATTTTACGTATGCATATGTGAAACTATTTCTAGTACATTTTTATAGTCAGAAAAGACCCTTCCATTGAAAATTGGGGTGTACAAACTATATGAAATGGATTTTTGATCCTTTGTCATGCGGTTTTACTAAGGAATCAAACTATAATAATGTTTGAACCTTTAAAGCAAATATATTTATTTTACTATTTTAAAATGACATATTCTTTCCCTAAGACATTCAATCGCCACCACACAGCCGGGAGCTCTACAAACTCTAAAATATAAAGTATTCTCAAAAAGAATGGAATGAGATCTTAACAATCTAGAGAAAATAATACAATTCTTTCTTTTTTCATTGATGAATATAGGTTTTTCCATTCGATTTCTAGGATATTAATTACTAAAATAATGTACATTTTAAGGGAATAAATTGGAATGGACAGTAAGACACTCTGATAAAAAAAAGTACATTTATTTATATTTTTAGCTTTCTCCGAAGAAACAGTTCACATGGTTTGTAGACATTAACGTCCCTTTCCTGACACTCTACCCATTTCTAAGAGTCAAGATAGTTTCATTCACTTATTTTCGTTTATAATTCTCCCCGTCAATCAGTTTTCATAAGTTAAATAGTTTAATTCACAGTAATGTCGTTAAAAGGTATATCACTATTATTTTTTATCACTACGTCTTACTACCTATTTAGGTTTTATACATATATGATCATTACCATAATCACGCTAATGGGCTGTAGATGATAAAGAAAGCATATTTGAGGTAATATAACCGCATTTGCGTGGAAGGAGGGCAAAAAACCATTCATAGAGTAAAACCTCACTAGTCCTAATAAAGATTCGAACACCGAACATCCTACCACCAATCAGTCAATCTAACAAGAGAGTGACACCTCGGACCATTTGTCTACTGAAGAGGGTAGCATCACTATTCATTATTATCTTATTTGTTTGAATTATAGGCCTACCAATTAATTTGATAATAGGGCCCATGCTGGCTTTAAATCGTTATAATAAATGTTGGTTATGTATTAATATGTAATTTGCGTGGGTGAGGATTCAGAAAATACTTGTCCCATAGTGGACAGATATATTAGTGGTACATCTAGCCACTGGTGGCAAAGTACGTATTGGGCCACAATGCTACTGCTAGTAGTGCGTTCGCTGCCCCTGTTCATTATGCAATAGTTCGGACACGGTCCAAGTCCCCAGTGGTCTGCTCTTGAATAATAGAACTCGGCGGGCCGGCCGCGGCAAATATTAACGCTGAGTGATTGAGCGCTGTTATTATACTAGCGGGACATGAATAAACTATGTCCTCACACCTGCCGCTATCACAGTGATCTTGTTTTTATAAAGGAGGTTTATGAATAAATGATGTCACTAAACCAGTCCACTTATCATGACATCTTTAGGAGGAGATTCTAAACACTTGAGTATTACTATGTACCTATGTCATTCGCTTTCCTACTTTCCCTGTCATCCTATATGGAGGGTTATTAATATATTAATGTTCTTTCCCCTAGATTTCTCACTATCCTACTCCTTCTCTCTTCTTACCTAGGGGATTATATATGACTATACTATGTTCTTAGAGCATCCGCTATTTAGCTTATCTGCTCATCTTATACCTAACTATCCTGTCATCTTATAAGAGGACTATAAACATATGGGTAAAGCATGTCCAACTTCTAACTACTTAATAGTTGTTAACACTTTAATAACTCTTTCAAAATGAACGCGGATACCATAGGATTGACTTAATGCGCATCATGAGTGTGTTCTCAGGTGCTATTAGCCCAAATCCTCACACGTGCTTATTGACTTTGTTATATTTTCTGGAAGATATAAATACTTTGTTCTTTAGAAATATGGTTTCTTCCCTTGCTAATACAATTAACCTTTTAATAAATATTGTGCTAGCTAATAATTATCTTCGATTTTTAAATGTGTTGAATGGATAAATTGTTAAGATTAATATTCTAATCTTTTGTAAATCTTATATTAGCTCAAAATCAAGTGATGTGTTGAATGGAGAAATTGTTTGTTTTCCATCCTGTCATTTTAACATTCTGATTTAAATATGAGCGCAAACTTCTGGAAGCTTAACCACATCTTCGTGGCGGTAGTATAAGTTACGTCATGTTGAAAACTACCTGCTAGCATCACACCAAAATCTTCAGTACAAAATATCCTTTGAACCACTTACCGAAATAATGAATTGTGACGCCTTTAAACGGTTGATTAGTTAGAACTCTGTAATTTACTACGTTATTAATAAACTCAACAAAACATGCAAAATGAAAATGTGATTATTTCAATGTCAGTCGTTAACTTTATAAAAATTGATTAAAACAACACATTGTACTCATAGAGCAACTAGAAATTTGAAATTATCATTATTGGAATCTTTTTTAATGATTTCATGTGATCAATGTTGCGTGTTTAATTTACTATCCTGCAAGCTTTTACTTTGAATAAAATAGTTTAAACTATTTTGGAATGGTTTAGCTTACATTAATATCTATTTTTAAATAAGCTTGAGTTTGGATTAAGCTTTATTCCCTCTCCTGTATTAATATTTCGAGTGGATAGCTTTTCTATCAAAATTTCAATTCAATTTCACATTCAAACTTTGATGGAAAAATACATAAAATAGGTTACTGTAAACTGAGTATAAAAGATTAAATTCTCCTACCCCACAAGCTCTACTTCCACATCAGTTCTTCCACCTTCAACCATTATTATCTTATCTAACCATCGCTACTAATTCAACAAATTTATTGCCCCACCCGATCACCTGTCCTACCAGCTATACTACTCTACTAGGTATCCTAATCCACCAGCTCTCCTGTCCTACCAGTTATTCTATACTACCAGCTCTACTAACCCCCACAACCACCACCACCAGCTCGCTAGGCCTTTCAGCTAAGCTCCCCTACCCACTAACTCTCCTGCTGTACCAGATATTCTATCTTACCAGCTATCCTACCCTACCTTTTACCACCCCTAATACTCTATTAGCTACCCTACTCTACCAACTTTCATACCCTACCAACAGTACTATCCTATTTAAATTCATCGTTTCTAGTGTTCGTTTCAACTTATACCCTACTATTAGCTTGATCCGACACATATTCTCAACGTTATATTTATATTTTAAAACAGAATTATATATTATACAAATAATTTTCTATTTTGGTCTTGCACAGTTACTATCTTATAAGCGTAAACCATTAAAGTCAAACACATGACAATCTATCTGTATAGCTGAAATGTTTAGGAAATGATTTTCCTGTAATTAAATATGCTTGTACTAAAGAATATACTCTATCAAATATGTAATTAAATGTTTTACTTCGTGTTGGTTTTTTTACTCTGAATTCTTTGAAAATACCGTTGGCTTATAAAACCATGTGGAAATAATAAAATAGCCCGAGGAAAAACTGGAAAGTAGGAATGGGAATGTGGGAATGACATGGAGAGAGAGAAAGAGAGAGAGAGAAATAATGTTTAGAAGAAGAAGAGGGATTTATTTATGTCAGCCAGGAGGTATTTAACATTCATTCTGTGCACGTTAGATCTGTTTTAATTGTGGTAAAGTTTCCTGTTTATTAAACACGTATGGCTCAGTGCAAAGCCGCAAATGAATACAACAGCAAAAAGTGATGATGTACAAACAATGTGTCTTTCCCAGCCCCTGCGTGTTAGATTTCCCGCCTCGTATGACTGGAACCGTATTTCAGCGGTAGAGCGTAATTTGTATTTACAAGTCATTAACATGTGCCATTATTTTAGCTAGGAGTGAACATTCGTTGGAAATTTATTCGGGTATACTGACTCTTACGTACAGATTTTATTTATATCACCACGTCTGACAATATGTTCAGGTTATAAGCATATATGATTAGTCTAATGGCGTGGGGATGAAGAATCAAAATTTTAGAAATAATATACCTGCATTTTGGTGGGAGAAGAGTGGGAAACCATTTATGAAAACCACTCTCAGAGATACAACCCGGTTTCAAACCCCCAACTCCCTGTCATCGGTAGGCCAGTCTAACACAAGAATGACGCCCTAGACCATTCGGCCACTGTAGTGGGCTATGAAAAGATGATGATCGAATCTGTGATACTGCGTATAACCCGAACGGGTAGTAAGACGCGGTGCTAAATAATAATAATAATATGTGATACTGATAACAGGAGGAATAGCTTGGTCACATCGAATAATCTCATTGATAAACTTATGGATTAAAAGTTCCAAGGATTATTCGAGACTCACATCAGTGAGCACTTGGGGTTGAATTTCATGCTCGTTTATTCTGTTTCGTTACCATGGGAAGGTTGGTGTTTAAATCATCGTCAGGTGGGCTGAGATTTCCGAATACACTCTTATAAATTATAACTTCCTTATCCATCCCTACCTTGCACATGTTACTTTCTCTCGACTCCTCGGAGAGAGAAGTATTGTGATCGTCAAAAATATCGAACTTGGGATTTTAATAAATGTTGACGTTTCATGAACCACTGAAACCAAAAAAGGAGTTTTTAACAATGGCGTATTTATGTCTGTCCGTCCGCCTGTATGTCTACACCTCAGGCTATAGCTGATACTATTTTACTGATTAGGCTAAAACTTGGTATCTGGGGTTTCACTAAGATCCTCCCAAGGAGTTTTTGGAATTAGATTTCTAACCCTAAATTTAATGGTAGTTTACAGAAGGGCAAAAAGAGAAAAGATCGATTATCTCGAAACTCGCTCTAACTATGTTGATTAAATTTTGTATCTAGACACTGTTTATCATTATTAACAAGATGGCCCCTTTCATTATATCTTGAAAATGACTTAGGGGGTTCCTTAAATGAGGATATTTTCAAATTTTGATCGTTTCTCCACAAATGTTTGAGATACGAAATAACTTATCTTAGTAAAAATGTAGTTCTGTTAAAGATAAAAATATTTTATTCGGAAGATATTTTTATGGAACCAACCGTTTCTGAGCTATAAGCAAATATTTATAATTTTTAATTCAGGTCTTTGAAAATCAATTTGATTTTTATGCTCTTTGGTAGACAAAAATGTTTATTTTTTCTCAATTTTTCTGTAACAAATGTTCCTAATGCCATGGAGGAAGTAACAGTGTATATTATTTAATTTATGATCTTTTGTGTAATGTTTCTACAACAATGTATTGACTTATTATTTTATTTCACAAATCCTATGAGTCTTTAGTAAATGTATATCTTAGGATAAAAGCGGGAGAAAGTTTTTATGGTGCACTGTACCGTTTTTTTCCCTCCACCAAGACTTGCTACTCGTTTAGGTTGTACTCGTATATCATATAATAATCCACTCCCACCTATATTGTAGGAATGGAGAAGGGGAAATTTTGAGGATCTATAACATCATAAGCGTGGAGGAAGTGTGGGAAACCATTTAAAAAGCTCACCCTCAGTACACTCAACTAAAATGTGAATCCTGATCTTCCCATCATTGGTACCCCTGTTTATAGCGAGAGTGACGCCTTAGCTCATGCGACCACTGAAGCATTACATTTCAAATTAATACACAACTTAACTAGGAGTATAATTTATAATTTATTAGCTCAGTACAACCATGTAGTTACTGTGAATATTTCAGCATTTCTGGTTGATCAGTAAGTTCAAAAATTTATTTTTAACTAACATTCTATTTTTTATTTATGTTCTTATTTCATTGCATGAAACAATGTGAAAAATATCAAATTTTTCATTATTTATACCGTTTTAATACACAGTTTAATGAACTGTAATAAAAATGTATGTCAACAAAACAGCTCCGTTTTCTATCATTTAAAAAAATAATATTTTTAAGATATATTAATAAAACATCGAAATATTTTTTTAAAGGGTGCTACTTCCTGTTTTATTGTGTGTGTTTTTTCTGTGCTTTGGAACCCATCCTGTTAAACTTCCATCTTTATCATAACACATGCCATTGTACTGGTCAGCGTCACCCGTAAATCCTTTACCTCTTTTGATACCATTCATGCAAGAGTAGATCTGAAGGGAAACATTTCCTCTTTTCTAGTCTTTCCGCTCAAACTTGCGGGTGTATATAATGCGATTTAGGTCGTATGTACACATAGTTTTTCCTAGTCTTTTTTATCATTAAATGAATGAAAAGTTTTATCACGAAATTTTGTCACAATGAAAATGAGTGGTGTATTTATTATAGAAGTATTATTCAAATGCTACCTGTAATTTAGAGCGACAAACTTTGTATGTACAAATTTAAAATTAATATATTATTTCTTGATCCGCTTTGGAGGTTGATTGGTCTAAGGCATCACACTTGCAATATACTTGATTGCTGATGACGAGGGTATGGAGGTTCAAATCTTGGTTGGGTGTACTGAGGGTGGTTTTCCTATATGGCAGTCCGCTCTCTCTGTGTCTCTATCCTCACAGTTGCAGGTACACTCCCTGTAAATTTCACCTCTTTAATCTCGATCACAACAGCGTAATTAGTACATGTGAGTATAACCCCAACGGGTAGTAATATATATATATATATTGGCACGACGTATTACTTACTTGTAGTAATAAATAGTAACGGGTAGTAATATATATTTACTAGTAGTAATATATAGTAACGGGTAGTAATATATATATATATATATATATATATATTGGCACGACGTATTACTTACTTGTAGTAATAGATAGTAACGGATAGTAATATATAGTAACGGGTAGTAATATATATATTGGCACGACGTATTACTTACTTGTAGTAATAAATAGTAACGGATAGTAATATATAGTAACGGTAGTAATATATATATTGGCACGACGTATTACTTACTTGTAGTAATAAATAGTAACGGATAGTAATATATAGTAACGGGTAGTAATATATATATTGGCACGACGTATTACTTACTTGTAGTAATAGATAGTAACGGATAGTAATATATAGTAACGGTAGTAATATATATATTGGCACGACGTATTACTTACTTGTAGTAATAAATAGTAACGGATAGTAATATATATTTACTATTAGTAATATATAGTAACGGTAGTAATATATATATATATACTAGTATTAATTTATAGTAATGGGTGGTACTACCCATTGGGGATATATTCGTATATACTATATACATACACGCATTTATATAGATATTTATATATTTTTTAAATGTTTATAATATTAATGTAAATATTTATATGTATTTATTTACATAAGTTGCTTATTGGTTTTGGTCGTATTAAATTGAACTGGTTCGCACTTGTTATGAGTGTGTGACAAAGGCATCAGACATGTACGGTCTTGTTGGCCGATGGCTAAGATGGTTGAGGTTCGAATATGATTAATTTCCATTAATAGAGATCACCAGTATAATAGACGTAGTATAGCTACTTGGAATTAATGTTGGTAAAAACAATATTGGATTTTGTATTTTATATAGATAAAACATTGACGTAGAGCCTGAAAATCTAATGGCATAAATTATAAACTCTACAGAAGTGGCTTTGAACCATTGGTTTGATTATCTTAACATTCATTAATTAACACTTATCTTACGTACACCAAGAAATTATTTTAAAATATAAATATATTAGTTTAGTAACTAAACTTTTCTCTCTAGTTGTTTTTAGGATTACATCTTGCTAACTGTTCAGGTATTACGCATTTTTCTCTAGTTGTACTAATGATTTTTTATTTCAATATTTTATTCTAAGGGAAGTATGCTAGTTTCACTAAAACACTTTTTTTAAACAATTATTTAAGTTATCTATATATTAGCTACACAAATGAGTGTAGTAAGCTTAAAATTTATAGAAAGAATTGGTACATTAATATTTTAATGTAAACACTTACAAATGTTTGTTTCAAAGAACATAGTTTTTATTCACACTAGTTTCAAATTAGGTGAACTTTGAGGAAAGATATGCTTTCATTACTAAATTATTTTCGCACGCCCTTAATAAATATTCCAGTAGAATCCAGGTTGAAAACTACAGTGCTATAGGAACAATTTATTATATTTTAAATTAAACACGTTGTTGTGTTTGTGGTTACATATTTATTATTTAATATTAGTTATAAATAAATTTGGCATTTTGGTAGTTTGGCTATAAAATAAATATTTATCTCATACTCTCATTACAAGTGCGGGATCCTAGCTCATAAAACTGCCCTTAAGATCAAATATGTATTATTCATGATCCACTTACAAGGGTGAACAAACGGACTGACGTCGGTTTCCACCAGTGCACATTATCAATGACGAAGTAGGTTGTGGTTTTGATCCTGTCTGGATGTACTGAAAGTGTATTTTCTTAAATCGTTTATCATTCTACATACACGCAAATCATGTGTATTTAAAAAAAATCATCATAAATTTTTCCTACCCTGTTAGTATAACTAAAATGATTACTTCCCAGTTGGCAAGTAAGATACGGGTGACCTGGTGGTCTAGGGATAAGGTGTCAGACTTCTGTGCTGGCGGCCGGGGTTCAATCCTCGGTCCCGGCACAGATTTATCTGATTTCTAAACCCTTCCTTCACCTCTGACAAGATATCTTGTGAATGTGGGGAATTCCAGGCCTCCACCGTGGTTCGGATTCTACGTTAAACTGTAGGTCCTCCATTTCATCTCACAATCACCCTACCATTACACATTAGCGTAAGTGCGTATAACCCGAACGGGTAGTAAGACGCGGTGCTAATAATAATAATAAATAATAATAATAATAATAATAATAATAATAAAATGATTACTTCCCAGTTGGAAAGTAAGATACGAGGTAAGCTGAGGAGGGAAGGAAGGAAATAAAGAGGAAATAACAACTAAAATATTCCTATAGTTCAGTTGGAATCAGATGGGAAGAAACTTTTTTGATGGTCACCAAAATTTACCAAAATAATTTTCAATCATGTGATCCGTAACTGTAACTTTTCATGAATACTATCAATATGTACCTCTTTAGGTGGCCATTAATCTTAGGCGTCACGTTTTCAATGGACTGGCTGCCGATGATGAGGATATTGGGGATTGAATTCCGGCTGGGTGTACTAAAGGTAGTTTTTCCTAAATGGTTATCTACTCTACCCCAACGCAAATGCAAGTATATGCCTCTAGAGTCTACGTTCTTCATCCCAAACACATTAGCATAACAAGTACATGTCTAAATAGCTCAAATAAATAGTATAACGTGGTGCTAATAAATCAGTATGTAAAAAAAAATATAAATCTTGAGCTCAAAAAAAGTATTGTTTTATTCCATGTAAGTTTATTCTTACCAAACCCCTACTTTACATAACCCTCCAGTAATGTGAAGTATCTCCCACATCCGAAACTACAATGTCTCGCCTTTGTGTGTGATTTTAGCCACTGGGAATATACACAGAGCACAACAATTTGGTCCCTTTGTGTTAACACACTATTGTGCCAAGAGCACGCGGCTCCAAGCACTCACTGGTCCTATTCATCCGCTCAACGGTAACAATCTAAAATTGAATTTTGGATTAAATTTGCCTCTCTATGATTCACGAAGAAGCAAGCTGTGGTCAAACGTGTACAGGGATCTCTGTTCAGCTTTTAAATAAAACATGCATTGGCATGTAGCTGACTATTTGGAGCGAAGAATAGAATAATCAGAAAAAGGCCATACTTCCTTTTAGAGAATACATTTAATTTAAAATGGGATATTCAATCGTGCACTTAAGGTAAGAAAAGATAAATATTTTTGCAATTTTATTGAATCAAAACTTTTTTTGGGACAAACTAAATAAAATTTTGCTTCAGTATAAACATAGATTTTAATTTTCTTCCCATGGTGATATTAACACTTCTTGAATAGCTTTAAGTGATGTCTTGTAATGTTATGACAACTGTTTCTTTAATTTAAAACGTTTTTCATCTAATACCGCATTTATTATTACAGATATTCAACAACTGTTGATACCACCATATGATGAAAACTAAGATTTATTTTTGTACTAAAAATATTTAATTTATTTTGGCCTAAATAATGTTGTATTATAAAAATTGCAAAGTAAAATACTGGTCTTATTCCGCGTCCCCTACTTCTCCACTTTAATGATTAGCATTTCAACATGTCTGAAGAGCATTTTTCAGCCAATGGGTAACACCTCAATTAGGTGGGTAATACGGCTCAAACCATACGTCACGCAATGTATATATCTTATGCTTCCTTATAAAAAACTGTGGAATTGAGTAGAGTGATAACCTTTTACCATAATTATATAAATTCGTTAAAACTGAAAAAACAAAACAAAAAAAAAACATTATTTTAAAACTATAACTCGATTAAATTAATCCCAATTTTTATGTTGTAAATTTAAGAATACAGAAAACTCCCTTATGCTTTTTTTAGACCAGGTATTACTACCCGTTTGGGTTATATACCTATGCTCTAATTACAATAATGTGCTATAAAATAGGAAGGTTGAATTTAGAGGAAATGTACCCAAATTTGCACGAAAGGAGAGTGGAAACCCGTTCAGAGAAAAACACCCACAGCAGGATACACCAGACGGGATAGAACTATGATCTCCCATCATCGGCAGTCAGGTCAATTGTGATAGTGACGCCTTAGACCATGTGACTACTGAAGTGGGTCACTTTGATTCGTTATTTTGTTCAGATAACTCTGGTATCTAATATCCTCGTTAATGGGTCGTGAGATGTACTTAAAATCGTGTCGTTTAAGGGTCTTGCCTTATTAAATGGAAATATAGTTCAACTATGGTTTTTATTTTGAGAAGCAATGTTCCAAAACCTCATTACTACTAAAACCAATGCATAATTTCTTGCAATCGTCTTCTATGAACCAGTAAAAATATAACCTTGCAGTGTCTGAGGATAGTTCAATCATAGTTTCCAACCATATATCCTAATATCAGAACTGAGATTCTTACATTAGCTTTCTTAAAAAAATAAATAGCTAAGTTAACCTCTTTATAAAGATAATTGAAGTGATAAAACCTAAAAGTAGGATTTTAACTATACCGGAATATATTGATATCTTTCACCTTGATTTTCATTTAAAAAACGTTTTAAAGTAACAAACCACAATTTAAATAACGGGGGATCTTTGGGCTTCCTCAACGCATCTCAACGCTACATTTGGCTGCCCCCTTAAAATCATAAAAATGCATTATTTTTTTTAACTAATCTGGATTTTCTGGATTAACATAAATTCACACAAAAATAAAAATTATTGATGACCTTTATTAATACTTTTCACAACTTTACGTTTTTTGACCCGCCTCGGTGGCGTAATTGGCTAACGCGCTTGTCGTGTTGAGCTCGACTTTAAGGACGGGGAGATCGAAGTTCGAATCTCGGTCGGGTGAACTGGGGGTGGTTTTTCCTAAATGGTTTTCCACTCTACCTCCACGCAAATGTGGGCTCACTTCCTCTAATTCAACCTTCCCAATTCCTAATCCATTAGCGTAATTAGTACTTAAATCGTATAACCCGAACGGGTAGTAAGACGTGGTGCTAAATATTATTATTATTACGTTTAGGTTTGCTATCCTACTTGTTGACAGGTAACGTAGTGGTAGGTAGTTTCCTTTCTTTTCCGTGGGGTATAAGCCTTCTTATTCTTTCGTGTAGGCTTAGTGATGATGAAATTGATTAATTTTTTGTATTCGTTTAAAAGAACGATGATATACAGTAAGGAGGGGTTGAGCGAACTTTGATCGTCCTGTAAAGCATTCACTATCAACTCACACATTTTTTTTACCCATAAGACCTAAATCGTTTTAAACATTAATAGAAGAGTAGGACATTTTATTTTGCGCAAGTTTATACTGAGTCAGTGACCCAGATAGTTTCTTACTTTACTTTGGGTTTTAAGCTTTCTCAAAGAAAGACAACCAAAATCTTTCAAATCTTAAAAGTTGTACTCGTCACTAATGTCGATGATACTTTCTAACCAAGCTATCTTTTCTGCTTCTTTAATAAATATCATCTCCTCCTTCTCCAGATTCTGATCAACCAGCGTACTTAATTCCGAGTACGGCTTATAACCGCTCTGCTAAGACAGTCCATAATGATTGGTAATCTCTCAATCCATATTCCTCTAACTTCGTAATGAAAGGTAGTCCATCTCAAAAGGAAGGCAGCGGAACATATAGGTGGCTTCATCAAACGGATGAAAATTTCAGATGAATACCTCCTTGAAATAAAATAATTCTTCCTCTATCAGTAACCCCTGCACGTCAATCAACACATTGTACGGGTGCAAGTCGCTAACAAACCATTTATGATGCCATCTTGATTACCTCATTGATGGAAGGATTGGAGCAGATCGATCGTGACATATGAGGCATAAGGCTTTAGTATAGACAGGGATATATTATTGCTTCTTGAACGTTATATGGCATGTTTTAATACCGTCCTTGAAAGTATCTTTCCGCCGACTGGTTGGGTACGTGTGATTTGAAAACGGCATGGCTCAGTGGTGAAAAGTTAGCGTTAGTTCCGTGTTACAATTTCTGGAAATTGAAGTAGTCTTTGTATAATTTTGGGAAGGAATCTTAGTTAAGGTACAAGTCCATATCTTCGTAAGGATACACTACTGATTTCAAGTATAGCTTAGCAGCTCGTAGTCCCCTTTGAGATGCTTTGGTTAGAATACCAGTGGTCAGTCAAATTTATCTACCGTGAATAAGGATATTAGGACTTGAATCTTGGTGGGATGTATTGAGGATCTTTTTTTCCTAAATTATTGTCTACTCTTCCTCCACTTAACATAGTGAAGTTTTTCTCTAAATTTTATCTTCGCTATCCCTACCTAAGTAGTGTAAATATGCGTATATCATGGACGGTTACATTACTTGAACAACATTTAGTTATAAATGCAATTTTAGATCTTCAAGTTGTGCAAAAGAATACAGTTTTCAAATTACTCTTACGTCCCTATAAATAATTAGCTATTTATGCTCTTAACAAACAATATGAATGTGTCTATTCCATATATTTCCCTCTACTATTCTTGCATAGGAGATTCCAATTTCACACTATTTCAATTACTTATTTACTGTGGGACATGTACATAACGATAAGTAAAGGTTCTGACTGTATTAAATACGGTTTATTCCACATCTATTGATATGAGAACTACTTTGAAGTGCTTGAATTTTATAATACGGTAGAGAAATTTAATTTTCAAGGACTTGAGTGGATACAGACTTGTATCATGTTACTCCACATCAGAGGTAAATAGGTTATACGTAATACAACTAAACACTCTATCAATCATAAAGCTATATCATTGCTATGATACAAATTATACACTAATCAAATCATTAATGACTCAATTTACATTTTATATTGACAACAGAACATTAAATGTAAGATACAGTAAATCTAAAATACAACATTAGCGGTGCAGTGTTATGTATTTTTTTAACATTAAATAAATAACGTTATTATAAGGGAATAGTGGAAATTACTATGATAAAAATTAAAATTTAGACATCGCAAATGGGTTATGTTGCATTCAATAAATTAGATTTTTAATTTAAATATCATTGTGACCTTGCTCAACTACTCGGCTGAGATTCACGCCTCCCCCCCTCCCCGTCACGTTTCGCTAATAGGTCAGGCTAAACGCATATTCGCATTCAATTTAATGGAATAGGGATGACTTGATTAGAATTTAGATAAGCGTATCCTAATATATAAAGGCAGCATGTAGGAAACTATTTTAGTAAAAAACATCTCTAGTATACACAGCTTGGACTCCAACCCCAACCTTTATATCATAAGTACACTAGGATGGGCCTGCTATTTAGTTAACGTCACAATATTTAAGAATAGTGACGATATTAACTTGTAAAATATCTACTTTATGGGTGAAATAAAAATAATACTCTTTATTATGCAATATTTAGAAAAAATAGTTTTATTTACAAAGCAGAACCAAGACGAGATAATTTGCTTTCACGATGAAGTTGGCTCATGATAGTTTCTATAAGTTATAGTGAAGAAGCTTACAATTTTTGCCAGGAAAGGTCTTTTCACATACCTTCCATGGTTCTTTTACATGCCACAATTGACTTGGAACCGACAGACTTTACTTTCCCTCCAAAGTAAGTTGTGCTACTGATTTTGATCGCTTAAAAATCCGTCAACCACGGCTGGGTTTGAACCCTTGAGCATCGGATCCTGAGGCGAACACTTTACCACAAGAGCACCGAGGTTGACCCATAAACTACTAATTTAAATTAGGATATTTTAGCAAATGATATTTGTTTAAAGGTGACCTGGCGGTCTAGGGGTAAGGTGTCGGACTTCTCTGCTGGGGTCCGGGGTTCAATCCTCGGTCCCGGCACAGATTTATCTGATTACCAAACCCTTCCTTCACCTCTTACAAGACATCTTGTGATTGTGGGAATGCCAAGCCTTCACCGTGGTTCGTATTCCACGTTAAACTGTAGATCCTCACCCATTTCATCTCACAATCACCCTAGCGTAAGTGCGTATAACCCGAACGGGTAGTAAGACGCGGTGCTAATAATAATAATAATAATAATATTTGTTTTAATATTAATATTGTATTCGTAATTCATTTATCTGTAATTATATAACTAACATTATTATAATTGGTATAGAAAGGCAATGATCAGAGGGTCCGAGTGACGCCTAGAATTTAATGAAACCCCTCATCAATAGAATATTCAAATATACTAGTACTTATAAAAATCCAATTTATCCTTATTTATTTTTTCTTTCTAAGTTCACAATTCATTTTACATGCCCCTAAAAAAAATTATTAAATTAATATTTATATTCACTCACAAGATTAATTCTTCAAAATCTACTATTTTTATACCTACTAGCTTTGTTAACATTTCGAAAAAAATATTGCTTTTGGTACATCCAAATGGTAACGGAGAACAAAAACTTTTCTTGGAATGAAACTAATTAGTGAGTCGAGTCTTATAAAAGGAGTGAATATATTCATGATCTGTAAGATTATACCTGAGGAATATTATCACTTCTCTTTCCCTCTTATCACAATCTTAACCTCCCTCACACACACACACACACACAGTTAATAAGTAGTCTATTACACAACTTGGGAATCAAACTCTGGCCTTTCGATGAAGGAATGAACAGTCAAACAAACTCTCAACTCTGGCTGTAACTATGAAACTGCTGTTTGGTAGGTAGTCATTAATTTCTTATTTCAACATTCTCTCGACTAATAGCGTGAATAGTACACGACCTTCGGGAAGGGAACCTTATGTAAGTTGTGTCCTTGGTCAGATGACTTAAGTCAAGAGATGACGTCACTGTCCCACCAACAGCGTTACAATTAGCTCTCCAGCATAGCACTCACTTGTCAATTACCGGTTCAAATTGGAGGAGACTTATTTCCAAATGGAAATAAACTACTTTCGGTGACTGTTGAGTGATTGTTTGATGTACAGTACATTGTTTCATGTTACTCTCATCAATATCTATATCGTTCTCTCTAAAGCACCATCTCTCATTCATCACTTAACAGTCCTTGAACGGATAGTGATTAGGGACATGAAACAAACATGTTCATTCGCAGCGTAGCGAGAAGTTGTGCCAAGGTAGGGAGGACATTTCAATAACGCCCCTTCCCTTTCCCCTTCATTTTTATAAAAATTTAATTAGTGATTCTATCATAAACAGCCTATTCACCCAGGCTAATATTAAAGATGATAGAGTTTAGTAACATAACCAAACCACTTTACCAAAGACCATCGCAAACGGGCTCAAAAGGACCAGAAATATTTGTTTATCACCTTCCACTTTCCCCACCTTCGTTTGTGAAAATCTGTAAGCCTATTATTAAAAGGACTCACGTAATGATCATTTAAACGTTCGTAAGATCGTGATCAAACACATATTAAATATTTAGGTTAAAATTCCATATATATTCTAAACAATTATTTTTCTAGTTAATGTGACATTAAATAGAAAGCTTATTTAAAAACTGAGTTTTTTGTCAAATGCAAACTGAAAAGTTATTTGAGATAATTCCTATCAATTCTTTCGATTCCACCACATATGACCAACTAATAGGCTTAAGAGTACCCAAAACAACATGGATAAAGTAAATTAAAAACCTTAGGGCTATTTATACTACCTCAGAAAACGCCCAAACTGTGATAAGTCTCTCAATGTCATAAGAAAATAACCTCTAAATACAATTAGTAAAAATTATGCTTTTGAAATTACTATATTTATTAAACTTGCTACGATTGTTAATTAGGATGTCAACGCCAAGCGCTTGCAAAATTTGAGTCGTCCAAAGTTATGTCCGAATTTGTTGGACCCTAAAGTCTTCTCTTGTCTTATATTAATAAAATTTTTATTGAAACTGTCTTTATCGGTGGATGCGAAGCATAGTTTTTTTTACTATGCACCGTTCTCCTCTTTCTCTTGACACTTCGAAGAGGGGCTTATTGTGAGCGTCAACAAATTTGAACTCGAGATTTTGATAAATAAGTTATCAACGTTTCATAACCCCCTGAAACAAAAATAAATGTTTCGGAACTCGGCACTGACTTTCTAGCTCCATTGTCTAAAAATGGAGATATTTACTCAATACACGCCCTACTTACGTAACACACTTTTTGACGCCCAGTTTTAAATTTATAATTATATTTTTAAAGGATTAAAGTCCTCATTTGTATATTTAAACCAATAAAAAACGTTTCTATTGGCTACACAAGGGTCAACACTTCGTATTAAATAAAATTTCGAACTCTGGTTAAACTTTTCGACAATCTACTAGGGATGCACGTCTACAAGTCAACATATTGCTATTAAATTCCTCATTTAAAAATCTCTCCCAGTAAAATAGGTAGATATTGACTACTGATGTGGAGAAAGATATCGATCTTTTCTCAATTTTTCTGTAACATTGTTCCTTATTCTTAAAGTCATGGTGTAAGTAAGAGTGTGTGTTGTTTTAATCATTATCTTTGGTATATATACTTTGGTTTAGAGACTTGTTATTTCGTTTCACCAAATCTCACGAGCTTTAAATAAATGTCTATATTTTTAAGATAAAAGAGAGAGAAAGTCTATGCGGTGCACCGTACCATATATAAATTATATATATATATATATATATATATAAATAAATATGGGATATCCACATTTATTTCTACTATGGTTAAGGAATAGTATAATTAAACTAAATAAGTATACCCACATCTACGTGGTTAGAGGGAGGAAACTACCATCACTCTAGACGGTTAGGATTCAAGCACCTATTTCCCAGTCACCAGAAAATCATACAAGTCGAACTTGGATTATACCTTGCTAGCACAACAATGCTGATCAAAGCTAAACTCCTACTAAGCATATTTAAGTGTTTTTACCTGATGGGTGGGGAATCAGTGGCTATAATACTGATGTATTGAGGGTGATTTTCTTTTACGTAGACAATTTAGTTCATAAGATTTAATGTAGGAAATCATATTTTTTTACGCCACTCCTATGTACACTTTGCTTATTCCCCTTACCTATACATAACAGGTAAACCAGACTAAATGATTTTTTGTAGTTAAGACTTCGAACCTTTAAAACTAAGATTATAAATGTGGCAGGTTATATATTTTGGAATTTAGACATCTTATTATGTTATAAACTTTATTTCTAAACATCTTTATTTCAATAATCAATACTTTGATTGTTTACATTTGCTACTCTTTCTATGTCTGTTTTGATTTTTATCCAGGGACATTTTCGCTAATTTATTATTATAAATATTATGTGATATATGAATCTTAATGATGAAGGATAATATATGCTGGATCTTTTTTCTTTTTTCTTTTAATGAAAATATTTTAACTTATATTTTATCAAATACATACTAAGCTTTTGGTTTCTCTAATACTTTGATAGTATATTCTTATTTTAATAATATTGTTTTGGTGTTTAACTTATTTTATATGACCTGCCACATTTATAATCTTAGTTTTAAAGGTTCGAAGTCTTAACTACAAATTTCATTACTCCTTACTTAATCAATTTTTAGAATGTTTTCTAAAATGACAGACTAAATGAGTTCGACATTTATATCGTGTGCCCACCTTTGCGGGTTTAAACGTATTTATCGTAGGGCTTGACACACAAAATATTTTTTTACAATCACACTGAAATATAACCTTTGCCAGTTTTTTTAGACATTTTATAGGAACACATTTTATTTAATATATATTGAGTATCACGAGTTGGACTTTAGGAGAGCTGGATTTCACCAGTTGTTTAATAGACCGTAAATTTGGGGTTGGATGGTTTGACATTATAATATTAGTTAAATTTCAATTGAAATGTAGTTTTTGGTTCAATAGCCTACATTCATTATTTACTATGTGATAAACTTTTTTTTATCAACACCGTGGTTTACTTTCGGTTCAGAATATACGTATGAATGATAATTACTCTAGTTAGATAGGGATGAGAAAGGAGATATTTAAGACGAAATCTACCCGTATTTACGTGGAAAGAGAGTAGAAAACTATTCAGGAAAACATTTTCCATTGTCTTTAATAATGTGGCATAGGATTATTAAAAAAAAAAAAACGGAACTCCGCACGGACTTTCTCGCTCTATTGTTTGAAAACGGAGATATTTACTCAAAAATCGTAATATATGTGAAACTAAATAATAAACACTAGCAAACCCAAGCACAAATTGCGCTATACTTATGTAGAACTTTTTTTAGTCCTGTTTTTAAATTTTATAATTTTGTTTTTAAAGTATTAATGTCCTCATTTGTATGTTTGGACCGATAAAAAAAGATCAATGTTGGGTCCACAAGGGTCAACCCTTCGTATTAAAATTTTAATTTCCGGTTAAAATTTTCGACATTTTATTAAGTGTTGCAAATCTTCATGACATCGCATTGTTATTAAATCCCTCATTTATACATTTTGACCAATAAAATATGTAAATATTGATTATTGAGTCTAAAATGGATATAGATAATTGTTGTACAAACATTTCTCATAGAAGGTTTAACGAAAAGCAACATAAACGTTTTGAGAGACGTACTTATATTTAATTACTCTATGACATTGGAGAATTATTGCGTTACACTTAAGTAGTGTCTTTACAATCAAAGCTCACAAAATTGTATTGAAGTATTTGCCAATATCTCAGAAACTGTTAGTTTTTATAAAATATATTTCATATAAAAGTTTTTTATTTTTAATAATACTACAATTTTGCAATGATAAGTTATTTAATATCTCAAATAGTTGTGGAGATACAGAAGTTTCTGCTTCTGTAAGGTACCCTGAAATTCATTTTCATGGCATAATGAAAATAGCCAGTTTATTTATAATTTTAAACAACACCTAGATACGAATTTTAATCAAAATCGTTAGTCGATTTTGAGAAAATAGATTTAATCTCTTATCGCGCTTTCTTAAACTACTTTTAATTTTAAGTTTAATCAGACACACAGACAGACGTTATTGTAAAAACCACATTTAGGGTTGGGGAGGGGGGGGGGTGTTTGAGATGTCGACATCCATCAACATTTCAAGTTATATTTTCTTCTATGGTCACAATACTTTTACCTTTTGTGTTCGAAAACTTAATATATATATATATATATATATATAATTTAAATATATATATATATATATTTAAATATAGCTTGAAAGTTATTGGATTTATAAAAATATGCTTCATATAAAATATTTGTATCATAAAGAGACCTACATATCTGTAACGATAAGTAATTTCATATCTCAAATAGTTTAAGAGATAATATAAAAAAATTACGCATCAGACCGTAGCCCTAAAATTAATTTGTTTGAAATATTGTGAGTAGTCATTTTGTTTGGAATATTTATAAATGTTTAGAAATGAAATTTAATCAAAACCATTAGAGCCGATTTTGAGAAAATCGACTTTTTCTCTTTTTCCCATTAAGTAAACTACCCTTAATTTTAGGGTTAGATATCCAATTCCCAAAACTCCTTGGGGAAACCTATGAAAACCCTAGATACCAAGTTTTATCCCGATCGTTAAAATAGTTAAGACTCTAGTTGGAGGTACAGATAGACAGACGGAAAGTTAAAAACCACATTTTTGGATTCGGGGGTCATGAAACGTTTAGATTCATCAAATCGTGAGTTATATTTTTTTGACGATCACTTTACTTTATCTACCTGTAAGATAGCGAGGAAGTAAAAAGCTTAAGAAATGTATAAATTTCTGTCTCACATCATTCAACTAATTTCTTCGGGAGCGTATAAAAAAACGCACATTATGTAGTCCACTTTTCATAGGAAAGGATTTATCTGATAGCTAATTATTTTACTAGAGCTTCTTCACTATACTAATATTTTAGGTCATGTTAGCTGCATCTGTCACTTTAGATAGATATTATTAATATCTAGAAAATAGCACTAATTAAATATTAAATTGCTATTAATTTTAGATGAAAAAAACAGTATTTTATATAGGAGACTAAGCCCCTTTCTAGTAAAATGGAACTGTAACAAGACCCTATTTTATTAAAACCCAAGAGTAAGATACTTATGCACAAAATGGAACCTAGTCCCGACGACCTTTATTCTAGAAGAGAACCATCTCAGCACATTGTCTCTTATGGCATGCAGTTGGTACGTTGCAAGGAGAAGTTTCGTCACTTACGAGAGACTGAGTGGAATATCTCAGAGTTTAATCAACGTGCAGCGTTACTTTTAATGTCAAAACTTCTACAGGGCTGTTTGAGATAATACATTTTCTGCTCTAAAATACGTAAGGAAAACAGAAATTTCACTATGAGAGATATAATATTATAGTGCATTGTGTCTTCCCTTACCCATTGAACCTCAGTGCTTTGCTGAACATAATACTGTGACCAAGTTTCCTGTCTTACTTTACACCTTTAGTTTTCATTATTTACCTCTCTAGTCTTCTTTATTTGACGATCATAATAATGTTGCCACGTGTCCTGTCATACTTTACCCTTTAGTCTTCATTCTTTGACGATCATAATAATGTTGTCTTGTGTCCTGTCATACTTAACACCTTTATTCTTCGTTCTTTGACGATCATAATGATGTGGTCTTGTGTTCTGTCTTCCCTTACCCCTCTAATCTTCTTTCTTTGACGATCATAATAATGTTGCTGCGTGTCCTGTCATACTTTACACCTTTATTCTTCGTTCTTTGACGATCATAATGATGTGATCTTGTGTCCTATCTTACTTTATCCCTTTATTCTTCGTTCTTTGAAGATTATAATAACGTGGCCGTGAGTTCACTCTTACTCTTTTCCTTTAGTCTTCGTTCTTTGACGATCATATTAATGTGGCAATTTGTCCTGTTTTACTTTACTTCTTTATTCTTCATTCTCTAAATACAACAAATGTCACATGTCTTCTTCTACATCTTTATTCTTTATTCTTAAAATAACATAATAACACTGTCTTCCGTAATGTCCTTAACCTCTGTGTTTTTCATAATAATAATAATAATAATAATAATAATAATGGCATTGTATACTGTCTTCCTTTACTCCAATAGCTTTTGTTATTTAAAAGACAAATTAATACGGCAATGTGTCCTGTCTTCCATTTCCCCGCTAGCCGCCGTCAATCTCTAAATGACATAAGAATCTGGTGAGGCATCGTTTCTATCTGTACCTTTCTAACCTTTTTGTTTCCAAGAATATTGTAAAAGGGGAGTGATCTGTTTATTTCTTTATTCCTCTAATTTTTTTTTTCTTTTGAATAAAATGATGAGATGATAATGTGTCGTATCTTTATGATAACATTTTTACTCTGAAGAACATAATAATATGGCACTGCGTCGTGTCTTTCTTTATCTCCATAAACTTTTTGTGTTGACTAACGTTATAATATTATGACAGTGTGTTGTGTCTTTTTCTATCATACTAGCGTTTTGTACTTTGAAGAACATAATGGTATAGATACAAGTGAACTTTTAGATTATATATTGATTTTGTCATCAGGAACAGTCCTAATATAGGCTTATGGCTGTGTCATCTAAGTATCAAGCACAGCTAAATCTAAGTCTATGATTAATGTAATGTTATATTTATCTAGTGAGCAGAGAAAGTAAGGCTTCGTTAATATAATGGTATAGGTATGGTATGGTGTGGTATAGGTAGTTGTTAAGACAAGTTATTTTAGAGAACCACAAAGAGCTAGTGCCAGGTTCGTATAGTGACCAAATAATGTCCATTTAGATTCCAAACAAAGGTAGAAAACTTCATAAGCTTAATCTTGGTCACTCTAGTGACCAAACAGTTAGTTATCGGTCCATTTGGTGACCAGATCGGGGTAAGTATCCTAGGTTAATAAGGTGACCAAACAGAGGAAGATCTAGCAGGGTTGATCATACCTGTAAAACAGGCTAAATCTGAGGAAAGTCAGAAATTTAATAGGACAGGGAAAATTCAGGAACAAGTCAGGGACTTTTTTAAAAATTAGTGGAATATTTATTTATACTAGAAGTAATTTTCAAAATTCATAGTAGAAGAGCCTAATCCCGCATAAAATGCAAGTTCTTTCTCTAGTTTATACATTTTTGTAAAGACATATTTGTCTTTAATAACTCTTGTCTCAAGAGTTTAATATTAACCAGTAAAAATAATATATTTTTGTACAGTACATAGCATTGCATATAAAAAAACTTGGATAATGCATATTTTTTGGTATGAAACCTGAAAAAGGCAAATAATACTGAAAACTCTAAAGTGAACCAACCCTGTCTAGCTTAAACTGCGAGGTAGGGAAAGGCTCATGTAGGAACCAAACAGAGGTAGAGCAAGGTTCATATAGGAATCAAACAAAAGTATGGCATTGTTCATATAGGAACCAAACAAAGGTAGGGCAAGGTTCATATAGTAACCAAACAGAGGTAGGGCAAGGTTCATATAGGAATAAACAAAGGTAAGGCGAGGTTATTATTGGAACAGAGGTAGACCAAGGTTCATACAGGAACCAAACAAAGGTAGGGCAAGGTTCATATAGTAACCAAACAGAGGTAGGGCAAGGCTCATATATGAATAAACAAAGGTAAGGCAAGGTTATTATGGAACCAAACAAAGGTAGGGCAAGGTTCATATAGTAACCAAACAGAGGTAGGACAAGCTTCATATAGGAATCAAACAAAGATAGGGCAAGGTTCACATAGTAACCAAACAAAGGTAGGGCATTGGTCATGCAGAAACCAAACAGAGGTAGAGCAATGTTTATATAGGTACCAGATCGAGGTAGGGAAGATTTAATATCGGAACCAAAAAGAGGTAGGGCAAAGTTATATTGGAACCAGAAAGAGTTAAAGCTTTTTCCGCTACTGGCCAGACAAACGTAAGGAGGAGGTTTGTCTATCGACCCACCGGAAAACGTAATTCATGCCGAGATAATAAACTCACTAATACCACAACACTCCATGCTTCCCAACCAAACTAATCCATTAAGGCTTGAATTTAGAGGAAAGGGTGGTATTAAAAGAATGAATGGGTATTTTAAGGGAAGCAAGAAGATAAAGAGAACAAGTATAGCAAGGGAAATGTTGACAGTGTGAGGGGAAATAGAAGAGTAGTGAAGGCGATAAATAGCAGGAATCGTGAGTCAAGCGCTAACGCTTTTGTTAGAAGGAAGTTAATTATCAGTCCTCTTTATCCTGTTCGGGTGTTTCATTTATGAGGCACTTTATGAAAGTTAAGTATTTTGTGGTAAGCTGTGTTACTTTACTAAATATATAATGACTATAAAGGTTCCATAGAGAATAATTTGTGTGTTTAACTTAAAGCAGGATTTATAGATTTTCTTGGTAAATAATTATAAAGGAATTGTTTCTTTGGAAGACACTTTTCGGAGGATTGAATCGTCCAACAAAAAGTAATTTATCAACCAGTTTTTTTCAAATTATTTATAATCCTCCCCTCCTCTTTATTCCCTACTCCAACACTTTTATTTATTTTGGTTTTACGGTTCAACGCCTTAGCTCCGTTATCGTTAGATTCCTAACATTGCCGAAAAATGTATTATTGGTAAAATGAGAGTTTTCACTTTCATTCTGATGAATAAACGGCTGGGGGCTGGATCTTGTGCCTGTTTTTTTATAAGTTAGTTTATAAGTCATGTGCTGATATAATAAGAGGGTTTAGAAAGTGCTAATTAAATAACTAAAATAGGCTCAAATTAGAAAAGTTAGAAAAATCTACTTTAAAAATTATTTTCGTAAACTAAAGTCTAGATAAAAAATGCGTATCTTGATTAATTTTAATAAAACTCTTTAATTTTATCATAAAAATATTTTGGACGCATTTAATTTTATTTGCAAGTTTACTACATTCACTTAAAAATAAATAAAATTAAGCTCATTTGAAAGGATTATTTTTATTAGTATTTATGTTTTAGTGTATAAGAATATTATAAAATCATGATTTATTATTTCTCCACTCACTTAGTCTTACTACCCATCCGGTGTGAACAGAATATTTACACTTATTGGGTGGGGATGAGTAAGGCATGATTTAAAGAAAGTGTTTACTCAGCTTAATGGAGGTGAGTGCGAAACCATTTAGGAACAATTCTTTTTGAGATTAAAGCCAAGTACTTTCCTTCACCAACAAATCAAGCTCGATGAGACTGGCGTTATTATCTGAATACCCATTGGTGACGGTAATTTGTTTTTTGAGAAACATCAACATGTTCTACCATCTACTTTTTTATTTACTTAATTTTCATTTAATAGGCCTATGCTATAAGGTTGATAAGTATAGCTCATGAGAAATATAACAGTGATGTTTTTTAAATTCAACATTTGCACCCGAAAGGGATTCTAGCTCAAGTGTGGCCAAGTGAAATATTACTCTAACACTTACCACCTATAGTGAAATATAATTTAAAATGGTAATAATTCTAATCAAAATTTTCCACCCTACATATAATTTAAATTAATGAATATTTTCAAAATATAAAACTCAAAGCATCCATATGTGTTAGGAAATATTCTCACAGTTGGGCGATCAAAGATATTTATTTTTTATTGCTGTCAACTAAATTTCATCGTTCGTAGTTACTCCACCCTATTACGAACACTTGTGAAACATGGCTGAAAGACATATTTTCTCTCTCTATTTTTCGCTCCATCTCATTCTTTTGCTTCTCGAAGGGTAGACCATAGTGTAACATAAAAAAATTGATGGTTCTGGAACAATTTCCTTCTAAAGAGATACGTACAAAGAAGGATTCTATACACAATCATAACATAACACTATATGGGAATTGTCTGCGATCGAATGATCAGAAAATTATATCAATTAACAGTCGTTCCACGGCATTACATAGAGATGGTCCGTGTCAAATTAATCTCTCTATTTTCAAAAATAAAAATGATTCGATTATAAATAAACAGTCATTGAGCTACCGTATCAGTTTAAGTATATAAATATATTAATACAGAATATTGAATTGATAAAACACGAGTTCTCATATATAGACAGTAAGAGCCCAGCCCTTATTAAAATGATTTGTCCGAGAAAAACAAAATTCCAACCTACTAGAGTCCCCTACCTTCACAAAACAACATTATTAAGTGTAACCCAACAAGCAGAGGATTCATCATCATCATCATCATCATCACTATCTCACCTCACAAAATAAACTACAAGTGGCTTCAACAGCGAGGGTCCTCACCAGCGAAGAATAACTCATCACCCCTAACACTAATGATAGTGCAGTATAAGTCTATGCGTTTAAGATTTACTTATAATAATTCTCCTTCAAACCTATTTGAAGAAGACTTGTATATGTTATAATAAATAAGAGTGAGATTTTACAACATTCGAAAGGAAATACACTTCCTTATCCCAACTGTTTAGTATCAAAGAAAGAAAATATAATTTATTTAGTGTGCAAAGCAGTGATTAGAAAGAGCACATAAATCAAACTCAATATCTGAAACTAATAGTTATTTTTAAGCAACCAGAACCACTGCAGGAACCCTAAAAATAAATATCCTAGTAATCAGAAACAGTTATTAGAATATATATATATATATATATATATATATAATATATATATATATATATATATATATATATAATATTATTATTGGACCTAATTTATTTTTTAAATGCCATTTTATGCCCTTTTCTCTTTTATTATTTAGAAATACTCTACTTTTCCTTTTCTTAAGATCCTTCTCCAAGGTAGGATGTACTTTTCTTTAATAAAGATAACTTTCAATTTTTGTAAATAATTTTTTTTAGTGTATCCATGTATTAACGAGTTTTATAGTGGTGCTATATATATTAAATAGAAAATTAAAAGAACCAGACCCAAAAAGAACTCTAACTTTTATTTTTCCCCAACCGGAACCAGATCTGGAACATTAAAATGTTCACTTGAAGCATGGAAACAAACATCCGAACCGATAAATATGTATGTTAAGACTCCCTGGTTTAAAGTTCCTTACATAACAATTAAGGTCATTCGATCATCAACATTTTTACTGCACAATTATTAACAAGTGTATAATTATAAGTTAATGGCTATTCATGGGTTTTAAATCATTACAGTTTACTGGTTATATGGGGTCAAACTTGTTATTCTATGTTTTTTGCGTACCACTGTTTAAGCTGAAGCAATTAATGTATGGGGCTGAAATTTTGTATAAATTGACATTAATATGAGGTGTAAACAATGAAATATTTATAATATTAACAATTTTTACCCCTTGTAACTCGTGAACTGTAATGATTAGAAATCATTGAATTACTACTTTATAGCTTATTATTACTATACACTGTGTAGCAAAATTTTGATAGTCGAAGTAATTTAGGCCCTAGTGAACGTAGCATTCGAACTAATTATCCTCGGTTTCTTGACTCATATCTGAAGAGAATATCACTCACTCACTCACTCACTGTTGACTCTAGGACAAGGATTCAACTCTGGTCAGAGATAACCTAACATTACTTTATTTCCTCTGAAGGGGTATCGGATTCCCCTAGGTACAAACCCAGCTCTAAGTCACCTGAAATGATTCCATATTAATTTTATTCCGCTCATTCCCTGTTTTACACTTTACGGGTCTGTGAGCTAACAAACAGTAAGTTTCCAGCGAAGCGTTCACTGGTACATTCCGTGTTGACATACACACGATAGGTGAGAGAAAGGGGGATACTAATTGTATACTAAAGGGTAAATACAAAAAAAAATCTTATCATTAATTAATATATGCTTAGATGATAAAATATGTTTTAATAAACATTATAATAAGCCGATATCCTCATGGCTAGGCACGCGGACTAAGATGAGACCATGAAGTTCATTCGAATAAAAAAACCTCTCTCTTT